>RPFO01001228.1:0-28766 GCA_009746045.1 Mesostigma viride | reverse complement strand
GCGTTTTTCATCCATGGCATGTCAACCAACGCATGCATGGCAGCCCCTCCCACACCCACGCACACATGTTAGCTATACCCCACAAACCCACGCATGGATTCCAGCCACCCCCACATGCCCGCATGCATGCCAGCCACCCCACCAATCCACGCACGCATGCCAGCCACCCCACACCCACGCACGCATGCCAGCCACCCACAACCCACTTATGCATTCCAGCAACCCCCACAGCCACTTACGCATGCCAGCCACCCCCACCCCCACGCACGCATGGCAGCCACCCCACGAACCCACGCACGCGTGCCAGCCCCCCCTTAAAACACGCATGCATGGCAGCTCCCCACCACACCCACGCATGCATCCACTCCCCCCGCCAACCACCACGCATGCCAGCCCCCGACACACGCATGGCAGCCCCCCCCCACACCCACGCACGCATGCCAGCCCTACCCCACATGCAGGCATGCATGCCAGCCACCCCCCACACCCACGCATGCATGCCAGCCCCTCCCACACCCACGCCGCATGCCAGCTACCCCACAAACCCACGCATGCATGCCAGCGACCCCCCACATGCACGCATGCATGCCAGCCACCCCACCAACCCACACACGCGTGCCAGCCCCCCCTAACCCACGCATGCATGCAGCCCCCCACCACACCCACGCATGCATGCCACTCCCCCCCACACCCACGCACGCATGCGAGCCCCCCCCCACACCCACGCACGCATGCCAGCCCCACCCCACATGCAGGCATGCATGCCAGCCACCCCCACACCCACGCATGCATGCCAGCCCCTCCCACACCCACGCCTGCATGCCAGCTACCCCACAAACCCACGCATGCATGCCAGCGACCCCCCACATGCACGCATGCATCCAGCCACCCCACCAACCCACGCACGCATGCCAGCCCATCACAAACCCACTTATGCATGCCAGCCACCCCCCACACCCACGTACGCATGCCAGCCACCCCACACACCCACGCACGCATGGCAGCCACCCACGAACCCTCACACGCGTGCCAGCCCCCCCCTAACCCCACGCATGCATGGCAGCCCCCACCACACCCACGCATGCATGCCACTCCCCCCCACACCCACGCACGCATGCGAGCCCCCCACACCCACGCAAGCATGCCAGCCCCCCCATGAAGTCATAGTGGGCACCACGGAGTCATGCTATGATTTAATTTTTTCAATTTAATAATGGGAATGACGGATGGTGCATGTGTGAACAAAGGAATGAAAGGATTGCCACTCAATGAATATTAATTAATGATGAAAATGGGAGTTTGCATGGAGTGTTTGGTCCTTATGGCTGGCTTGCAAAAAGCAGTACCCAAATTTCGAAGTATTTGACAGCGAAATATCTGTAAAGTATATCGCATGGTATAATAATTAATGAATGGTACGCTGAAATTCATTGTGCGGGCTCTCTCTGCATGTGATAAACAATTTTAGCTTTGAGGGCATGCAACAAGACATGCTAGCATTAAAATGAAATTAGATTATAACATGACTAGTTGGGAGATCATGTACGACATGTAGCATAATTACGTACATGGCCACAATTGTGCCAATCAGGGCCCTCCTCTAGTAGGTAGACTGTGCTAGGCAATTACAATTAGACAAATAAGGTCATTCAAAAAGGTTTAATTCTTCACCTACCTCCATCCATCCAGCAAGGGAATATGTTAGCCAGTGCTACATGATGATCTCCCAACGGAGTCATGTTATGATGCGAAATAGTTCAGGATAAAATTTGTCAGAATTTCACTGGCGATACGAACGTAACGAAATTTCCAAGTATTCGACGCCGAAATATCATTGTTGTATCGAATGGTATGCTGAAATTCATTGTGGTTCTGTCCGAGCTCACAAATTTGTCAGAAATTTCATTTTCGATACGAACGTGACGAAATTTCCAAGTATCTCACGCTCGGAGAGCTTCCACGGTGTTGACGGGGAAGGGTCCGTTGCGCGTGGCGCACGGCGGCGGTTCGTCCCGGTCGGAATCGTCCGCCCGCGCGTCCTCCGTGGAAGGGTCTTGGCGCGTCGCGCGTGCCGGTGCGGTTGGCGCCCAGAAGGTCGACTATCGGCCTCTGGGCCGCTAGCGGCGAGTCACGTCCTCTCAAGTCGGGGAGGGGGGGCGATAGCCCCCCTCCCCCATTTTTTTCTTGTCCCCTACTAGTAACTACGATTTATGAAGCCCGAAAACTTTGGCCGAGGCCGTAGGCCGAAGGTGGGGCCGTCCCCCGCGCCCCTAGCGCGGGAGCGGACGACGTCCAGGACCGTAGCGAGATGGCCAATCGCCGTAGTACAAAGAAAATCCCCAAACCTTGGAGATCGAGTCTCAGGAAGTCTGAACGGGTGCTGAAACGCTGAACATGTTCAGACTTTTGCGGGCAGGTGGGGCGTCTCGCCAATCCGCGCGGCCTCAGGAATTACGGCGCGTTGACTCTTTTAAACGTCAAACAAGCTACTGGCGAATGGATCTCTCCTCAAACTTTTCAGTGTTTCCCGTTGCACCACTTTGGACAAGGGGACCAACCGGTGCACGCCGTTTCGAATTACGCGCTCGAGGTTAGGGCCACAACGTGAATGGAATGCGATTTTCTGAACGGATGGATCAAATTTGCAGGACGGGTGGAAGGTTCAGAGCCGAACTGGCGTTCAGTCAGGGTGGGGTGAAATAGTTCAGGCCGAAATTTGGCACATTTTCAATGGAAATACGAACGTAACGAAATTTCCAAGTATCTTCCACCGAAATATCTCTAAAGTATATCGCATGGTATAATCGCATGGAAAAAAGTCTTGCTGGGCAGTGGGAACTGGGAATTATTGGCAAAGCGTGCGGCATGCTCGGGGCGAAAAACAAAGTGACGTGCTGCGCGAGCAATTTTCCTTGTGCTGGCTGGCGATGGCAGGCAACGTAGGCTAGAAAATTGGGATGGGGAATGCGCAGCCATGGTTTTATACGTCAAAATTTTATGTTTGAAGAGCAAGTGCGAAATTTTATGAGCTGGAGGTGCGTCAACGGAGTGATACCTGCGTGGGAGAGGTCCGTGTCGCTATGGCGACCTGGAAATGGAATGTCGTTGTAGATTTAGGTATTGTAGTATCATGCTTAACTGCTTTACGTATTGGGTGCCTAGTGAAATCAGTTTGCTGTTCGTGGAAGGCTTGGGGTGTGGCCAACGAGCTTCTGCTGTCGCCACATCATATTGGAAAGAACGCTGGATTTTTTGCCACGGGACGTAACCGGCGATGCCGATGGTGAGGCGTTTGTTTCGATGACCGGGGTAGTACCTGCTCTCTTTCTGATGCATTTTCATGGTTGCGTTCTTTCCATTTCGCCGAATCCACCTAGTCGCAGCAAAGACATAGCGTAGCAAGGGTCTGCGTTTTATTTTCTTAGCCGTGCAGGACGCCATCTTCATGGTCCTTCGCATGTCCTGTGTGAACGTCCGTTGCCCAAGGATCTGTGATGCTTTTTCTGGAATATACTGGGCGGTGAAAGCCCCTCTGGATGCTTGCCTGGTCACGGGTTTGGGCGTCATTTACTGCTGTACTGGCTGACATTCATGGTGCTTTCTGCGTAAGCTGACTTGCTTCGCACGTGGATTTTGACTGGACTGAAGAGCGCGTCTGGTAGCATGTTTACGTGGTGTATAAGGTGATCAATCAACCATTTGTTTATAGAAGGTGTGACAATAGAAGGTGTGTTATATATTTCTTCATCAAGCATGTCAAAAGTAATCTCCACTCGCTTACAACCTGAATTTTGCTTTGCTGGGTCTGCTGTGTTTGTGTCTCACTGTGCAGGCTATCCCCTTGGTTGATCAACCAGGTGATTTTTGGTGGCAGCGGGGCCATATACTCTTCTTGGCGTTTTTCATCCATGGCATGTCAACCAACGCATGCATGCCAGCCCCTCCCACACCCACGCACACATGTTAGCTATACCCCACAAACCCACGCATGGATTCCAGCCACCCCCCACATGCCCGCATGCATGCCAGCCACCCCACCAATCCACGCACGCATGCCAGCCACCCCCACACCCACGCACGCATGCCAGCCACCCCACAACCCACTTATGCATTCCAGCAACCCCCACAGCCACTTACGCATGCCAGCCACCCCCACCCCCACGCACGCATGGCAGCCACCCCACGAACCCACGCACGCGTGCCAGCCCCCCCTTAAAACCACGCATGCATGGCAGCTCCCCACCACACCCACGCATGCATGCCACTCCCCCCGCCAACCACCCACGCATGCCAGCCCCCCGACACACGCATGGCAGCCCCCCCCACACCCACGCACGCATGCCAGCCCTACCCCACATGCAGGCATGCATGCCAGCCACCCCCACACCCACGCATGCATGCCAGCCCCTCCCACACCCACGCCGCATGCCAGCTACCCCACAAACCCACGCATGCATGCCAGCGACCCCCCACATGCACGCATGCATGCAAGCCACCCCACCAACCCACGCACGCATGCCAGCCCATCACAAACCCACTTATGCATGCCAGCCACCCCCCACACCCACGTACGCATGCCGGCCACCCCACACACCCACGCACGCATGGCAGCCACCCCACGAACCCACACACGCGTGCCAGCCCCCCCTAACCCCACGCATGCATGGCAGCCCCCCACCACACCCACGCATGCATGCCACTCCCCCCCACACCCACGCACGCATGCGAGCCCCCCACACACCCACGCACGCATGCGAGCCCCCCACACACCCACGCACGCATGCCAGCCCCACCCACATGCAGGCATGCATGCCAGCCATCCCCCACACCCACCCACGCATGCCAGCCCCCCGACACACGCATGGCAGCCCCCCCACACCCACACAAGCATGCCAGCCCCCCCCATGAAGTCATAGTGGGCACCACGGAGTCATGCTATGATTTAATTTTTTCAATTTAATAATGGGAATGACGGATGGTGCATGTGTGAACAAAGGAATGAAAGGATTGCCACTCAATGAATATTAATTAATGATGAAAATGGGAGTTTGCATGGGAGTGTTTGGTCCTTATGGCTGGCTTGCAAAAAGCAGTACCCAAATTTCGAAGTATTTGACAGCGAAATATCTGTAAAGTATATCGCATGGTATAATTAATTAATGAATGGTACGCTGAAATTCATTGTGCGGGCTCTCTCTGCATGTGATAAACAATTTTAGCTTTGAGGGCATGCAACAAGACATGCTAGCATTAAAATGAAATTAAATTATAACATGACTAGTTGGGAGATCATGTACGACATGTAGCATAATTACGTACATGGCCACAATTGTGCCAATCAGGGCCCTCCTCTAGGTAGACTGTGCTAGGCAATTACAATTAGACAAATAAGGTCATTCAAAAAGGTTTAAGTCTTCACCTACCTCCATCCATCCAGCAAGGGAATATGTTAGCCAGTGCTACATGATGATCTCCCAACGGAGTCATGTTATGATGCGAAATAGTTCAGGATAAAATTTGTCAGAATTTCACTGGCGATACGAACGTAACGAAATTTCCAAGTATGCGACGCCGAAATATCATTGTTGTATCGAATGGTATGCTGAAATTCATTGTGGTTGTTTGGAATAAACGTACACCTATTTACCTGGAAATTCATTGTGGTTCTGTCCGAGCTGACAAATTTGTCAGAAATTTCATTTTCGATACGAACGTGACGAAATTTCCAAGTATCTCACGCTCGGAGAGCTTCCACGGTGTTCACGGGGAAGGGTCCGTTGCGCGTGGCGCACGGCGGCGGTTCGTCCCGGTCGGAATCGTCCGCTCGCGCGTCCTCCGTGGAAGGGTCTTGGCGCGTCGCGCGGGCCGGTGCGGTTGGCGCCCAGAAGGTCGACTATCGGCCTCTGGGCCGCTAGCGGCGAGTCACGTCCTCTCAAGTCGGGGAGGGGGGGCGATAGCCCCCCCTCCCCCACTTTTTTCTTGTCCCCTAATGTAACTACGATTTATGAAGCCCGAAAACTTTGGCCGAGGCCGTAGGCCGAAGGTGGGGCCGTCCCCCGCGCCCCCTAGCGCGGGAGCGGACGACGTACAGGACCGTAGCGAGATGGCCAATCGGCGTAGTACAAAGAAAATCCCCAAACCTTGGAGATCGATTCTCGAGTTTCCTGAACGGGTGCTGAAACGCTGAACATGTTCAGACTTTTGCGGGCAGGTGGGGCGTCTCGCCAATCCGCGCGGCCTCAGGAATTACGGCACGTTGACTTTTTTAAGCGTCAAACAAGCTACTGGCGAACCGATATCTGTACTAAAACTTTTCACAGTTTCCCGTTGCACCACTTTGGACGGGGACCAACCGGTGCACGCCGTTTCGAATAACGCGCTCGAATAACGGCCACAACGTGAATGGAATGCGATTTTCTGAACGCATGGATCAAATTTGCAGGACGGTTGGAAGGTTCAGAGCCGAACTGGCGTTCAGTCAGGGTGGGGCGAAATAGCAGTGGGAACTGGGAATTATTGGCAAAGCGTGCGGCATGCTCGGGGCGAAAAACAAAGTGACGTGCTGCGCGAGCAATTTTCCTTGTGCTGGCTGGCGATGGCAGGCAACGTAGGCTAGAAAATTGGGATGGGGAATGCGCAGCCATGGTTTTATACGTCAAAATTTTATGTTTGAAGAGCAAGTGCGAAATTTTCTGAGCTGGAGGTGCGTCAACGGAGTGATACCTGCGTGGGAGAGGTCCGTGTCGCTATGGCGACCTGGAAATGGAATGTCGTTGTAGATTTAGGTATTGTAGTATCATGCTTAACTGCTTTACGTATTGGGTGCCTAGTGAAATCAGTTTGCTGTTCGTGGAAGGCTTGGGGTGTGGCCAACGAGCTTCTGCTGTCGCCACATCATATTGGAAAGAACGCTGGATTTTTTGCCACGGGACGTAACCGGCGATGCCGATGGTGAGGCGTTTGTTTCGATGACCGGGGTAGTACCTGCTCTCTTTCTGATGCATTTTCATGGTTGCGTTCTTTCCATTTCGCCGAATCCACCTAGTCGCAGCAAAGACATAGCGTAGCAAGGGTCTGCGTTTTATTTTCTTAGCCGTGCAGGACGCCATCTTCATGGTCCTTCGCATGTCCTGTGTGAACGTCCGTTGCCCAAGGATCTGTGATGCTTTTTTCTGGAATATACTGGGCGGTGAAAGCCCCTCTGGATGCTTGCCTGGTCACGGGTTTGGGGCGTCATTTACTGCTGTACTGGCTGACATTCATGGTGCTTTCTGCGTAAGCTGACTTGCTTTGCACGTGGATTTTGACTGGACTGAAGAGCGCGTCTGGTAGCATGTTTACGTGGTGTATAAGGTGATCAATCAACCATTTGTTTATAGAAGGTGTGACAATAGAAGGTGTGTTATATATTTCTTCATCAAGCATGTCAAAAGTAATCTCCACTCGCTTACAACCTGAATTTTGCTTTGCTGGGTCTGCTGTGTTTGTGTCTCACTGTGCAGGCTATCCCCTTGGTTGATCAACCAGGTGATTTTTGGTGGCAGCGGGGCCATATACTCTTCTTGGCGTTTTTCATCCATGGCATGTCAACCAACGCATGCATGCCAGCCCCTCCCACACCCACGCACACATGTTAGCTATACCCCACAAACCCACGCATGGATTCCAGCCACCCCCCACATGCCCGCATGCATGCCAGCCACCCCACCAATCCACGCACGCATGCCAGCCACCCCCACACCCACGCACGCATGCCAGCCACCCCACAACCCACTTATGCATTCCAGCAACCCCCACAGCCACTTACGCATGCCAGCCACCCCCCACCCCCACGCACGCATGGCAGCCACCCCACGAACCCACGCACGCGTGCCAGCCCCCCCTTAAAACCACGCATGCATGGCAGCTCCCCACCACACCCACGCATGCATGCCACTCCCCCCGCCAACCACCCACGCATGCCAGCCCCCCGACACACGCATGGCAGCCCCCCCCACACCCACGCACGCATGCCAGCCCTACCCCACATGCAGGCATGCATGCCAGCCACCCCCCACACCCACGCATGCATGCCAGCCCCTCCCACACCCACGCCCGCATGCCAGCTACCCCACAAACCCACGCATGCATGCCAGCGACCCCCCACATGCACGCATGCATGCCAGCCACCCCACCAACCCACGCACGCATGCCAGCCCATCACAAACCCACTTATGCATGCCAGCCACCCCCCACACCCACGTACGCATGCCAGCCACCCCACACACCCACGCACGCATGGCAGCCACCCCACCAACCCACACACGCGTGCCAGCCCCCCCCTAACCCCACGCATGCATGGCAGCCCCCCACCACACCCACGCATGCATGCCACTCCCCCCCACACCCACGCACGCATGCGAGCCCCCCCCACACCCACGCACGCATGCGAGCCCCCCCCACACCCACGCACGCATGCCAGCCCCACCCCACATGCAGGCATGCATGCCAGCCACCCCCCACACCCACGCATGCATGCCAGCCCCTCCCACACCCACGCCCGCATGCCAGCTACCCCACAAACCCACGCATGCATGCCAGCGACCCCCCACATGCACGCATGCATGCCAGCCACCCCACCAACCCACGCACGCATGCCAGCCCATCACAAACCCACTTATGCATGCCAGCCACCCCCCACACCCACGTACGCATGCCAGCCACCCCACACACCCACGCACGCATGGCAGCCACCCCACCAACCCACACACGCGTGCCAGCCCCCCCCTAACCCCACGCATGCATGGCAGCCCCCCACCACACCCACGCATGCATGCCACTCCCCCCCACACCCACGCACGCATGCGAGCCCCCCCCACACCCACGCACGCATGCGAGGCCCCCCCACACCCACGCAAGCATGCCAGCCCCACCCCACATGCAGGCAAGCATGCCAGCCACCCCCCACACCCACGCATGCATGCCAACCCCTCCCACACCCACGCCTGCATGCCAGCTACCCCACAAACCCACGCATGCATGCCAGCGACCCCCCACATGCACGCATGCATGCCTGCCACCCCACCAACCCACGCACGCATGCCAGCCCATCACAAACCCACTTATGCATGCCAGCCACCCCCCACACCCACGTACGCATGCCAGCCACCCCACACACCCACGCACGCATGGCAGCCACCCCACCAACCCACACACGCGTGCCAGCCCCCCCCTAACCCCACGCATGCATGGCAGCCCCCCACCACACCCACGCATGCATGCCACTCCCCCCCACACCCACGCACGCATGCGAGCCCCCCCCACACCCACGCACGCATGCGAGCCCCCCACACACCCACGCACGCATGGCAGCCACCCCACGAACCCACACACGCGTGCCAGCCCCCCCTAACCCCACGCATGCATGGCAGCCCCCCACCACACCCACGCATGCATGCCACTCCCCCCCACACCCACGCACGCATGCGAGCCACCCCCCACACCCACGCATGCATGCCAACCCCTCCCACACCCACGCCTGCATGCCAGCTACCCCACAAACCCACGCATGCATGCCAGCGACCCCCCACATGCACGCATGCATGCCTGCCACCCCACCAACCCACGCACGCATGCCAGCCCATCACAAACCCACTTATGCATGCCAGCCACCCCCCACACCCACGTACGCATGCCAGCCACCCCACACACCCACGCACGCATGGCAGCCACCCCACGAACCCACACACGCGTGCCAGCCCCCCCCTAACCACACGCATGCATGGCAGCCCCCCACCACACCCACGCATGCATGCCACTCCCCCCCACACCCACGCACGCATGCGAGCCCCCCCCACACCCACGCACGCATGCGAGGCCCCCCACACCCACGCAAGCATGCCAGCCCCCCCCATGAAGTCATAGTGGGCACCACGGAGTCATGCTATGTTTTAATTTTTTCAATTTAATAATGGGAATGACGGATGGTGCATGTGTGAACAAAGGAATGAAAGGATTGCCACTCAATGAATATTAATTAATGATGAAAATGGGAGTTTGCATGGGAGTGTTTGGTCCTTATGGCTGGCTTGCAAAAAGCAGTACCCAAATTTCGAAGTATTTGACAGCGAAATATCTGTAAAGTATATCGCATGGTATAATTAATTAATGAATGGTACGCTGAAATTCATTGTGCGGGCTCTCTCTGCATGTGATAAACAATTTTAGCTTTGAGGGCATGCAACAAGACATGCTAGCATTAAAATGAAATTAAATTATAACATGACTAGTTGGGAGATCATGTACGACAGACATGTAGCATAATTACGTACATGGCCACAATTGTGCCAATCAGGGCCCTCCTCTAGGTAGACTGTGCTAGGCAATTACAATTAGACAAATAAGGTCATTCAAAAAGGTTTAATTCTTCACCTACCTCCATCCATCCAGCAAGGGAATATGTTAGCCAGTGCTACATGATGATCTCCCAACGGAGTCATGTTATGATGCGAAATAGTTCAGGATAAAATTTGTCAGAATTATTTCATTGTGGTTCAGTCCGAGCTGAAAATTTGTCAGAATTTTTAATTTCGATACGAACGTGACGAAATTTCCAAGTATCTCACGCTCGGAGAGCTTTCACGGTGTTCACGGGGAAGGGTCCGTTGCGAGTGGCGCACGGAGGCGGTTCGTCCCGGTCGGAATCGTCCGCTCGCGCGTCCTCCGTGGAAGGGTCTTGGCGCGTCGCGCGGGCCGGTGCGGTTGGCGCCCAGAAGGTCGACTATCGGCCTCTGGGCCGCTAGCGGCGAGTCACGTCCTCTCAAGTCGGGGAGGGGGGCGATAGCCCCCCCTCCCCCACTTTTTTCTTGTCCCCTAATGTAACTACGATTTATGAAGCCCGAAAACTTTGGCCGAGGCCGTAGGCCGAAGGTGGGGCCGTCCCCCGCGCCCCCTAGCGCGGGAGCGGACGACGTACAGGACCGTAGCGAGATGGCCAATCGGCGTAGTACAAAGAAAATCCCCAAACCTTGGAGATCGATTCTCGAGTTTCCTGAACGGGTGCTGAAACGCTGAACATGTTCAGACTTTTGCGGGCAGGTGGGGCGTCTCGCCAATCCGCGCGGCCTCAGGAATTACGGCACGTTGACTTTTTTAAGCGTCAAACAAGCTACTGGCGAAATATCTGTACTAAAACTTTTCACAGTTTCCCGTTGCACCACTTTGGACGGGGACCAACCGGTGCACGCCGTTTCGAATAACGCGCTCGAATAACGGCCACAACGTGAATGGAATGCGATTTTCTGAACGCATGGATCAAATTTGCAGGACGGTTGGAAGGTTCAGAGCCGAACTGGCGTTCAGTCAGGGTGGGGCGAAATAGCAGTGGGAACTGGGAATTATTGGCAAAGCGTGCGGCATGCTCGGGGCGAAAAACAAAGTGACGTGCTGCGCGAGCAATTTTCCTTGTGCTGGCTGGCGATGGCAGGCAACGTAGGCTAGAAAATTGGGATGGGGAATGCGCAGCCATGGTTTTATACGTCAAAATTTTATGTTTGAAGAGCAAGTGCGAAATTTTCTGAGCTGGAGGTGCGTCAACGGAGTGATACCTGCGTGGGAGAGGTCCGTGTCGCTATGGCGACCTGGAAATGGAATGTCGTTGTAGATTTAGGTATTGTAGTATCATGCTTAACTGCTTTACGTATTGGGTGCCTAGTGAAATCAGTTTGCTGTTCGTGGAAGGCTTGGGGTGTGGCCAACGAGCTTCTGCTGTCGCCACATCATATTGGAAAGAACGCTGGATTTTTTGCCACGGGACGTAACCGGCGATGCCGATGGTGAGGCGTTTGTTTCGATGACCGGGGTAGTACCTGCTCTCTTTCTGATGCATTTTCATGGTTGCGTTCTTTCCATTTCGCCGAATCCACCTAGTCGCAGCAAAGACATAGCGTAGCAAGGGTCTGCGTTTTATTTTCTTAGCCGTGCAGGACGCCATCTTCATGGTCCTTCGCATGTCCTGTGTGAACGTCCGTTGCCCAAGGATCTGTGATGCTTTTTTCTGGAATATACTGGGCGGTGAAAGCCCCTCTGGATGCTTGCCTGGTCACGGGTTTGGGGCGTCATTTACTGCTGTACTGGCTGACATTCATGGTGCTTTCTGCGTAAGCTGACTTGCTTTGCACGTGGATTTTGACTGGACTGAAGAGCGCGTCTGGTAGCATGTTTACGTGGTGTATAAGGTGATCAATCAACCATTTGTTTATAGAAGGTGTGACAATAGAAGGTGTGTTATATATTTCTTCATCAAGCATGTCAAAAGTAATCTCCACTCGCTTACAACCTGAATTTTGCTTTGCTGGGTCTGCTGTGTTTGTGTCTCACTGTGCAGGCTATCCCCTTGGTTGATCAACCAGGTGATTTTTGGTGGCAGCGGGGCCATATACGCTTCTTGGCACCCCACAACCCACTTATGCATTCCAGCAACCCCCACAGCCACTTACGCATGCCAGCCACCCCCCACCCCCACGCACGCATGGCAGCCACCCCACGAACCCACGCACGCGTGCCAGCCCCCCCTTAAAACCACGCATGCATGGCAGCTCCCCACCACACCCACGCATGCATGCCACTCCCCCGCCAACCACCCACGCATGCCATCCCCCCGACACACGCATGGCAGCCCCCCCCCACACCCACGCACGCATGCCAGCCCTACCCCACATGCAGGCATGCATGCCAGCCACCCCCCACACCCACGCATGCATGCCAGCCCCTCCCACACCCACGCCCGCATGCCAGCTACCCCACCAACCCACGCACGCATGCCAGCCCATCACAAACCCACTTATGCATGCCAGCCACCCCCCACACCCACGTACGCATGCCAGCCACCCCACACACCCACGCACGCATGGCAGCCACCCCACCAACCCACACACGCGTGCCAGCCCCCCCCTAACCCCACGCATGCATGGCAGCCCCCCACCACACCCACGCATGCATGGCAGCTCCCCCCCACACCCACGCACGCATGCGAGCCCCCCCACACACGCACGCATGCGAGCCCCCCCCACACCCACGCACGCATGCCAGCCCCACCCCACATGCAGGCATGCATGCCAGCCACCCCCCACACCCACGCATGCATGCCAGCCCCTCCCACACCCACGCCTGCATGCCAGCTACCCCACAAACCCACGCATGCATGCCAGCGACCCCCCACATGCACGCATGCATGCCAGCCACCCCACCAACCCACGCACGCATGCCAGCCCATCACAAACCCACTTATGCATGCCAGCCACCCCCCACACCCACGTACGCATGCCAGCCACCCCACACACCCACGCACGCATGGCAGCCACCCCACGAACCCACACACGCGTGCCAGCCCCCCCTAACCCCACTTATGCATGCCAGCCACCCACCACACCCACGCATGCATGCCACTCCCCCCCACACCCACGCACGCATGCGAGCCCAGACTCAAGTCACAAGCAGGGGCAGAGTGGGCAGGTGGGACGGGGCAGGGGACCTGGGGCACGAGCCATGAAACTTGGGGACATGGGGCACGAGGCTTGGGGCGTGGGGTATATGGCATGGGTCAGGCAGCCAGCCAGCCAGCCAGCCAGCCAGCCAGCCAGCCAGCCAGCCAGCCAGCCAGCAAGGCAGCCACATGCACGAGATGTGATTATTGGCAAGCCATCCAGCGGGGGCACCACAGGGAGGAGGGCATGGGGACAGGGGGAAGGGGGGAGGGGGCGGGGGGCAGGGTCCAGGCGGCAGGGGGCAGGGGGAGCCTTTCTGAAGCTATGAGTCACAGGTCGTGGGGACTGGGGCATGGGGCAGGCCCTCAGCCACCTGCACGTGATGTGGTCAGAGGCAAGTCTCAAGCAGGGGCACAGTGGGCAGGTGGGACGGGGCAGGGGACCTGGGGCACGAGCCATGAATCTTGGGGCATGGGGAGTGGGGCGTTGGGCAGGCAGGTAGGGGTGGTACACACGCACATGCCCTGCCATGCCCTGCGATCCCGCAAAAGGGCACCGTGGGGTCTTGTGGTTTGTCACACGTTGCTATGGGGTGCATATTTGCAGGGACATGAAGATGGGTGACCGCGCCGTAACCGAGACGTGTGTGGTGGCAACATGCCGCCTGGATACCAGCTGGCCTTGCTTCGTTAGCTACATTTATGGCTGCATGTGATGGCGTGCCCTTGCCGTGGTCACAGTGGTCACAGTGAGGGCCTGTGGTTGCCCCATACTGGTGGTGGTTATAAAGAAGTTAGCGAATACAAAACTTTCTTTCTTAAGGTGATTTTGAAGTGGGCATGAGCGATCGTGCGCATGCTAACATTTGATGGCCATTCCATGGTGAAGTTGGGAATTGGATGGGATTGTTTTATAAAGATGCGGTGGTGTGTCTTAAAATGAGCTGTGCTAATCTCATTATGAAGTGCTCAAGACAACTCATTATAATAAATCAGAGTTGGAACAAACATTGTCTGCATCATGCCCCAACTTGAACACTACATGAAGTGTGACACCTATGCTACGTGTGTTGCGGGCTAGCTGTGTCAGCAAACAATTTTAGCTTTTAGCCCTCAAATCATGTCCAACTCGCGCCTAACAATAGGAGCCAGTTGCACCTTGCATGGTAATGTCCACAAACTAACCTAAAACAGTTTAGTGTCCATATTGGGACCAAAGCACACTCATATAGGGACTTTGGTGTGGCAGGCCCCAGCGGCTTGGCCGGCCAGGGCGGCATATTCTGACCTGGCCTGGCCCCAAGGGCATTCCCAAAAGGGTAGGGAAACATGCCACGAACTACACCCAGATGTTGGTGGATGACCTACTCATCCCAGCCATAACTCATAAAAAATGCCTACAATATTTGGAACGCACCCTTGCATGAAGTAGCCTAGAATGTATGATAGGCCATATGCCCCTTCTCTGGGCTATGTGCTACATATACTCCCAACGGAGTTATGTGACAATTCAATTCAATTCAATTCAATCTAATGGTATGCTGAAATTCATGGTGGTTCAGTCCGAGCTGACAAATTTGTCAGAAATTTCATTTTCGATACGAACGTGACGAAATTTCCAAGTATCTCACGCTCGGAGAGCTTTCACGGTGTTCACGGGGAAGGGTCCGTTGCGCGTGGCGCACGGCGGCGGTTCGTCCCGGTCGGAGTCGTCCGCTCGCGCGTCCTCCGTGGAAGGGTCTTGGCGCGTCGCGCGGGCCGGTGCGGTTGGCGCCCAGAAGGTCGACTATCGGCCTCTGGGCCGCTAGCGGCGAGTCACGTCCTCTCAAGTCGGGGAGGGGGGCGATAGCCCCCCTCCCCACTTTTTTCTTGTCCCCTACTAGTAACTACGATTTATGACGCCCGAAAACTTTGGCCGCGGCCGTAGGCCGAAGGTGGGGCCGTCCCCCGCGCCCCCTAGCGCGGGAGCGGACGACGTCCAGGACCGTTGCGAGATGGCCAATCGGCGTAGTACAAAGAAAATCCCCAAACCTTGGAGATCGAGTCTCAGGAAGTCTGAACGGGTGCTGAAACGCTGAACATGTTCAGACTTTTGCGGGCAGGTGGGGCGTCTCGCCAATCCGCGCGGCCTCAGGAATTACGGCGCGTTGACTCTTTTAAACGTCAAACAAGCTACTGGCGAATGGATCTCTCCTCAAACTTTTCAGTGTTTCCCGTTGCACCACTTTGGACAAGGGGACCAACCGGTGCACGCCGTTTCGAATTACGCGCTCGAGGTTAGGGCCACAACGTGAATGGAATGCGATTTTCTGAACGGATGGATCAAATTTGCAGGACGGGTGGAAGGTTCAGAGCCGAACTGGCGTTCAGTCAGGGTGGGGTGAAATAGTTCAGGCCGAAATTTGGCACATTTTCAATGGAAATACGAACGTAACGAAATTTCCAAGTATCTTCCACCGAAATATCTCTAAAGTATATCGCATGGTATAATCGCATGGAAAAAAGTCTTGCTGGGCAGTGGGAACTGGGAATTATTGGCAAAGCGTGCGGCATGCTCGGGGCGAAAAACAAAGTGACGTGCTGCGCGAGCAATTTTCCTTGTGCTGGCTGGCGATGGCAGGCAACGTAGGCTAGAAAATTGGGATGGGGAATGCGCAGCCATGGTTTTATACGTCAAAATTTTATGTTTGAAGAGCAAGTGCGAAATTTTATGAGCTGGAGGTGCGTCAACGGAGTGATACCTGCGTGGGAGAGGTCCGTGTCGCTATGGCGACCTGGAAATGGAATGTCGTTGTAGATTTAGGTATTGTAGTATCATGCTTAACTGCTTTACGTATTGGGTGCCTAGTGAAATCAGTTTGCTGTTCGTGGAAGGCTTGGGGTGTGGCCAACGAGCTTCTGCTGTCGCCACATCATATTGGAAAGAACGCTGGATTTTTTGCCACGGGACGTAACCGGCGATGCCGATGGTGAGGCGTTTGTTTCGATGACCGGGGTAGTACCTGCTCTCTTTCTGATGCATTTTCATGGTTGCGTTCTTTCCATTTCGCCGAATCCACCTAGTCGCAGCAAAGACATAGCGTAGCAAGGGTCTGCGTTTTATTTTCTTAGCCGTGCAGGACGCCATCTTCATGGTCCTTCGCATGTCCTGTGTGAACGTCCGTTGCCCAAGGATCTGTGATGCTTTTTTCTGGAATATACTGGGCGGTGAAAGCCCCTCTGGATGCTTGCCTGGTCACGGGTTTGGGGCGTCATTTACTGCTGTACTGGCTGACATTCATGGTGCTTTCTGCGTAAGCTGACTTGCTTCGCACGTGGATTTTGACTGGACTGAAGAGCGCGTCTGGTAGCATGTTTACGTGGTGTATAAGGTGATCAATCAACCATTTGTTTATAGAAGGTGTGACAATAGAAGGTGTGTTATATATTTCTTCATCAAGCATGTCAAAAGTAATCTCCACTCGCTTACAACCTGAATTTTGCTTTGCTGGGTCTGCTGTGTTTGTGTCTCACTGTGCAGGCTATCCCCTTGGTTGATCAACCAGGTGATTTTTGGTGGCAGCGGGGCCATATACTCTTCTTGGCGTTTTTCATCCATGGCATGTCAACCAACGCATGCATGCCAGCCCCTCCCACACCCACGCACACATGTTAGCTATACCCCACAAACCCACGCATGGATTCCAGCCACCCCCCACATGCCCGCATGCATGCCAGCCACCCCACCAATCCACGCACGCATGCCAGCCACCCCCACACCCACGCACGCATGCCAGCCACCCCACAACCCACTTATGCATTCCAGCAACCCCCACAGCCACTTACGCATGCCAGCCACCCCCCACCCCCACGCACGCATGGCAGCCACCCCACGAACCCACGCACGCGTGCCAGCCCCCCCTTAAAACCACGCATGCATGGCAGCTCCCCACCACACCCACGCATGCATGCCACTCCCCCGCCAACCACCCACGCATGCCAGCCCCCCGACACACGCATGGCAGCCCCCCCCACACCCACGCACGCATGCCAGCCCTACCCCACATGCAGGCATGCATGCCAGCCACCCCCCACACCCACGCATGCATGCCAGCCCCTCCCACACCCACGCCCGCATGCCAGCTACCCCACAAACCCACGCATGCATGCCAGCGACCCCCCACATGCACGCATGCATGCAAGCCACCCCACCAACCCACGCACGCATGCCAGCCCATCACAAACCCACTTATGCATGCCAGCCACCCCCCACACCCACGTACGCATGCCGGCCACCCCACACACCCACGCACGCATGGCAGCCACCCCACGAACCCACACACGCGTGCCAGCCCCCCCCTAACCCCACGCATGCATGGCAGCCCCCCACCACACCCACGCATGCATGCCACTCCCCCCCACACCCACGCACGCATGCGAGCCCCCCCACACACCCACGCACGCATGCGAGCCCCCCCACACACCCACGCACGCATGCCAGCCCCACCCCACATGCAGGCATGCATGCCAGCCATCCCCCACACCCACGCATGCATGCCAGCCCCTCCCACACCCACGCCTGCATGCCAGCTACCCCACAAACCCACGCATGCATGCCAGCGACCCCCCACATGCACGCATGCATGCCAGCCACCCCACCAACCCACGCACACATGCCAGCCCATCACAAACCCACTTATGCATGCCAGCCACCCCCCACACCCACGTACACATGCCAGCCACCCCACACACCCACGCACGCATGGCAGCCACCCCACGAACCCACACACGCGTGCCAGCCACCCCCTAACCCCACGCATGCATGGCAGCCCCCCACCACACCCACGCATGCATGCCACTCCCCCCCACACCCACGCACGCATGCGAGCCCCCCCCACACCCACGCACGCATGCGAGGCCCCCCACACCCACACAAGCATGCCAGCCCCCCCCATGAAGTCATAGTGGGCACCACGGAGTCATGCTATGATTTAATTTTTTCAATTTAATAATGGGAATGACGGATGGTGCATGTGTGAACAAAGGAATGAAAGGATTGCCACTCAATGAATATTAATTAATGATGAAAATGGGAGTTTGCATGGGAGTGTTTGGTCCTTATGGCTGGCTTGCAAAAAGCAGTACCCAAATTTCGAAGTATTTGACAGCGAAATATCTGTAAAGTATATCGCATGGTATAATTAATTAATGAATGGTACGCTGAAATTCATTGTGCGGGCTCTCTCTGCATGTGATAAACAATTTTAGCTTTGAGGGCATGCAACAAGACATGCTAGCATTAAAATGAAATTAAATTATAACATGACTAGTTGGGAGATCATGTACGACATGTAGCATAATTACGTACATGGCCACAATTGTGCCAATCAGGGCCCTCCTCTAGGTAGACTGTGCTAGGCAATTACAATTAGACAAATAAGGTCATTCAAAAAGGTTTAAGTCTTCACCTACCTCCATCCATCCAGCAAGGGAATATGTTAGCCAGTGCTACATGATGATCTCCCAACGGAGTCATGTTATGATGCGAAATAGTTCAGGATAAAATTTGTCAGAATTTCACTGGCGATACGAACGTAACGAAATTTCCAAGTATGCGACGCCGAAATATCATTGTTGTATCGAATGGTATGCTGCACTACATTTCGCCACCGCGGAAACCCAATTTATGCGAGAATGTGGTTCCGTCAATACGGCGGGGGTTACAAATTCAATTTCGAAGTTCGGCACCGTCGGATACCAGTAAAGCAACACTTGTTATCTAGAATCGCGCCATTTGGCATCAATTGGCCAGTTCTGAAAATTTGATGAAATCTCTAGTCCTTGGTCGAAGATTTCCCTCCGATTCCGATGACGAAATTTGAGTACGAATTTCTTAGTACAGTCCACCGTTTTGTTCAGTTCAGTATATTCCCACGCCGCTTGCTGACCTGACGGAGGCCGAATTCGTACTGAACACTAGCGCAAGTGCGCTCGATACTAAAAATTGCTACTTCCGAGATGTCTGACGGAATTTCTGCTAGGTCCATGCTTTGGTACTGGACGGATGCTGATATTCACTGTGGCTCTGTCCGAACGAGGAAAATTGTCAGAAATCTACTCTCGATACGAACGTAACGAAATTTCCAAGTATCTGACGCTCGGAGACCTGCCACCGTTTTCCCCTACTTGACCGACCCACATTCCCCGCTAAAAAAGGTGTCCTAGGCGGCGAAATGTAGTGGAAATTCATTGTGGTTGTTTGGAATAAACGTACACCTATTTACCTGGAAATTCATTGTGGTTCTGTCCGAGCTGACAAATTTGTCAGAAATTTCATTTTCGATACGAACGTGACGAAATTTCCAAGTATCTCACGCTCGGAGAGCTTCCACGGTGTTCACGGGGAAGGGTCCGTTGCGCGTGGCGCACGGCGGCGGTTCGTCCCGGTCGGAATCGTCCGCTCGCGCGTCCTCCGGGGAAGGGTCTTGGCGCGTCGCGCGGGCCGGTGCGGTTGGCGCCCAGAAGGTCGACTATCGGCCTCTGGGCCGCTAGCGGCGAGTCACGTCCTCTCAAGTCGGGGAGGGGGGCGATAGCCCCCCCTCCCCCACTTTTTTCTTGTCCCCTACTAGTAACTACGATTTATGACGCCCGAAAACTTTGGCCGCGGCCGTAGGCCGAAGGTGGGGCCGTCCCCCGCGCCCCCTAGCGCGGGAGCGGACGACGTCCAGGACCGTTGCGAGATGGCCAATCGGCGTAGTACAAAGAAAATCCCCAAACCTTGGAGATCGAGTCTCAGGAAGTCTGAACGGGTGCTGAAACGCTGAACATGTTCAGACTTTTGCGGGCAGGTGGGGCGTCTCGCCAATCCGCGCGGCCTCAGGAATTACGGCGCGTTGACTCTTTTAAACGTCAAACAAGCTACTGGCGAATGGATCTCTCCTCAAACTTTTCAGTGTTTCCCGTTGCACCACTTTGGACAAGGGGACCAACCGGTGCACGCCGTTTCGAATTACGCGCTCGAGGTTAGGGCCACAACGTGAATGGAATGCGATTTTCTGAACGGATGGATCAAATTTGCAGGACGGGTGGAAGGTTCAGAGCCGAACTGGCGTTCAGTCAGGGTGGGGTGAAATAGTTCAGGCCGAAATTTGGCACATTTTCAATGGAAATACGAACGTAACGAAATTTCCAAGTATCTTCCACCGAAATATCTCTAAAGTATATCGCATGGTATAATCGCATGGAAAAAAGTCTTGCTGGGCAGTGGGAACTGGGAATTATTGGCAAAGCGTGCGGCATGCTCGGGGCGAAAAACAAAGTGACGTGCTGCGCGAGCAATTTTCCTTGTGCTGGCTGGCGATGGCAGGCAACGTAGGCTAGAAAATTGGGATGGGGAATGCGCAGCCATGGTTTTATACGTCAAAATTTTATGTTTGAAGAGCAAGTGCGAAATTTTATGAGCTGGAGGTGCGTCAACGGAGTGATACCTGCGTGGGAGAGGTCCGTGTCGCTATGGCGACCTGGAAATGGAATGTCGTTGTAGATTTAGGTATTGTAGTATCATGCTTAACTGCTTTACGTATTGGGTGCCTAGTGAAATCAGTTTGCTGTTCGTGGAAGGCTTGGGGTGTGGCCAACGAGCTTCTGCTGTCGCCACATCATATTGGAAAGAACGCTGGATTTTTTGCCACGGGACGTAACCGGCGATGCCGATGGTGAGGCGTTTGTTTCGATGACCGGGGTAGTACCTGCTCTCTTTCTGATGCATTTTCATGGTTGCGTTCTTTCCATTTCGCCGAATCCACCTAGTCGCAGCAAAGACATAGCGTAGCAAGGGTCTGCGTTTTATTTTCTTAGCCGTGCAGGACGCCATCTTCATGGTCCTTCGCATGTCCTGTGTGAACGTCCGTTGCCCAAGGATCTGTGATGCTTTTTTCTGGAATATACTGGGCGGTGAAAGCCCCTCTGGATGCTTGCCTGGTCACGGGTTTGGGGCGTCATTTACTGCTGTACTGGCTGACATTCATGGTGCTTTCTGCGTAAGCTGACTTGCTTCGCACGTGGATTTTGACTGGACTGAAGAGCGCGTCTGGTAGCATGTTTACGTGGTGTATAAGGTGATCAATCAACCATTTGTTTATAGAAGGTGTGACAATAGAAGGTGTGTTATATATTTCTTCATCAAGCATGTCAAAAGTAATCTCCACTCGCTTACAACCTGAATTTTGCTTTGCTGGGTCTGCTGTGTTTGTGTCTCACTGTGCAGGCTATCCCCTTGGTTGATCAACCAGGTGATTTTTGGTGGCAGCGGGGCCATATACTCTTCTTGGCGTTTTTCATCCATGGCATGTCAACCAACGCATGCATGCCAGCCCCTCCCACACCCACGCACACATGTTAGCTATACCCCACAAACCCACGCATGGATTCCAGCCACCCCCCACATGCCCGCATGCATGCCAGCCACCCCACCAATCCACGCACGCATGCCAGCCACCCCCACACCCACGCACGCATGCCAGCCACCCCACAACCCACTTATGCATTCCAGCAACCCCCACAGCCACTTACGCATGCCAGCCACCCCCCACCCCCACGCACGCATGGCAGCCACCCCACGAACCCACGCACGCGTGCCAGCCCCCCCTTAAAACCACGCATGCATGGCAGCTCCCCACCACACCCACGCATGCATGCCACTCCCCCGCCAACCACCCACGCATGCCAGCCCCCCGACACACGCATGGCAGCCCCCCCCACACCCACGCACGCATGCCAGCCCTACCCCACATGCAGGCATGCATGCCAGCCACCCCCCACACCCACGCATGCATGCCAGCCCCTCCCACACCCACGCCCGCATGCCAGCTACCCCACAAACCCACGCATGCATGCCAGCGACCCCCCACATGCACGCATGCATGCAAGCCACCCCACCAACCCACGCACGCATGCCAGCCCATCACAAACCCACTTATGCATGCCAGCCACCCCCCACACCCACGTACGCATGCCGGCCACCCCACACACCCACGCACGCATGGCAGCCACCCCACGAACCCACACACGCGTGCCAGCCCCCCCCTAACCCCACGCATGCATGGCAGCCCCCCACCACACCCACGCATGCATGCCACTCCCCCCCCACACCCACGCACGCATGCGAGCCCCCCCACACACCCACGCACGCATGCGAGCCCCCCCACACACCCACGCACGCATGCCAGCCCCACCCCACATGCAGGCATGCATGCCAGCCATCCCCCACACCCACGCATGCATGCCAGCCCCTCCCACACCCACGCCTGCATGCCAGCTACCCCACAAACCCACGCATGCATGCCAGCGACCCCCCACATGCACGCATGCATGCCAGCCACCCCACCAACCCACGCACACATGCCAGCCCATCACAAACCCACTTATGCATGCCAGCCACCCCCCACACCCACGTACACATGCCAGCCACCCCACACACCCACGCACGCATGGCAGCCACCCCACGAACCCACACACGCGTGCCAGCCACCCCCTAACCCCACGCATGCATGGCAGCCCCCCACCACACCCACGCATGCATGCCACTCCCCCCCACACCCACGCACGCATGCGAGCCCCCCCCACACCCACGCACGCATGCGAGGCCCCCCCACACCCACACAAGCATGCCAGCCCCCCCCATGAAGTCATAGTGGGCACCACGGAGTCATGCTATGATTTAATTTTTTCAATTTAATAATGGGAATGACGGATGGTGCATGTGTGAACAAAGGAATGAAAGGATTGCCACTCAATGAATATTAATTAATGATGAAAATGGGAGTTTGCATGGGAGTGTTTGGTCCTTATGGCTGGCTTGCAAAAAGCAGTACCCAAATTTCGAAGTATTTGACAGCGAAATATCTGTAAAGTATATCGCATGGTATAATTAATTAATGAATGGTACGCTGAAATTCATTGTGCGGGCTCTCTCTGCATGTGATAAACAATTTTAGCTTTGAGGGCATGCAACAAGACATGCTAGCATTAAAATGAAATTAAATTATAACATGACTAGTTGGGAGATCATGTACGACATGTAGCATAATTACGTACATGGCCACAATTGTGCCAATCAGGGCCCTCCTCTAGGTAGACTGTGCTAGGCAATTACAATTAGACAAATAAGGTCATTCAAAAAGGTTTAAGTCTTCACCTACCTCCATCCATCCAGCAAGGGAATATGTTAGCCAGTGCTACATGATGATCTCCCAACGGAGTCATGTTATGATGCGAAATAGTTCAGGATAAAATTTGTCAGAATTTCACTGGCGATACGAACGTAACGAAATTTCCAAGTATGCGACGCCGAAATATCATTGTTGTATCGAATGGTATGCTGAAATTCATTGTGGTTGTTTGGAATAAACGTACACCTATTTACCTGGAAATTCATTGTGGTTCTGTCCGAGCTGACAAATTTGTCAGAAATTTCATTTTCGATACGAACGTGACGAAATTTCCAAGTATCTCACGCTCGGAGAGCTTCCACGGTGTTCACGGGGAAGGGTCCGTTGCGCGTGGCGCACGGCGGCGGTTCGTCCCGGTCGGAATCGTCCGCTCGCGCGTCCTCCGGGAAGGGTCTTGGCGCGTCGCGCGGGCCGGTGCGGTTGGCGCCCAGAAGGTCGACTATCGGCCTCTGGGCCGCTAGCGGCGAGTCACGTCCTCTCAAGTCGGGGAGGGGGGGCGATAGCCCCCCCTCCCCCACTTTTTTCTTGTCCCCTAATGTAACTACGATTTATGAAGCCCGAAAACTTTGGCCGAGGCCGTAGGCCGAAGGTGGGGCCGTCCCCCGCGCCCCCTAGCGCGGGAGCGGACGACGTACAGGACCGTAGCGAGATGGCCAATCGGCGTAGTACAAAGAAAATCCCCAAACCTTGGAGATCGATTCTCGAGTTCCTGAACGGGTGCTGAAACGCTGAACATGTTCAGACTTTTGCGGGCAGGTGGGGCGTCTCGCCAATCCGCGCGGCCTCAGGAATTACGGCGCGTTGACTTTTTTAAGCGTCAAACAAGCTACTGGCGAACCGATATCTGTACTAAAACTTTTCACAGTTTCCCGTTGCACCACTTTGGACGGGGACCAACCGGTGCACGCCGTTTCGAATAACGCGCTCGAATTTAGGGCCACAACGTGAATGGAATGCGATTTTCTGAACGGATGGATCAAATTTGCAGGACGGTTGGAAGGTTCAGAGCCGAACTGGCGTTCAGTCAGGGTGGGGCGAAATAGCAGTGGGAACTGGGAATTATTGGCAAAGCGTGCGGCATGCTCGGGGCGAAAAACAAAGTGACGTGCTGCGCGAGCAATTTTCCTTGTGCTGGCTGGCGATGGCAGGCAACGTAGGCTAGAAAATTGGGATGGGGAATGCGCAGCCATGGTTTTATACGTCAAAATTTTATGTTTGAAGAGCAAGTGCGAAATTTTCTGAGCTGGAGGTGCGTCAACGGAGTGATACCTGCGTGGGAGAGGTCCGTGTCGCTATGGCGACCTGGAAATGGAATGTCGTTGTAGATTTAGGTATTGTAGTATCATGCTTAACTGCTTTACGTATTGGGTGCCTAGTGAAATCAGTTTGCTGTTCGTGGAAGGCTTGGGGTGTGGCCAACGAGCTTCTGCTGTCGCCACATCATATTGGAAAGAACGCTGGATTTTTTGCCACGGGACGTAACCGGCGATGCCGATGGTGAGGCGTTTGTTTCGATGACCGGGGTAGTACCTGCTCTCTTTCTGATGCATTTTCATGGTTGCGTTCTTTCCATTTCGCCGAATCCACCTAGTCGCAGCAAAGACATAGCGTAGCAAGGGTCTGCGTTTTATTTTCTTAGCCGTGCAGGACGCCATCTTCATGGTCCTTCGCATGTCCTGTGTGAACGTCCGTTGCCCAAGGATCTGTGATGCTTTTTTCTGGAATATACTGGGCGGTGAAAGCCCCTCTGGATGCTTGCCTGGTCACGGGTTTGGGGCGTCATTTACTGCTGTACTGGCTGACATTCATGGTGCTTTCTGCGTAAGCTGACTTGCTTTGCACGTGGATTTTGACTGGACTGAAGAGCGCGTCTGGTAGCATGTTTACGTGGTGTATAAGGTGATCAATCAACCATTTGTTTATAGAAGGTGTGACAATAGAAGGTGTGTTATATATTTCTTCATCAAGCATGTCAAAAGTAATCTCCACTCGCTTACAACCTGAATTTTGCTTTGCTGGGTCTGCTGTGTTTGTGTCTCACTGTGCAGGCTATCCCCTTGGTTGATCAACCAGGTGATTTTTGGTGGCAGCGGGGCCATATACTCTTCTTGGCGTTTTTCATCCATGGCATGTCAACCAACGCATGCATGCCAGCCCCTCCCACACCCACGCACACATGTTAGCTATACCCCACAAACCCACGCATGGATTCCAGCCACCCCCCACATGCCCGCATGCATGCCAGCCACCCCACCAATCCACGCACGCATGCCAGCCACCCCCACACCCACGCACGCATGCCAGCCACCCCACAACCCACTTATGCATTCCAGCAACCCCCACAGCCACTTACGCATGCCAGCCACCCCCCACCCCCACGCACGCATGGCAGCCACCCCACGAACCCACGCACGCGTGCCAGCCCCCCCTTAAAACCACGCATGCATGGCAGCTCCCCACCACACCCACGCATGCATGCCACTCCCCCCGCCAACCACCCACGCATGCCAGCCCCCGACACACGCATGGCAGCCCCCCCCCACACCCACGCACGCATGCCAGCCCTACCCCACATGCAGGCATGCATGCCAGCCACCCCCCACACCCACGCATGCATGCCAGCCCCTCCCACACCCACGCCCGCATGCCAGCTACCCCACAAACCCACGCATGCATGCCAGCGACCCCCCACATGCACGCATGCATGCCAGCCACCCCACCAACCCACGCACGCATGCCAGCCCATCACAAACCCACTTATGCATGCCAGCCACCCCCCACACCCACGTACGCATGCCAGCCACCCCACACACCCACGCACGCATGGCAGCCACCCCACCAACCCACACACGCGTGCCAGCCCCCCCCTAACCCCACGCATGCATGGCAGCCCCCCACCACACCCACGCATGCATGCCACTCCCCCCCCACACCCACGCACGCATGCGAGCCCCCCCCCACACCCACGCACGCATGCGAGCCCCCCCCCACACCCACGCACGCATGCCAGCCCCACCCCACATGCAGGCATGCATGCCAGCCACCCCCCACACCCACGCATGCATGCCAGCCCCTCCCACACCCACGCCCGCATGCCAGCTACCCCACAAACCCACGCATGCATGCCAGCGACCCCCCACATGCACGCATGCATGCCAGCCACCCCACCAACCCACGCACGCATGCCAGCCCATCACAAACCCACTTATGCATGCCAGCCACCCCCCACACCCACGTACGCATGCCAGCCACCCCACACACCCACGCACGCATGGCAGCCACCCCACCAACCCACACACGCGTGCCAGCCCCCCCCTAACCCCACGCATGCATGGCAGCCCCCCACCACACCCACGCATGCATGCCACTCCCCCCCACACCCACGCACGCATGCGAGCCCCCCCCCACACCCACGCACGCATGCGAGGCCCCCCCACACCCACGCAAGCATGCCAGCCCCACCCCACATGCAGGCAAGCATGCCAGCCACCCCCCACACCCACGCATGCATGCCAACCCCTCCCACACCCACGCCTGCATGCCAGCTACCCCACAAACCCACGCATGCATGCCAGCGACCCCCCACATGCACGCATGCATGCCTGCCACCCCACCAACCCACGCACGCATGCCAGCCCATCACAAACCCACTTATGCATGCCAGCCACCCCCCACACCCACGTACGCATGCCAGCCACCCCACACACCCACGCACGCATGGCAGCCACCCACACCCCACACACGCGTGCCAGCCCCCCCCTAACCCCACGCATGCATGGCAGCCCCCACCACACCCACGCATGCATGCCACTCCCCCCCCACACCCACGCACGCATGCGAGCCCCCCCCACACCCACGCACGCATGCGAGCCCCCCCACACACCCACGCACGCATGGCAGCCACCCCACGAACCCACACACGCGTGCCAGCCCCCCCTAACCCCACGCATGCATGGCAGCCCCCCACCACACCCACGCATGCATGCCACTCCCCCCCACACCCACGCACGCATGCGAGCCACCCCCCACACCCACGCATGCATGCCAACCCCTCCCACACCCACGCCTGCATGCCAGCTACCCCACAAACCCACGCATGCATGCCAGCGACCCCCCACATGCACGCATGCATGCCTGCCACCCCACCAACCCACGCACGCATGCCAGCCCATCACAAACCCACTTATGCATGCCAGCCACCCCCCACACCCACGTACGCATGCCAGCCACCCCACACACCCACGCACGCATGGCAGCCACCCCACGAACCCACACACGCGTGCCAGCCCCCCCTAACCACACGCATGCATGGCAGCCCCCCACCACACCCACGCATGCATGCCACTCCCCCCCCACACCCACGCACGCATGCGAGCCCCCCCCCCACCCACGCACGCATGCGAGGCCCCCCCACACCCACGCAAGCATGCCAGCCCCCCCCATGAAGTCATAGTGGGCACCACGGAGTCATGCTATGTTTTAATTTTTTCAATTTAATATGGGAATGACGGATGGTGCATGGTGTACACCGAAACAAAGGAATGAAAAAAAGGATTGCACTCAATGAATATTAATTAATGATGAAAATGGGAGTTTGCATGGAGTGTTTGGTCCTTATGGCTGGCTTGCAAAAAGCAGTACCCAAATTTCGAAGTATTTGAAGCGAAATATCTGTAAAGTATATCGCATGGTATAATTAATTAATGAATGTACGCTGAATTCATTGTGCGGCTCTCTCTGCATGTGATAAACAATTTTAGCTTTGAGGGCATGCAACAAGACATGCTAGCATTAAAATGAAATTAAATTATAACATGACTAGTGGGAGATCATGTACGACAGACATGTAGCGATAATACGTACATGGCCACAATTGTGCCAATCAGGGCCCTCCTCTAGGTAGACTGTGCTAGGCAATTACAATTAGACAAATAAGGTCATTCAAAAAAGGTTTAATTCTTCACCTACCTCCATCCATCCAGCAAGGAATATGTTAGCCAGTGCTACATGATGATCTCCCAACGGAGTCATGTTATGATGCGAAATAGTTCAGGATAAAATTTGTCAGAATTATTTCCATTGTTGGTTCAGTCCGA
>RPFO01000285.1:0-28782 GCA_009746045.1 Mesostigma viride | reverse complement strand
ACGGAGGCTTGAGGGGTGGGAAGGTAGGTGGAGAGCCTCGTTTTCAGACGAAGCTTCTCCTGCAACCGGTGCAGGTGCTGGCTCGTGGAACGGCCCCTCCACCGGATTCAATGGCTGCCCCTGGTCGTCGTGAGTAGGCACAGGCCTAATAACCACCGGAAGCCTCAAACCATACGCGTAATCACGTATCCAGCGAGAACGCCCCCACCTCAGCAAATGAGCCTCACCTAAACCAACGTTGTCGTCAATGTGGTAGCGATTAAGCTCGTCCGCTGCGCCTGCTCACGGCCCTCCTGAGAGCCGTCGCCCTCGTACGCCTCTGGGCCGGCTGTACTACCGCCCTGCTGGCTGATCTACGAAGTCGTAGAAGGCGTCGTCGGCTGAGACCTCTCGACCGCCAACCACGTCGACAGTCAAACTTAGCTGGTTTAACTCTCGGCGAGAATGTGGAGTATCCCGACTAGTGTAGATGGAGAAGGGATTAAGAGTAATGAAGACACGATCAGCAGCGCCTCTGGTCAACTCCAAGACGGAGTGCGCCAGATTCTGGCACTCTGCCACCAACGCCTGCGTACTGCCACGAACGATGGCCTCCGCCTGTCCCGGGCGACCTGCACCACGTTTGGCACGCCGGTGTAGTCGTCCCCAAGGCGGAGATTGGCGACAAGGTCGTTTATCTCTCGGGCACCCCCGAGGCTTATGGCAATTATCTGCAAAAGCAGAGTGACCACCTGCTCAAACGCGAATGCGTTTGTGTGGCCAGCCCGCCAAGACGCTGGCAGCCTTCTGATGATTTCCGCGAGGTCCTCGCGAAATCTCAGCAGCTGCTCGGCCGCTCCTCGGACGTACTCGCCCGGCGCCGACACCGCTCTAATATTCCGGCGCACTTCCTCCGAGTCCTCGTGCCCTCCTGCGGGTACTGGACTGGACGCCGCTACCGTTGCTGCACGCGCAAAGGTATTTGTCCTAGCTTCAGAGTCCGAATTCGACATATCGTCGACCAGACTGTAATACGATTTAGATGAACGCGGATCAGTGAGTTTCTGGTCTTCCCAAGCTGTGATGAATGGAGCCATGGTTTCAACCAGCGGCTTTTAACCTTTACCACAGTTGCCTCACTACCCTGTGGTCACTAGCCTGAGGCGGCAGTACCCACGGACGGTGTTGGGAAAAGACGCTTGGCCACTGCTGTGTCCGAGCCTTTCTAGGTCTCACCATTGCTGCCAGGCCTTGCACGCCTTGGCAGGTCCGCCACTGTCAATTTCCTTGGTTGCATCAATCCAGGACGTCTGTCCTTCCATGAATGACAGTAACGCTCTGGATTTATCCGTCATGACAAGTACCCGTCCATCCCAGGCCTGCAGGACTGCGAGTCCTGAAGTCCTGTGACATTCTTGGTACCATCAACCAATATTGACCACAGTACCTCCTAGTGACAGTCGGTCCTGTGACACGTAACGTGTGATGGTTCACCCAACACTGCCACGTGCCCTGTCCCTCACGTGTCCTTAGTCCTGGTACTGCTGTAGCGTCCGGCGGCATTACTTCGGGACTTGATAACTCTCAAGTTCCTTGTCCAAATGAGGCGTCTAGCACGGCGTTGGAAAGGCCACTTCAAGTATGATATGCTTAGCATATTGCATCACCAATATGCTAACTGGATCGGGCCACGGGGGCCCAGCGCCCTCGAGAGGGCCTGAGACCTCTTCAAGGGGTCGAGGAAGGTCCAGGAGGGGGCGTGACAGAAGGGCTGGACGGGGGACCCCGCCGAAGTCGGGACATCCACAGTCCCAGTTTGACTTCAAGAGGGTGGGTGGTCCTCCCAAGGCTGGGCCCAGCAGTGGGACCTCACGGGACATCAGTCAGGTGGAATGTTATTTCTGCCAGGGGAAGGGTCACTTCAGGAATGAGTGTCCCTCGTACCTGAGGCAGGAAGGTCAGAGCAAGCCAGCTCAGGGTGGCAGCAAGGACAAGGCTGGTCCATCCCAGGATAAGGGCAAGGGCAAGGCTGCTGATCATTGACTTGAGCCTGCACACATCCCTGAACCCTGGAGGGTGCCCCCAGGGGTGTGTAATGTAGCTGCTAGTGACGGCAGTGAGGGGCAGCCCCATGCTCTAGTGAAAGAGCCTATTGGACACGATGGGGCAAGCTTGGTTACCACAGAGAGTATGCCAGCTGTAGCTGCAGTGGTTACTCGCCAACGTGCCCGCCATGGCGGTGCTGAGCCTGAGGTAGGACCTGGTGATGTGGACCCAGGTGGATCTCAGAAGCATTCTGACCGTGCAGGACTGGCACAGGATGGTCAGGATGAGGATAGGGCTGGAGACAGTCTGACAGGCAGTCAGGCACGACCCTGGTGCCTCCTGTACATAAGGGATCTGTACATACCTTGAGTGCTAATAATGACAATAAAAGGTTTTCTCTCTTGTATGACATTGCCTCAAGGTTGCATACCATGTTTGGCCATGCAGCTCAGTCTTTGCAAGTTGCTAGACGGCTGGGAGGAAGTGAGTTGTACTCCATCTGCCAACAGGTTGCTCAAGCTTGCAAGTGCAGGCTAGTTGCTAGAAAGCCCAAGCAGTCTCATGCCAGGACTCCTATTTTGCAGCCAGGCCATGTGCAGGTAGATATTCAGAGAATCAGGGGTGTGAAGCTGCTGGTGGCAGTGGACAGATATACCAAGTACAAGACCCTAGAGATCCTGCCTGACATGGAGAAGCCTACATTAATTGCTGCTCTGAAGTTGACAAGGAGCAGGTACCCTGGGTTGGAGTTGTTGCAGTGTGACATTCAGTTTGAGTGCTGTGAGAACCTGCCAGAGTTTCCAGAGTTGCTGATTACACCCAGGGAGAGCCACGGCCAGCAAGGGGTGGTGGAGAGAGCCATCCAAGAGATCAAGACTGTGCTGCTGGTGGAGAGGATTCCAAGGACGTCATCTGCCATTGTGACATCTGCATGGCTACGTTCTGTGGAGGATAGGCTGAACCTCAGGACTCCCATGTTCTTTGGTGACATTGCCATCAATCCTCTTATGCTGCATACCAGGATGCTGCCAGCTGATGCTGAGCAGGCATGGAAGGAGAAGCTAGAGGCCAAGTTCCTCAAGCTGAGGCAGAAAGACAAGGGCTGGAGTGTCCTAGAACCTAACGTTGGTGTCCATCTTCCCAGTAAAAGTCCTAAATTTAGGACCAAGTGGAATTACAATATATATATGCAAACATTAAAATTTGACCCTGGCATTCGTGCCCATGACAGATAACACACTTTTTTAGTTTCTATAAAAAACCTGGGGTCAAATAATTACATTTAGTGCATGAATGGGCCCTGCCACCTGCCAGACCTCAAAGCGCGAATTTGGCCAAAATGTGGGTTTTAGGACCATTAGGACCAATTAGTGTCAACGCATGACCATGCTATCCACACGGTCCCTTGAGCATCTTACAAGCGCTAGGGGACCCTACGAGGCCTTGGGATGGCGGGGCAGCGTATAACAAGGCCATACCCTGCTGTGGCTGCCTCTATATATACGCGTGCTTAACGGTGTCACAGATGGTGCAGGTAATGCAATATACGGTTGCATGGTTGCTGAGGTTGCCCGGCTTGAACATGGCCCACCCCTTGCGGTAAACTTTCTCTAAGCATATGCCAAACCTTCTTTGACATCACGGACATGCTGGCCACCACCCAGCGATGAAAAAACAATGCATTTGCATTGCAACTAACACATGAATGCAGCCAAATCAAGTTACAAAACAACGGTGTGCTAACATGCAACGCTTTGTGAGCGAATTCAGGGTGCATGTAACACGTAAACCATACTGTATATACTGTCTGAGAACACCCTGAACGACTGCAGGCCATAGGACCATGGTTTATAACTAACACATGAGTAAAACTGCTCTTACGCATGTGTGTTTTAGCTGCAGCGGACGACGAAGATAGAGACGTAAAAAATTGTATGACGTAAACCAACTATGTGTGACAGTTATGTGCACAGAGAGCGTCCCCTCTTTTTAGGCATAGCTGGCTGACTCAAAACACCACGACAGCGTTGCCAGTTGCACTCATGATCTAGGACAACCCGGCACGTACCTGCTACTTACGTCGCCTCATTCCAGATGGTTGCAAAAAAGTCGCTGAAATCCGCAGCGAGGTCAGCTTTCCGAGAGCTGAGCGCACCAAAGCTGGCCAACCGGTTCGACAATGATATAAACCACGCTTGTGCTGCGTTCTAGGTCCAAGAAATACCGAAAGTGAAGACCTATAAGGTGCGCTCGCTGCCCAGCCTGAACGTCCCTAAAACATGGTCGACAATGGAAATCGGGCAAGAATATCACGGCCCAGGCGCTCCCATGTCAAATACTCCGTTTCTAAACTCCAGACTATAATAAAAATCGTCCACAAAAATTTCCTGGCTTGATTCGCACCACCATTGCTAATACACTAACATGTTTGTGCCAAAATCGACCCTCCGCGAGCAGGCGATCTGCGACCCATTTGTGTTGTGCCGCTGTGCTACAGCGCTACACATAAAAACTTGCGCAGAAAATATTCACAGCCTTTAAGCATAACTAACAACCTTTCGTTTTTGCTACTGGGCGCCCGAAATGATAAACGCACGTGAAAACGCCGGCCACGATTGTCAGGTCGCCATATCCACCTCACTTCATTCCCGCACCCACTTTTTCGCTCCAAAATCGGTTATATTTTTGGTCGAGGTACCTACTTTCCCGCCATTATACCCGGTACCCGGGTACGGAATCCGGGTACCATGTGCCGGTACCACGGGTCGGGTACATCATGCCGGGTACGGTGGACATGGGGTACGGTCCATATAGTGACCCCCCCCCCGGTACCTCGGTTATAGTGACCACTAGGACGATTTAGGACAAAGTCCTAAATTTAGGACCGTGGGAGGCTTAACATTGGACAACAGGTTGTTGTGTGGAAGGAACCAAGCTTTCCAGGGAAACGTGGCAGCTGGCATGATGGGGTGGTGACCCGAGTAGAAGCCGCTGGCCATAAGTGCTGGGTGGCCATTGATGGCTCCCAAGCAGTGCACCGTCTGTCCTGGTCAAAGATCCGTCCCCGGGGAGGTAATCAAGGAGACCTCTTCCAGGTGCCCGCTGGTGTACAAGGCGGGGGGAGTTAGAAAGAGCTCCCAACGTATGTGAGCTCTTGGTCTTTCACAGCGCGTCTTAGCCAATGTTGCAAGGCAGCAACCTTAAATCTGTTCACCAGGCCACGACCACAATGGGCACTTCCACGACCAAGGTGGCACCCACGGTTCGTGCTTTCCGAGATAGCTGGTCATCCCCCATGACCAAGCTATATCCTTTGCGTTGTTCCTCGTTCCCATCGGCGTGACGAGGCACGTGCAGGCGTGCAAGCAAATCCTCAACGTCCACTGGCATCAGTGCAGAGCCAGGACGAACTGGATTTGCCTAGACTCTGCAACCTAGGAAGTACAGGACCTGTCACAAGCCTGCAAGGCCTAGTATCCTTGCAGACCTGTGCCAGCTCCAGTATTCCACCAGTCACAGGCTGCTGCTCCTCTGATCTATGTGGACCACAGTCACGTGATAATCAGGCTAAGCCTGTGCAGGCACGGCCTGCCACGTGTCCTGTCCACTATGTCAGAGGACTGCACCCTAGTCGGCCACGGATGGCTAGGACTTCGGGACTTGATATCTTTCTTGTCCCTTGTCTGTTTCAGGCGGTTAGCACGGCATTGGAAAGGTCTTTCCAAACTGCATCCACTTAGCATATTGGTTGCCCAAAATGCTAACTCCAACCCTTTCTTCTTTTGGAGCTGGACCAGCTTGAAACAAGCCTAACCTTGCTTGTGCTCACTCAGCCACAGACCGCTTGGTCCCTTGGGGTTGATCAGACCTGATAGGGCCCAGGGTCCTGCCTCCTTTTGGGTAACAACATATACGCCCTTGGACCAGGCTAGGTGTACTGGCCAGTGAATCAGAGGTCACCCCAGGTTATCCCCTGACCCCTTGGTCAGCTCCCAACCTTTCCTTGGGAACTTGGTGTTAGATTAAAGTCAAGGCACATTACCTAGTCAAATGGCTGGGATTAAAGGATGCCAAGAACGTATTATTGTGAGTTCCTGATCTTTCACAGTTATCACAGGCGCCCGTTCTTATGGCGCCCGCCTTGGCCAGCCTTTCCCTTTTATGCTCAAAGAGACTCAGGTAGTACCTATACAAATACTGCCTCATTGGGGAGCCCATGTCTTCACTGGGTGTTAAGCCCAGGAATCACTCATGCCAGGCTGTGGCTCTGCTGGGGAATTGAACCCCACCCCAACCTCCAGGTTTATAGGTGACCTGGACCTTCACACAAGAGAAACATTACAACCATGATAACAACATGAGAATGACATGACATGATTATGTTTTATTCAAGCAATATATAACCCAGAATGTGGCTCCCTGGCAACCATGCTCCACATGGTCACACAACCAGGTTCTTTATTAGCAACAGGTTGGAAACAAGCACTAGGAAACATATATACAGCAACTGAACCTGTAAGAACCAGCATTCGGGTTGCCCTTGCATGGCCTAACTGTTTGAGGCCAAAGGCGTCGACTTAAGGGGACGTGCGCCCGCCGAATTTTTTGGCGCCAAAAATATTCGCGGTACCGCCGTGAAGTGAAAAGTGGGTGCACGGTGCGCGCATCCCTTGCGGAAGTGGCCATGGCGACTGCGTTTAGGCGAAACTAGCAATGTAGGGCTAGAGAAATGCAAAAAAAATGCTCGAATGTTGGAGACGATGATTTAATGATGTTGGGTTGTGGCGGCAAGTTGCTGGTTTACAATATCGCTGCTTTCTTTTACTGCCATCGGCATGGGGGGTAAACTGCATTTTTTGGTCGCGCGGAATAAAATAGAATTCGTGATAGCGGCAGTGAATTCGCAGTTTTGGGGGGCTTTTTGACCGTAAACGATGCATTAATATCGGTAGCATTGAATTCCAAACCAAACTGGTGCTTTTTGCTACATTTTCGGCTATTCTCGGTAAGTAATTCTTCAGGCCTGCGCAGTGCATGTCGGAACCTTCCATGGAAGAACGGCCGTTGTTGCGCGCCTGGGCGAGGGATCTGCGAGGGACAGGTATAGATTTGTCGCGAATGTTATGTGCTATCAGTTCTTTCTTCTATGAGCTCATCGTTCGAAGTTTTTTTCGTTCTTTTTGGGCAGTTTCCGCCAGCTAGCTCGCCGTTGCTTGCCGTGGTGTTGTCGAATACCTGGCAGCTTTAGATTGTTTTCGCTGACGTCGTGGTCAGTGCCGCTTCAGTCGAAGCCTATATCTTCTCGGGAAGGTTTAAGGCATTTCATAAAACGTGTTCTGGCAAGGATGTTGTGCGTATGGACGCTTCTTGTTGTGTGAGAGTTACGCACCCTCTCTTCGCAGCGGCATCACAGCGCTCATGCGCTGGAGGGCCGCCAATGGTTTCTTTCCATTTTATCGTGCAGGGGAGGAAGTGTTTTATTGACGATCATGTTGGAGATATTGCATTTGTGTGACTGCATGTAGATAGCTACCACCATTGGTTTATTTGAGCTTTCCCTTGATATCATCATGTGAAAAGACTGCAATGTGCTGAGCCAACCATGGTTGACTGCATGCAAGCTTTGTATGCCATGATCTCCTTGGTTCCTTGCCCTCCATAGTTCCAGTTTGTTGCCCATCTCAGGTAGGGCAGTTCAGGAGTTGTTGCTGTGTTGATTAGCTTGGTTGGCATCAACCTTACACTCTAATCTGGGAGAAACATAGAAAATGCTGGTAAGGCATTTTAGTGCCATCATCATTATTGCTATTCACATGCTTATAAGTCTGGCCATGCTCGAGGGACGGTTAAGGGGTATGAGGTGTGTGGCCAACCCTGTGTACTTCATAACATATTCAGCATGTATTTGATGCATGTTGGATGGCATGTAAAGTGTATTTGTGTTAACTTGGTTACTGAGTGGTCAAGAAGACGCTAGAGTACAAGGCTGAGGCAGCCCGGGCGTGGCATGTGAAGCGTGGCCATCGCTGGGATGAGGGCAAGGTAGATGCCCAGAGGGGCCAGGTCACCTACAGCAAGGGGGTGCACTATGGGGGTGTGGGGGCTGCTACTGGGGGGGCGGGGCGGGCAGCAATGAGGATGATGATGACACTGCACACATCCCTTGCTTGCGCTGCTCTAAGACCGATGCATCTGATGATGACCCTTTCTTGCTGTGCAGCACACCCGGGTGCGATGGGGGGCTCCACCTGAGCTGCACGGTCCCTCTCCTGCCCAGCGTACCTGATGGGGACTGGTTCTGCCCAGTTTGCTGTGGGGAAGACTGTGATGATGGCAGTGATAGTGACAGTGACTAGTATAATGGACGCCCAGGTGGCATGCTGCCAAAGAGCATAACTTCCACACCGCTTGTCCAAATGCAGCCAGATTTTGCCAGCGTGTGTGTCGATGACTAATGGAATTTTGAATATCATGTTTGGCCCATTTCACATGTGTTTGGTATTTTATTATTTTTGGCATGTGTGAAAAACAGCGTTTTTGTACTTGCAAGAGCATAAAAATTCTAAAGCATGTCAGATATGGGTTGTGAGTGGCTCTAATTGTTGGCCACCCACGACCTGCTTGGGCAATATCTTCCTGGCCTGAATTGATGTGTGCATTGGCTGGGGCATACTGTGCCCTAATTAGCGTCTTTTTCTATTTTTAGCGCGATACCGGCGCGTGGTTGGGGGTGGAACCTTCAATGAATGCATGGATAACTCACTAAACATGTTATTTAGGGCCCCTAATCATGGCTGGGCATAATTCAATTGAATTCATATTGAAAACAGTGTATTCCAGTTTTGGGGGGTTTTGGTGGCACACCTCCCCTTAAGTCCTGGCGACTCTTCTGAACCCCATGGGGAGGGCCAGGCATGATTCTCAGCTGGTAGGAGTGACATTCCACACCAACTCCTGTCCAGGAGGGTGTACCTAACCCTGAAGGACCGGCTGTCAACCAGTAAGCACCAGTCACCACTTGGTACTTTGGTCAAGCAGCCCACTGGGGACACCCAAGCTGAAGCAAGGCCTGGTCTCTATGGCCGCCCGTGTAAGGGGTCCATGAGCCCACGGAGCAGGGGGTACTGCCTCTCCGCCTTCTCCTCCAGCTTGGTGAGGGCATCTGCAGGGTTGTCCACACCAGGCACATGTTCAATGTGAGCTAGGTAGGACATCTCCTTGAGCAACAAGTAGTCAAGGTCCCTGCTCCTGGCCAGCTGCCTGTGCACAAATTGCACCATGCCCATGCTATCAGTCCTCACCAGTGTGTGCAGCTGCAACCTACAGGAAGCCACTTGACATAGCTGGTAGAAGAGCTCCCTCAAGTAAAGAGCAGTATGCAGCCCTTCACAGATTGCCCTGCACTCAGCAATATCACTGCTGGGTGTAACCCTGTTCTGCAACCGACTGTACCAGGTAACAAGTGAGGTGTGATCTTGCTCCAGGGTAACTAATGCTGCTGCCCTGCCCCTGACCTCTGTGACCTTCCTATTATCCATAGAACTGTCCACATAGAGAACCATGTCAAGGGGCTTGTACAAATCCACAGGACCCAGTATGAGAGGGGGAGACATCATGACAGCCTGCACCACACTCTCAGCACCCACCTCAACCAGCTGGGAATCAGTAAGTCGACTCAAAACCAGCAAGTCAGGGGCACATATACTTGCAAGCCATGCCAGCATGCCCCTGATGGTAGCACACCTAGCCTGCGTGATGGGCTCCTGCAATGCATCTACAATCTGCTGTGGGTAGTCCTTACCACCCTCCATCCTGATGAACCACGAGCCCTTGGCTTGGAACAACGTAGCCTGCATGCCACAGAAGACCATAGGCTCATTCTCCACCATGTGCTGTATCTTACCCAGCTCAAACCGCTTCTGGATCTTAGCCAAGACAGCCTCAACCCAGTCTGGTGGACCTATGAGATGCAGGTCATCACCATGCAGTGAGGCAAAGACAGGAAGGCCATTGTGGGACCCTTGGAACAAACAGGGATCCACTGGAGACACAGAAAACCCACAAGTATTCTTCAAGAATTTCTCTAGGCTCTTTCTCCAGATAATGGGACTGGACCTGAGACCTTCCAACCCTTTCAGAATTCTCAGGTACCTGGCCTTTATCTCTGCTCTCCATACAGCAGGTACAGTCACAAAGAAAGGAGGGATATCTCTCCAAGTCTGCCTAGCCTGATCTTGGTCACCCTTGAGAAAAGCCCTCTTGAAATCAATCAGCACAGAGCTATAGGGCACACCCTTAACCAGAAAAGACAGAAATATACACAGCAGAATCCTCCACGTGTCATGCAGCATCCCTGGAGTATAGAGCTCCTCATCTAACAACTGGCCAGTGCCATGATACTCGGTTACAACTGGTCTGACATGTGGCACCTGGACACCATCTACCTCCTTGAGCTTGAGGACAAACATCAATCTGAGCAGCTGGTGAACTTCTGGCAGCTCATCCACAGGTTCTGCACAGTTGGAAACTATCCACTCATGCCCAGAAGCAACAAAGCCAAGAGTCCATGCCTTAGCCATCTTGGGGCTCTGCATCATCTCGACTAGCTGGCGCCAGGGAATAGGACTGTGAGCAGCTATCTGGTACCTGTTTACCCCTAACTGCCTGGATCAAAGGTGGTTGGGATTATCAACAGGTCCTCAGCTATGGGCTCCTGACCTTGAGGACCCTCAGCTGGCTGACTCCTAACAGCCTTACCGCCACTGCAAGACCCTGGGAATAGTGATATCTTTCAAGGGGGAGGCTGCCCCTGCCTTCTAGTGCCAACTCATCAGAGGTCAAAGTAACCCCTGGCATGCACAAGAAGTTCTGACCCAGAATGGCAGGCCCCTGATAGCCCTCTACCACACAGAACGTGGTGGGCACCCCTAAGATAGGCACACTCACTTCCCCAAGGATCTTCATGGACACCTTTCCTGAGAAATCAGACACAGCAAGGCAACTGGGATGGGACATCTGTAAGCCTACAGCATCCTCTTCCCTGATGACAGACACCTGTGAGTTGGTATCTACCTCCATTGTAGCTGCCCAGCACGACCCCCACCCCGTGAGCTTGGATACCTTGGGATCATGTTTGCTGCGCATGAGTGCTCGGATGACGTCCGCCATGAGAGGCCCCCGGGCCTTAGGTGGCTGCCCCGTCCCCTCTGGCCTTGTGACAGTTGCTTCAGCAGCCTCCTCCTGCTCGTCATCTTCCAGCAGGGACAGACCATCATCCACCACCAGAGGATTGTTAGCTGCTGCTGCCTGGCTCTGGCCTGGCTCCTCAACCCAGCTGGGAGGGCCTGGCCCGTCTGCAGGCCAGATTGCATGTGGCCTTCTTTCCTTGACATGAGCCCAGGACAACCTGTACACGTGCCTTGGATCCTTTTCCAAAGCCACCAGGCAAGATCTGTTAGCTTCCTCCACACGAGTGACAACCCCATCCTGCCACTTCCCCCGCTTGCCTGGAATAGATGGTTCCTTCCACATCCTGACCTTCAGCCCCACCTGAGGCCTCAGCACATTCCAGTTCTTGTCCTTACGTCTCAGCTGGGCAAATAACCTATCTGCCTTCCTAAGACTGGCCTGCACCACGTTCTCAGGTAACAAGCTATACTGCAGGGCCAGGGGAGAGACAGCCACACCATCAAAGTAATAGTTAACCCTGTGGTTCAGCTGCTCTTCTATCCCCTTACACCAGGCTGCCCTCTCTAAGGCAGATGCCACAAGTGGCACTGACTCTGCTGCTAGCACCACTGTCTTCACTTCACGTATGGATCTCTCTACAGCCCCTTGCTGCCCATGACTCTCCCTGGGGACTACTACCAGCTTACAAGGCAGCTGGTCCTGATGCTTGAGCAAACAGTCAAACTGCAAGTCTGCCTGCACACTCTTGCACACCCCAAAGCCTGGGATCAGGGCCTTCATACCCAACAACAAGTGGTGCTCCTGCATACCAGGCAGAACGTCTATCAGCCTGTATCTGCTGAACCTGTCCACCCCACCAATATATACAAGCCCCTGATATGCTGGATATCCATCTGGATGTCGCCACGCTCCCTAGCAGGCTCCCTAGCATGGGACTGAGGTGGGTGAACAGCATTCTCCTGGCAACCACAGTTCTCAGCAGCAGCCTGGCAAGCCTCCCACAAAGGCTCCCTACCTAGCTTCCAAGCAAACATTGCTGCCTGCCCAGAATGCCCAAACATATGATGCAATCTATGGCCAGCCTCAGCATAGCTCAGCACTCTGTCAGTACTGACCTGGCGAGACGTCTGAACCGTGTGTGGGGACACATGATCCACTCCTGAGGTTCCAGGGCTTCCCTGCAGGCCGTCCTGACGCCCCAAGTCAGGTCCTGCACCCTGGACCGCTCCAGGCCCTTCCAGCAAGGTCCCTTGGCCCTCCAGGCCAGCACCTGCTGGAGACCCACCACCTGCATGAGGCATAGGGAATTCAGCTGCAGCATTGTTATTGCAATCCAGTGGAAGAACAACATCTTTACACCCTTGGTGCTGCACAAGGGGCACACCCCCGTCCTTATGTACATCCAGCACACCTTCCCCAAGGGGTGATTGACTATTTACAGGGGATGATGTAGCTAGTCACTGCTGCCCAGACTGGCCTCCTGCCCCAGCAGGCTTGGCCTTCCTGTCAGGACACTCACGACGCCAGTGACCTTCCTTGCCACACACAAAACATGCTCCACCCTTCTTCCCAGACCCAGCCCCACCCTTGCCAGGCTTCCCCTGGCCTCCCTGAGGCTGCCCACCCTGCTTGCCCTGGTTGCCTTGAGCTTGGCCCTTGCCTTGCCCTTGGCCACCCTTACCCTGCTGACCACCAGCTTGCTGGCCCCCAACCCCTCCTTGGGGACCTGCACCCTTGCCACCCTGAGCCCCCTGCCTCTGGCGCCTGAAGCGCTTACGCTTGTTGGGCCTTGCCCCATCACGGGCTGGGTACCCGGGGACATCACCTTGGCCCTGCACAGCGGAGGTGGCATTGCTGCCATGGGACTGGATAGCCTTGCAGGCAGGTTCTGGCTTCCTTATGCTGAGGATTACAAGCTCCAGAGCACGCAAGGAGCCATCAGTCTGGTTAAGAAACATGCGGGCACCGTTCCTCCCATCCACACTCAAACCCATACGGTCCAGGAAATAGTCTGCCAAGGCCCTATCTGTGACCAGGAAGCCATACTTGGCCCCCTTGTCCCTGATACGGTTGAGCCTAGCCCATTCCTCTGCCACAGGGCCCACTATCTCAAAGGTGTCATACTGTGCTTGTAGTAGTTGGTGAGGTTGAGAACCTTGTCAGAGAACTCTCCCTCAACCCTTCCAGGAACTGTGCCCAGGTTAGCTTATCCTTGACAGCAGTCCTAGCCTTCTCCCTGACACGCTCTGACGAGTCCCTGTTGCACGTGGACGAGTGAAACACTTGCACTAGGTTGACAGTGGGGTCCACGGAGAACACAACAAGCTCCATGTCCTCTAGCCACTTGTCCAAGCTTCCTGTGCTAGTGGTGGGTTAAGAGGCTTTTGTCCATTCATAACAGTGACAGCACTCATGTGAGGTCTCGACCCTGGCAGCGCCTTCACTGGCTCCACCACAGCGGGTGTCACAACAACAGCACCACTTGGTCCAGCAGGCACAGGGGAGAGCACATCCACATGAGGCCTCTTACCATTGCCGTCAGCAGAGGGGTCCCTCTTACGCTTCTCCACGGCAGGTTGCCCATTCGCCACCGTTATTGCATCAGATGCCCCCAGCGCCCGCGCCTTGCGCGCCTCCTCCACCGAGTCTTCGTGTCGCCTCTTGCTCCCTGGTCGCTTTCCCCCATCGCCGTCGCTGGCTGGGATCGCCTCTCCCACCAGCGCCTCCTTGCCCTTCCCAGGCTCCTGGCTCTCTCCAGCCGGTGCCCCCTCCTCGCCCTTGTCGCCGTCGCCCGGTTTGCCACGAGGCATTATATACAAGTGGGGACACAACAATAAAGGCGAAGGAAAAGGAAGAACTGACTCAAGCACTGGTGTCGCTGGGGATGCCGTGGGCACCGTCCCAGCTACTGACTCAGCACCTGCTTGGTTCGCTGCCTCCAGCTCTCGCTCTTGAGCAGTGGCTGCGATGGGCGTCTCTGGCCGCTCCTCGTCGCTGCCAGCGGCGTCCTCCCCGTCGGCGTAGGGTCCAAACACTCTGCTAACGGGTCGCCCGTCTGCAGATTTCTCCACTGGGATCCGGGGCTCGCTCCCACTCGAGCGATCCCACTCAAGGTTCTTCACCCACCGCGTTCCACCACCCCGCTTGTCGTTGCAAGCCCCACGACCACCGTAGTCGTGTTCGGGCTCTTGCGGGACGTGCAGCTCAGCACGACGTCGTGCAGCGTACCCTTCTGTGGTACCGTCGCCTTGATCTATCTGCTGAGATGAACGTTCGATGATCCCCTCTGGCTGATCAACGAATTGGTAATGGAAGTCTTCTGGCGTTACCTCCCGACCCGTGATGACCTCGACCACTGGATCGTGTGCGTCTGGTTCCGCCGCCCGCGGTGTGTCGAGTGTTGACCAAATCCCAAATGGTCGTGTGGTTATCACCCACCGGTCTGCGTTACCCCGTGACTCCTGCAAAAGAATGTTCACGAGGTGTTCGCACGTTTGTGAAACCACCTCTCGACGACCAGGGGTTGTCGACTTCGCGCGCCTGCGCTTGCCTGATCACGTCCGGGACTTCAACTCCCGCGCCCAGCACAGACGTTGCCACCTGATGGTTGAACAGTCGCGCTGCTCCCAGTCCAATGGCCACGATCTGGCCCAGTGCCTCCCGCGCCAAATCCAGCTGCGACACGGTCACGTGCCCGCCCTGGTGAGCCACCTCCAGACCGTAAATGGTCGAGGACAGCTCGTCCCGTATTGACACAAACTTTTCGACGGCCTCTCGCGACAATTCGCCGGGAGCTGTCGAAGCCTCAATCTGCATCACAATGGGGTCGCTCGCCGCCGGCCCTGCTGCAGTTCCGCAAACTGCTACCCAACCTTTGGGCTGGTTTTTTTAGTATGTTAAAATCCAGGGTTTATATTTTTAATAAACCCTTGAATCTTTATTTCTGCTTTATTTCTTGTTGTTTCGTCATAAACTGTTACGCTAGCTATGTGAGAAGGAACAAGGGATTAATGTGTGATTGTTCCCCATGCTTACCACACATGGATTGCCCCATTCAACACCACATACACTTGCCGTCCAGGTTTTACATCTCGGCTCGGGTAGCGTCAAATGTGGGCGAGCTGCAACTTCTGATTTGCTGCTCAAATAATGCTTGATTTGAGGACCAGTGCCGCACTTGGAGCCAGTTCTTATGTAATGCACTATTCATGACTCCAATATGGTATAAAAGCAATCATGTAACTGACACCATGGCACAGGTATGAGGCGTCTTGATGATCAACATGTGGAACAGTAACACTTCATTGACAGGCTGGCTTCAATTGCGTGCTTGCTATCATAATTGTTAACTAGTGCCATAGTAGCCTGATAGCAAGATCGCGGCTCCGCGGAAGGTGACCACCAATTGCATTCACCAGCATTAAATATGGTCATCTTGGCAGTTCGTGCACTGAGCTACGACATATGCACAAATTAGCAGTCGGTTGTTATTGCTAAATGTTAATGTTGCAAATGCCTCTGGACACCATGTGCATGTCATGTGGCCATGCATGACGCATGCCACATTATGACGCCACATGTGCCACCCATGCATCGAGCATAGCACACGCCATGCTCAAATTTTCCACGCATGCCAACCTTTCGCATATGCCCCACACGACAGCCATCCATGTGCACCGGATCAACAAGTTAACCATAGACATGATGTGCAATGTTTATGTAGTAACCCCAAGCGTCACGCACTGTCACCTGCATTTTTAATCCTATTTACTAATTTCGCAATGTGGAGTATCCCGCACTATCCAAGGCATCGCGGAGTACCCCGCCAATCCAAAACAACCGGAATCACTAACCACCAATCCCAGCGAGCGAGCGAAGCGAGCGAGCACCGTACTGCGCACCAATCCGCGAGCGAAGCGAGCACCGTACTATTCCAGCGGGCAGCAGGCAGCGTACTGCGCACCAATCCGCGAGCGAAGCGAGCACCGTACTATTCTAGCGGGCAGCGGGCAGCGGTCAGCGGGCAGCGGGCAGCGGGCTGCTGGCTGCTGGCAGCGGGCAGCGGGCAGCGCGCAGCGGGCAGCGGGCAGCGGGCAGCGGGCAGCGGGCAGCGGGCTGCGGGCAGCGGGCAGCGGGCAGCGGGCAGCGGGCAGCGCGCAGCGGGCAGCGGGCAGCGGGCAGCGCGCAGCGGGCAGCGGGCAGCGGGCAGCGGGCAGCGCGCAGCGGGCAGCGGGCAGCGGGCAGCGGGCTGCGCGCAGCGGGCAGCGGGCAGCGGGCAGCGGGCTGCGGGCAGCGGGCAGCGGGCTGCGGGCTGCGGGCTGCGGGCAGCGGGCAGCGGGGCGAAGTACTGCCAAAAAAAGGGACCCTGTTTTGGGCTGGGCGAAGCCAGCGGGTGCCACTAGTGCTATTGTAAGACAGACCACAATGGCCACCGAGCAGCCCACCCATGCCGTAATGTCATCCCGTCATGTCACGGCATGCCACACACCAAGCATAATACACGCCATGCAATTAAGCATCTCGACCACCCTACACTCCCGGCTGGCCCATGCCGCCCACGCCACCCGCGCCACACAAGGCAAGACAATGTATTCAGTCATCATCCATGCTGTCGTTCTCCTCGTCGCTGGGCTGGCTGGCCTCCTCCACATCCTCCTCGCCCAAGTCACTGTCCTCCAAATCTGCAGCATTGTAGGAGTGACGCGTGGCAGTTGCCGCCCGCCTCAACTGCTTCCTCCCTCCTCCGAGGGGTGCCGCACGACTTGTGCCAGCTGCCGGGTGCGCTGGCGGCTGCCCGCGCCTCCCACGAGTCTGCACGCCCCTACCGCACGCCTCGCGTAGAAGGCTCCGCATGTGCGGATGCATCCTCCTCGGCCACGTCAGGCTCAGCCCCTGCAGTCTGCCCAGCCGAGCCCTGCAGCTTCAGGTCCCCCGCTGCAAGAATGCCCTCCTCAAGCTGTGGGATAACGATCCCAGGGCACGACAAGTCCGTGCTTCTGCAGCAGACTGACCACGAATTAGCTGCGCTCCTCCTGCTTTTGCAAGCCAAGGTACTTTTCTCTGGCTGCACACCAGACTCGGAAATCCCGGACTGAGGTGCCGACTGGTCCCATGCAATCCTTTTGGCAGCATGTGCGAATAAGGCTCATGTCAGCGACGATGACGCTGTCCACCAGTTTCTCTGACCGCACCGTGGCGATGCTCTTTCTCCCTGCTTGCCTGCGTTCGCTACCAAGGCAGCCAGCTGCCCCCGGCTGGTTAGAATCCGTGCCGAGAGAGCCAACATTGGTGACGCACACGCTACCATCCCTGTCGACAAAGGCTGCTGTCCTGCCGCCGGGGGTGGCTGACCTCGAACAAGAAGACGCCATTTTCAACGAATGGTGCGCAGCTGTCAACTGAACGTGGACCTGTCCACATGACCGACTGATAGAGAAACTAGTAGTCAATGCACAACTCCTACAGAAGACTGAGCTAATTTCCACACATTTACATCAGTTCATCCTCGTAATGCATTACTACCTCGTAACACATTCACAAGCAGTTAGTCGACAGTGGCAAAATGCAGTTGCCGCGGAAGTACGCAGGTTGGCGTGGGACAAGCCAACCTGGCAGTGAAGTGTCATGCATAATACGCGGGGAAGCGCCTGAGTTAGGCGGGAAGTCGAGTTGGTCGGCGAGCTGACAGGTTGTTCACCGACTTGCAGGCACCAAATTACGAGATGGTCAATTGCCAACCGAGATGTCAAGTTGTCAAACGAGATGTGTGGGCGGTTCCGCTTACGGTCAAACGAGATGTCAAGTTGACAACCGAAGTGCCTCCTGAACTGTCAACTAAAAGTCTAAAGCCGCAATCGACAGTACTACAAGTTGACAGTTCAGAAGGTAGGCAATTGCGCAAAACCGACCTACCTTCTGAACTGTCAACTTGTAGTACTGTCGATTGCAGCTTTAGACTTTTAGTTGACAGTTCAGAAGGTAGGCAATTGCGCAAAACCGACCTACCTTCTGAACTGTCAACTTGTAGTACTGTCGATTGCGGCTTTAGACTTTTAGTTGACAGTTCAGAAGGTAGGCAATTGCGCAAAACCGGCCTACCTTCTGAACTGTCAACTAAAAGTCTAAATCGATTGCGGCTTTAGACTTTTAGTTGACAGTTCAGAAGGTAGGCAATTGCGCAAAACCGGCCTACCTTCTGAACTGTCAACTTGTAGTACTGTCGATTGCGGCTTTAGACTTTTAGTTGACAGTTCAGGAGGCACTTCGGTTGTCAACTTGACATCTCGTTTGACAACTTGACATCTCGGTTGGCAATTGAAACAGGTTTGCTCAACGGAGGCTGTGAGCGCGGGAGTTCCAACTTTAATTGTGCCCGCAAGTCGCAAAGCGCATTGATCAACCGGCTCTGACTATGATCAGTAACAATTACGTGAGGTTTCTCCCATGCCTACTGCCGACGATGCATTGGACGATGCTAACTGTGAGGCTGGTATCGCGGAGTGCCATGTAGCCTCCGCAAATGGCAATGACCCTAAGTTTCTCAAGGGCGCTACCTGCGAATGCTCCGGAAAGTGCGGGAGAAAGGCGCATGCTGCATGCACGTTTTTGCTGTCACCGAACCCTACCGGTACTAACAGCAGTGGACAGACTGTTTGGAAATGTGTGCAGTGCACGGTGCCCGATGCTCAGTTACCAGGAGATGCCCCAGACGATGCGGCCATGGCTGCCTTTGCTAACAGGTTTAGGCTGCGTCCCAACGACCCCACCTCACTGGCACGGCAGCTAGAGGTGGATTTCGGAGCAGGGTCCTCACCAGGAATCACGCATCCGGGAACGGCTGCGACATCTGGGGTCACACAGGAAACGCCGCAGAGCCACTTGCCGGAAGTCTCAGGGCTGGCGAACGGCGATGTGCAGCCGTCCGGTGAAGTGCCGCAAACGACGCTGAGCAACGCGACGGCGGAAGGAGTTCCTATCACTGTAGGAGTTCCTGTTGACACTCCTTTGGTTTCTCAGAGTGAGACCGGCACCTCGCCGGTCGAGTTTGCTCCTGGCGGCTCGTTATACCAGGTGTGTTTGAAGGAAAACTGTTTCTGTGACATGTATTTGGATTGGCTTGCTTGACAATGCTATAGACTGTGTGTACAGTAGTGCTCTACACTGTGTGTATATAAAACCCTGCACGGCTTGGCACTATAAAATATAAAATTTCACTCGTGGGGGGTTGCAAAGCGGTAGGGCTGCGGGCTCAACGCTATGCCTGAGTTTGCACGCCCCCGCGAGGGAATCTGTTTCTCTTGGACGTAGGAAGGCACTCGGATTGAACTTAGCTTCAGCCACCTAGACTATGGCTTGCTTGTTGATTGTGATTCAATGGGAATGGTAGCTGACTAGTGCTTGCGTTTTTATGTAAATTGCATTGCTTGTCTTCCCATATACCGCGACTTTTGCAGGGAACGGTCTCCTGGACAAATGCTGCTGGACAATTTTGTCAAGTCAGTGTGGGTGACGTGGTCGCCCCACACAGCTACGTGTCAGACCAAGCGTGCTGCGTGGTTATTGTGCACCCAAATGCCGGTTTCGTGCTGGCACCTACAAACTGCAGGGTCGGGCCAGACAATCGATCATGCAGTCGGGTGCGTCAGCATTGTGACGAGAATACGTTGCGACTTTGGCATGAATTCTATTACCTGCGCTGCATGCACCGCCACTGATGAGCCTCCATGCACACCAGTCGTGAGGCGCGGGAGCAAATCAGTCATGAAGGTTACCGGTGGGCTCCAAGTCTTGTCGGTCCAGCAGTGCCACAACGCACTGCACAATCTCACCGCAACAGCGGCTTTGGCCCATGCGCGGTGAGCTCCATTACCCCTGGCCAACCAACTCCAGCGATCACGGCCATGCCGGCCACAGAAACAGAGAGCCAGCGAAACAAGGTCATCGAACCGAGTGCGCCCACGGCAGAGCCTACGGCAGCGACCCGGACCAGGGCTGGAGCCGCGCCCAAGGCAGCGGCAACCACGGCAGCGGGATCCAAGGGAGCCGGGTCCAAAGCTGCACCCGCGCCCAAGGCAGCGGCAAGCACGGCAACAAGACAAAAGAGGAAGGTGGCACCTTCTGCTGGCAAGGAAAACATTCGACCAACATCCAATGGCCAAGCTAAGGGCGTATCCAGGGCAGCTAAAGGCAGGGTTGCTGTGGTGTCTGTGGATGACGATGAGGATTGGATTGACCAGTCATGGTGCGGACATGATGATTACAGACACCGACGATGAAACCATGCTTGCACACCAAGAAGCACAGCCACTGGCGACCAGGCAAAGCGTGCAGCGCGCATCTGACAACAAGCTGCAGCAGTACACTAAGGAGCTGGAAAATGCAGCTGGAGAGCGGCGCAAGATGGAGGAAGAGCGGCGCAAGATGGAGGAAGAGCGGCGCAAGTTGGAGCAAGAGCGGCGCAAGTTGGAGGAAGAGGTGGCGCAGCTACGTAAGCGCGGGGAGGAGTCGCAGCAGCCGCAGTCGCTGCCGTCGCAGCAGCCGCAGTCGCTGCCGTCGCAGCAGCCGCAGTCGCTGCCGTCGCAGCAGCCGCAGTCGCTGCCGTCACTGCCGTGGCCACTGCTGCAACGGCAGCAGCCTCTGCCGCCATCACCATCACCACAGCCATCGCAAACAAGTCAGCCGATCCTGCAGCAGCTGTTGGACATGTTGGAGCCGCAGCCGCACTTGCAGCCGGTGCCACCCCCGCCGCCACCGCCTCCGCCACAGCAGCCACAACCGCAGCTGCAGCCGCAAACGAGGTTGCAGTTTTTGCAACAGATGTGGCATCTAGTGGAGCAGCAGCCGCGGGAGCAGCAGCAGCAGTTCTTGCACCAGATGTTGCAGCCTGTTCAGCCGCAGTTGCAGCGAAACTATGGGTTGCTGGGCATCGGCATGGGCGATACATCAGCAGTCAGAAGCATGAGCGACCGCGGTGTTCTCAACCATTCAGGCATGGCAGCTGACCATGGTGTACAGCTAGCCATGCACGGGCTGGCAGACACGATGGATCGCTTTGCATGCCTCCTAGTACCTAACAGCCGTACTGAGTCCCATGGCGCTCTGCCACTGTCGGCGTACCATGGCAATGCCAGCGCGGGGCGCGGGTTGCCGTACCAGTTCAACGGCAGCATCTATGGGCAACCTAGCGGGTGTCACATGCAATAGTAGGTGCTGCCATCCTTTTGTTAGAGGCTGACCAGTGACCAAGGTACAGTGACCTATCGGTGGAGACAACTTTCTTGCCAATGTGGCTGGCTTTTAGTGGCTACCTTGGACATAGCAGGATGACAAGGTATTGGGCTTGCGAAAAATGTGATGGCCAAGAGAGTCAGCATGTAAGCTGGCTGCCATTTCGTCTTGACAGTGCCCAGCTGCACTTGACATCATAAAGGTTCTTGTGCTGGGTCCCTCATGCAATATACTTGGACTGCAGCTCCTTGATCAGTAGTTGTTGTGACTTCAAACTGCATTGGCATGGTCATAACACAGGCAAGTAGGCACAAGAAGCACACACACATCATTGATGAAAATCACGCGCATTGTAATATGGCATGGGATGTGCCAGGGCACTTAACTGGTGCATGGGGCATGGAGCATGTAGCAATCAGGCCATATATATGGCCGGGCATGGGGGCTTGGTTTTGGGCACATGGGGCATGGGGCATGGGGCATGGGGTATGGGGGAATGGGAGCAACGATGTTTGACAGTTGGCTTGCGGTTCGTGGCATGTGTGGCATGGAGCATCGAACATGCTGTAGAAGGGCATGGGGCATGGGGCATGATGGGGCATGAGCCATGGGGCATGGGGCATATTAGAGCATCACTAGGGCACAGTTCCAGGGCATGTGGCAGGTGGTTTAGGTGGCCAAAAGCATGGGAAATGTCGCATCTTGATAAATTTTTAATAAACGGTTCAGATTTTAACATACTAAAAAAAACCAGCCCTTTCTTCGCCAGCCCCCTTGCCAGGTACGCCGCCTGGACGAAGGTTGATGCGGTGCTCGGATGAGCGTAGGGATGAAAAGGTCGCGATCGCTCCGGGGCTCCTACCCGAAGCTGCGGCTGCGAGCTCTGGCTTTGCGAAGGCTCAATGGCCTGTTCCCTCGGCACGTTGGACATGAAGAAGTAAGGAGACAATAATACGAGTTAGAAAGAGCTCCCAACGTATGTGAGCTCTTGGTCTTTCACAGCGCGTCTTAGCCAATGTTGCAAGGCAGCAACCTTAAATCTGTTCACCAGGCCACGACCACAATGGGCACTTCCACGACCAAGGTGGCACCCACGGTTCGTGCTTTCCGAGATAGCTGGTCATCCCCCATGACCAAGCTATATCCTTTGCGTTGTTCCTCGTTCCCATCGGCGTGACGAGGCACGTGCAGGCGTGCAAGCAAATCCTCAACGTCCACTGGCATCAGTGCAGAGCCAGGACGAACTGGATTTGCCTAGACTCTGCAACCTAGGAAGTACAGGACCTGTCACAAGCCTGCAAGGCCTAGTATCCTTGCAGACCTGTGCCAGCTCCAGTATTCCACCAGTCACAGGCTGCTGCTCCTCTGATCTATGTGGACCACAGTCACGTGATAATCAGGCTAAGCCTGTGCAGGCACGGCCTGCCACGTGTCCTGTCCACTATGTCAGAGGACTGCACCCTAGTCGGCCATGGATGGCTAGGACTTCGGGACTTGATATCTTTCTTGTCCCTTGTCTGTTTCAGGCGGTTAGCACGGCGTTGGAAAGGTCTTTCCAAACTGCATCCACTTAGCATATTGGTTGCCCAAAATGCTAACTGGGGGTGACGTGGAGCTTCCTGATCAGGGTGCTACAGCTGTATCGAGCCCTCAGGGTGACCCTGGCCCGGCCCCTGGGGTACCTTCACATACGGTGGTTGGGCAAGCAGGCGGACAGGCTGCACCTCCGGAACGGCCCGACACCAGGCCTAGGGGTGTGCGTCTATCAGATATTGTACAGGCTTTGCAAAGAGCCAAGAAGGAGCCGAAGGTGTCCAAGCTTGTCCAGTTGGATGAACCTGAGGTAGCTGCCATGGAGATAGATACCAATGCACAGGTTTCTGTCATGGGACCTCAGCATACAGGAGAACTGCTGGTCGGAGAACCAAGTTGCCCCTGGGTGTCTGATTTCAGTGGTAGGACGCATCTAAGGGTGTTGGGAGAGGTTACTGCCCCTGTCATGGGTGTGGATGTGACCTTCCTTGTCCTAGAGGACTATGATGGCCCTGTGATTTTGGGTCAGAATTTTCTGGGCAATCCTGGGATTTCTATCAGAGCTACAGCTCTGAAAAGAGATGGCTGGGGGATGATTCCCCTAGAAAATTTCAGGACAACATTTCCAATTAGGTGCAGGGTCAAGCCGGTCAAGGGTGTAAAATGGGATGAAGGGGAGGTGCCCCAGCAGCCAGTTTGGTGATTCCAGCTGTGTTGCACCCCAGCAGTATTGGCATAACTCACAGGAGCCTTGCTGCACACTCTCCTTTGACATATGACCAGCTGGTCCAAGAGATGAGCTCGCCTACTTTGTTTGAGGCTTGGAAGCTCGCCTTCTCCAAGGCATTGGAGGAGTGGTTGCAGTTTGAGTGTGCTGCACCAACAGACAGACGTCCCCCAGCATCAAGGAAGCTTGCTTTGAGATTTGTGCTGAAGAGGAAGGTTGTGGATGAGGTATCAGTGCCCCATGTCAGGCCTGTCCTGAATGAGTATCACGGCACGGGGAGTCTGCCAGGAGAGGAGCTGTACACGCCAGGGATGCTACACGACACATGGAGAATTTTGCTATGTCTCTACGTGGGGTTGCTGAACAGGGGAGCAGCTATGTCATCAGTGCTGCTGGACTTCAAGAGGGCATTTTTAAAATCTGATCCAGAAGTGGCCAGGAGGGTGTGGAAGCAGGATGAGCCTTACTGTGTTGAGGTGCCTGCCATCTGGAAGCTGGAGCTGCATCAACAATTCCTGGTTATTCTGAAGGGCCTGGAAGGACTCAGGTCGAGCCCAATCATCTGGAGACTCACGCTGCAGGAAGCTCTGATCAGTGAGTGTGGCTTGAGAGTGTCTTCAGTTGATCCCTGTTTGCTGCTGGCCCAATGGGAGGGTCTGCCAGTGTATGCTAGTTTGCATGGAGATGATCTGCATTTGCTAGCCCCCACGACCTGGCTGAAGAAGTTTATTCCTGTCATCAGTGGCAAGTTTTCACTGGGCAAGGAGCTATGGCAGGAGCCCAACAAGCCTGTAGTGTTCTGTGGAATGCAGGCTACCCTGTTCAGGAGGGACGGGGAGTGGAGTATCAGGCTTCAGGCTGGAGGAGATTATAAACAGACCATTGTGAAGGCCTTGCCAGAGAAGATCACCCAGGCTGCAGGACCTGAGTTGAGAGGCATGTGGGCCTGGTTTGCCAGCATCTGTGGTCCGTCTTTGATGGTCCATAGCAGAATGCCTGATGAGGTGCTTGAGGATGAGAAGCCTCGAGTCATAGCCCGGTTGGTGGAGAGTACCCCTGATCTGATTTTGTCTGGGATTGACTTTGCCCAGCCTATCACCTTGGAGATCTTTGTTGACAGTTCCATGGATGCTCGCCAGGTTACCAAGGTCAGGGGGAGATCTGCTGCTCTTTTGCTTTTTATCAGAGCAGGGCAAGTTTGTTCAGCTGGTACAGCAGACTGCAGAAGAGGGTCTGTATCAGTTCAGATGTGGCAGAATGCAGGGCCATATGCGAGGGGATCCAGTCCAGCCTGTACATAAAGGAGTTAATGCTGGAGCTGGCTTCAGTTACCCCTTGGACCTTGCAGATGGAGACGTTGTTGCTAACAGACAGCATGGTATGGTCCAGTTTGTTCACAAGCAGCTGGCCAGAAGCCGGGACCTGGATTATTTGTTGCTGAAGGAGTTGGCCAGTTTGGTTGACTTGAAGCATATCCCTGGCGAGGAGAACCCTGCTGATGCATTGACAAAGCTGCCACATAAGGCCCCAGCCCAGTACAATGTACTGAGGAAGCTCATGAATGCTGACTGTCAAGTCGGTCTATCTGTCTAAAAGCTGAGAGCTGGGTGCTTAAGTCTCTGGATATCAGGCTGGGAGCTTGATTGTACATAATCCTGAGCACACCTTGAGGGGTGAGACATGTCTCTGGTGTGGGAATGTCTGACATTGTCTCTGATGGAGAGATGTCTATCTGGGGTTTTCATCTCAGTCTGAGGTTTCCCCAGATCTGTGGTTTGTGGGCGGGGTTCGATTCCCTGGTGCCGTCTTAAGGCGGAGTTTCACGGACTGGCTGACCCATCCACCATGCTGGTGAGTGGCGACAGGTCCCCTGATTTTCCACGGTTGGAACGAGTATGGGAGCTTGTGTTTTGCATGTGCTTCGCGTAGATGTTGTGTCTGGTTCGATAAGGGGCAGCAGACCGGCGCCGACTCCCGTCTGGGGGTCAGCAATGTTTTCTGATGAGCTGTTGTGGGTGATCTGTGGGGTTTCGCCTAAGGTCCTGAAGGTTGTACATACTTCTCAAGTTCTTAACTGAACACCTATGGGCTGCCACAGTTGGCCAACCTCTTGTACATGGGTAACACAACGAGCCTCCGTGAAGGGATAGGGACTCATTGTAATTTGTTTGTGCTCCTGAGCCAGTATGGGTGCTATGTACATATAATAAGGAATCCAAGCTGACTGTCATGCCCAGCGGTTGTGACTTGTAGTCGGGAAGGATGTCCAGTACCCATTGTGTGTGTTTGTATGTAGACTTGTGTGAGCTGCTACAGCTCAAGAAAAGAAAGGATTGGAGTTAACGCCAAGCGCATTGGCGTGATCCTGATTCGGCATTTCTCTGCGATTCCAGCGGCACCGGAACGAGTTCATTCCGACAAGTATCAAGAAAGTTATGGCGTTCCGACTTCCCGGTCGCGCGCGAGCGCGAGCCGGCTGTTCTTCTAAGTCAGACGTGAATATTTGCCGACGACATATGGGGTCGACAGTAATTCCTGGGCTGACAGGAATTAGGTGCTGTACCTACGACGGTATTGGATTAATACGTCGTACGCAGGAAATAGGAACCTTAACCTGTGGTCTGTTGGTACCGCAGGCCTAGTCCTGGACTTCTAGGTGCAGATGCAATAATCACTGTGGTGACTGTACTCTGTGGTCACTGTGCCTGTATGGCAGACCTACTGTATAGGAACTGGGCGCTGTACAGGTAGTGAATACTGTACCGGGGTGTTATACTGAGCAGGCCTCCTAGGCTGCTCAGGACTATAGCAAGCACAGTGCACAAGTATATAAAGAATTAGGCCAGTGCCAATTGGGCATCTCTTGCGAGCCCGCCTCACGTGTGTTGCCTTGACTTGGCAAACGCGTGTACAAGCCTCAAGTGTGTGAGCGCTGTAACATTATCCAATTTTAACAAAGCTCCGTTTCCAACCATATTCACACATTGCTGCATTGCAACCATATCCTTCACATTGCGTTTGCTAGGAACGTTAACTGTACCAACTGGGACGTCTCGTCTGATGGTGACGACCAAGGCAGAGGTAATAACCACTGCGTAGCTTCCCGATTCCCTGAATCTGATAATACTTGACGTACCAGAATAACGCATCGTCGTTCAGGGGTCATCATCTGACCCATTTCAAGCTGCGGAACCCAACGTTTCGACCACAATGGCACGTTGACAGCCATATCCGTATGCGCGCGCTAAACGGTAAGAAATTTTCACAAAAGTCACGTGACAACTCTATGATGCACGAGGTATTTCCTTGGCTATGGCGCAATTACCTGCCCGACCTGGCCGACCTACGTATTTTATATTCACTGTGGGGTCTGCCCTGGACCGCCAGACCAATTTACGTTACGTCAACTACGTCGGAGGTCAATTATTTACGCGGTACAATTACGTGACATGGGTCTTTGTGCAAGACGTGCATACTGTAACATCGGCCGACCATGGGTTGCCCTCAGACCCGCTTACAGGCGGTGGAGCAGACGAAAATCCACGTGTGAGCTTCCTGCGCGTTTGTAACTGGTTCGGGAGAACAAAGTTTGGTCCAACAGCCCAAAAGTTTGCGACAGTTATATCTGGAGCTCGCAAACACAGGACATCGCAGAGTTGGGCTCCTGCCGCAATCTGGGCATACGGACCTCTGCCAAATGGCTCATCTGGATGTAACGCACAAAAACCCTGATAATATGGACGCCGTGGTTTGACCTTTTCGTGATTGGTCGCAACGAAATTTCGTGCAGCTCATTCGTCAAGCGGACTGTAAGTCGCGCCGCTGAGTGGCTGGAGCCGAAAGCCGTTCGAAAGAGTGTTAGCTAAAATTGTCCAAGGCTGCGTTTACAAATTTTAGTATATATGTTGACCAGCTATTTGTTACCCACTTTACAGTAAGATCTTTTGCCCAAAACCAGCCCTGCGATCTTAAACCTGAAATTCCTAAATCCACGGTCTCGAGATCTTAAACCTGGGAATCTTAAACGTGGGGGGGGGGGGGTACATAAAGTTGTACAGTTATTCCCGCATTAAGTTGCGATCGCCCCCTAAAACTTGGCGCCGCAACTTAAGGGGAGGGTCCCATGGAAATGTATCAAAACTACAGAAGCCCCCTAATAACTACAGAAATGCAACTGACAACCACTGAATGATGTTTGGGGACCATAAACATGATGTTTGGGCATGCATACCACCACTTGTTGGGGGTACTACCCCCAGCCATACACCGGCTATGTGCTAAAAATAGAAAAAACGCTGTCCGGGGCACATCTTGCCCAGAACAGTGGGAGAACCAGTTGCATGAAAAAAGCACAACCCATATAAAAATGTCATGGGACATGGTTTCTACCTAATTGGATCAACAAAATCAGCACATCCCTATGAGTTATTAATTTTTGGGCCAAAAATACGCTTTTTTAGGCGGGGCGTCCCCATACACACACATAACACATCAATTAGGCATGAAAAGCACAAGTCAAATTTTGTCATGACCATAGAAGGCACTGTCAAAGTTTGGTGGCATTCTGAGCTCAGCTGTAGCAGTTATTAATTTTGGCAGTTGGCCACCTGTGCAGACGCTAAGGAAGGCATTAGTGAGTATTAAGCACACTAACACTTCCTATGCCATCCAAAAGGCTCCTGACCATGCCCAATTCGACCACAATGTACAAGGAGGTGGCTGGGCACGTCATGTGCCCTTGCCTTACCTCGACACGGGTACCCTGTTGCGTGTGTGCACAACAATGAGGCAGGTAGCTCTACATGCCTAGCCAACACTTGTAAAGCATATTCCAGGTTTATGGTGTGGGCATCATCCCAAAACCAAGCTCAAACACACCCTAGAAAGCCATATCCACTAATCGCCCAACAAGGGTAACAACAGACAGTCCACAGAGAAAGCAGAATTATCATACATGCTGCTTGCCAAGGCTTCTTACCATGGTTACCTTGCCTTGCTAGCATATGAATTAGGGCTCTCCCATTTTAGTGGGAGAAAGGCCAACAAGACAACGATAACCCCTACCTACGTGCAGTTCCACC
>RPFO01001956.1:0-28798 GCA_009746045.1 Mesostigma viride | reverse complement strand
TCCCCATGCGTCATACATCGCGGCGACGATAAAAATCGAAGCGTTCGATATGGGAGATGCCGCCTCGACGAAAGGACATCATAGATCTCACGGACGACGTCGTCGAGTATATGGGGGATACAGACATCATCGATCTCACGGACGACGTCCTCGAGTCGGGATCCGGCTCGCGAGTTTCGTCTCGTCCAAATTTACGCGACATTGACAGAGCCCGGTATCGCGCCACAGCGGCCCCAGGGTATTTCGGATCGGGGGCGTCTGTCCGTTCAGGGTCGCGTGCCGGCGGATCCGGGCAGCGTGGAGAACCCGCGTCTTCGAGATCCGCGGGCTCCCCCCCACGCCCATGTCGTCACTGGCCTACACGCCCGGGTACACCGGCGCGCCTTCAAAAACGAGGACCCCGCCTCCCCTCGGCATGCAGGGGGATGGGGGGTCTCTCGTTTCTCGCTCCTCTGTGAATTTCCCGGCTCGTCCAGCCAGAGCTGCCTCGGGGGGGTCGAAGTCCGCTTCTTCCCCCACGTCCTCCTTTGGCTCGCCCCCCTCTGACGTCCCCTCCCCCGGAGCCCGCGCCGTCTCTGCCAGATCGCGAAAATCGCGCTCTTCTTCGCAATCCGTCCGCAGTCGCAGCGTTCGGGGCGGGGGGAGCGAGCGTTCCCTCGACCGCCGCTGCCGAGGACAAGGCCGCAGACAGCGCCGCTGGCGGCGAACTCGGCGGGGTCCTGGGCCCCAGGGCGGGAGGGCAGCGGGTTCTCGGAGGGTTTTTTTGACCCTGCCACCAGGCCGCGTCGCTCCCGCCCGGCCCGCCAATCAAGCTTGTCTGGAAACGTGGCCAGCGGGAGTTCGATGTACACGCGCGCCAACTCCGCGCAAGGACGTGCCAGACGCAAACACGTCGCCCCTGAGGATGACGACCCCGATGACCCCGTGCTCGTCTTCCGCCAGCGCGCGGATGACTCTATCCCGTCCGAAGAGCCAGGGTCGGACGCGTACACGAACACCACGGAGACAGATCCGGATCGCGTGGAAGGCGCGGGGGGCGAAGCGGAGGTGACATCCGCCAGACCGAGAAAGCGCACAGGGGGGGCGAGCGAGAGAGCCGGCGTCCCGAACCGTGCCCCTCTCAACTTGCAATCCGCCCCTCTCTTTTTGCAACCCGTCGTTCCATGGAGGGATAGTGATCGGCAGCTGTCCATCGCGCCAGACACGATGAGACGCGTCACCCAGCGGTCGCACGAGGACGTGTTCGACGAGATAGTGCACCCCCCGCGGCCGGGGGACACCCCGGAAGACCTCGACCGGTGGAGACTGTTCTCGCTCGCAAACTTGGCGCGCGATATATATAAGGGCGGGGTTCCCGCAAACGAGGCCAGCAAATTGATCGGGGATCGCCGCAGACTTGACCGTATGAGCGAATGGCATCCAGATTACAATAAGCTGAGTCGGAGCGTGAAGCGCCAGGAGGCGAAACTTCGGTCGCAGTCCGGGGAGGGCCCTAGCAATGTGGAGATCCTGGACCACGACGAGATACCGGACTTGCCAGAACACATCCGGCGGATGCTCACCGATCCGACGACGCGGGATCTGATGAGTATCCAAGACGCGATGGCCAGGTACAGAGAAAAGTTGGCTCTGTTTCAGGAGTACGCGAGAAACCACCCCAATGACGCCGCGGGTATAAGGGATCGTCGGCGGGCGCTTGACGATGTAGACAGGTTCTTGAGGGAGAGACTCGGGCGCCTCCTCGAGCAGAAGGCCGACGAGCCCGCCCTCCGCCAAGACAAGTTGATAGAGACCACCCGTGTTCGCCTGCTGAACAAGAAGCTGCGTCCTCAGGAGCGACAGAGGCTGGAGCGGACGCTCAAAGAAGCCTTGGCGGTGGCTACCCGGCTAATCATAGAGGACAAGACGCCTAAGTCTTTGACCGACCAGCTCCCGACTCGGAATCTGAAAGATATGAAGTTTGAAAAAAATCCCCAAAAGGCGGACGAGGTGGAGCGGGACAGGGAGTCAAAATACGTGCGGAAGTCGGCGGGCAAACCGGTGGAGCCTCAGGAGCGGTGGTTCACGCGGGGGCCAGCGAGTCCGGTGCAGGGGCGAGGATGAAGTCGTCGGCGAAGAAGCTGACTCGGGAGGAGCTGACTCGGGACCCCACCCCGCGGGAGTCAGCACGCGCCAGGCTCCCCCCCGACAGGCTCACACCCCAGGTGTCGGAGAAGGTGGCCGCGAGGATGCGGAAAGCAATGGATGGCTGGAACAACCGGGACAAAAAGGATGCGGGTGAGCCGGATGAGGAGGCGCCGGAGGAGGAGACCTCGGAAACTTCCCAGGAGCGACGGCAAAGGGACTACAGGGAACGAGCGAAAAAGGGGAAGTGGTACGACTAGAGTGCGCCTCCATGAGTACGACTGGCTTCTACGAGGCCCTGACCACGTCCGCCATCTCGCGGACGGCCTCCTCGACGAGGGCCTTGTAGCACGGGTGGTCCTTGTCGTCGAAGGAGTAGTACATCCGCCACAACTCCTCCGCCTTCTGCCCCGTCCTGCCCTCCCTGTAGGCTCGGGCGACCTCTTTGGTAATCGCCAGGGTCTCGGTGATGGCGGAGTCGAAGAGGTCGCATGCGGCGATGCCCCCTCGCTCGTACTTGGTCTTGATGACTCGCCCGACCAACGCGACGGTGGCCATGAGGATGTACCTGGTGCACACAAAAAAAGGCGGCCCGTAGCGCGCTTAAAGAGACGAAATCTTTTCGGATTAAAGATTGAAAGAGGACCGTCGGATGGACGGCGCGTGGATGATCCGCCGTGCGTCGGCCCGCGAGCAGAACGACGTGCTGAAGGCGGTGACGGCGACGTGCCGCTCCAACGACCTCCCGCGCCCGACAATCCACCGTGTCGCGGACACCGCGCACCTGGTGGGGGAGATGGTGGGAGACAGGTACTGGGCGTGCGACTTTACGCGCGGGGTCCACTGCCTGCTGTCCCTGGTGCGCGTCCGCGGGGGCGCACGGTGTGTGCGATGGTGCATTGGGACAAGTCGGTGTACATCGTCCGCATGCCCCCTTTCAAGGTGCGCCTGTTCAGAGGCACGGTGTTGCAGGGGGTGCTCGGGTTCGACGGGGGGAAGACGACCTTCTTCGCCCACGACTGTTTGGCGTTCGCTAGGAAGTCGATGCTATCCCTGCCGTTCGAGGCACGCATGGAGAAGGCGCGGGAAACCGCGGGCATGAGCTTTCCTAGTCACTCCTCTCCCTACAGCAACGTGTTCATTCGCTGTGTTTCCTACCTACCTAGTGACACGATCAGCACACGCAGTCCAAATACTCTTTTTATTCCCAATTCGGCAATAATTACAAATCAATACAAACACGGGGAGGTCACGCTGGCTCTGCTCGGTCAGCCCCACTTGGTCACAGAGTTCGGCAGCCTATGCACTCCTATGCACGCTACCTCCCCTTCCTGTACATCAGGCGGTCCACCTTCTGAGCCAATCTCAGCACCGGCACTTTTGCGTCGCCCGCCACGACTTTCCCCCTCCCCGCCTCCGCCGCGCAGGACTGAACGGCCGCGGACGGCGATGGGAACAAGACCGAGCGGAGCGCCGGTGTTATTTGCGTAGGCTCGGACCTGTACCCCCTGCAGTCCTCGTCAAAGCAGCGCTGCCTCACGCCGTCCGGGGATATCGTGAACCACACGTTATTGTGGGCGTGCTCCCCCCCTTTGTTGCCGCACGTCCGGTACTTGGTCCACGCCGAGTACATGGAGCCGCTCACGAAAACGTTCGTGACGGGGGCCGCCTTCGCCATCAGGTGCACCGCGTCACGCGCGGCCCCCCACCGCGGGGAGGAGGGCTGCACGCAATCTCCGTGCTGCTTGTGGAACCCCAGCCGTTGCGCGTCCCGCTCGGCCTGTTCTGTCTTCAGTTTCGCGGGCTTGGCCTTGCGCTTCCCCTTGTCCTTCTCGGCCGAGGTCACGCACGTGGCCGGGTCGTAGGATGCCGGCGGAGTGATTACCAGGCGCGGGACCTCCTGCTCGACGTACAGGCGCACGGAGGTCAACTTGAGGAACTTCAGGGGGTCCTCCTTCACGTCCTCGTCCGTGAACTCCTGCTCCACCTCGCCATCGCCGCCCACGATGCCCCAGGGGTGGTAGGCGCGCTTGTCGTAAATCCGAGTGCGCTCGCACAGCTCGCACCCTTTGAACAGCCTCGACTTGGTCAGGCAGAACTCGCACCGGCCGCAGCGCGCGTCCGGCCCGCTCAACTTCTCGCAGTTGTTCTCGTCGAGCTTGTGGATCTTCTTCATGCACGGCACGCAGCGCTCGCACTTCCAGCTCCACAGGATGCGGATCCCGTTGTCCAGCAGCACGGTCTTGTCGACCACGGCGCTCCACGGGTTCTCTGGGGGGCGCTCCCCTAGCTCCGCCTGCAGCTTCTCCACGATGATGGATCGGAGGAGGAGGGCGGCGTCCCTGTCGACGGGCACGTAGGGGAAGTGCACGTGAAATCCGGTCTTCACCCCGTCCTTCCGGTCCTTGGGTGGTGCGCGACAGACCACCATCGTGTGGTCCAGGGTGAGGTCGCGGTCCTGGAACCGCGCGCACGCGGCCAGCACCTCCTGGACCCTCGGCAGCCACTGGTGGATGACCACGTCCCCCATGTCCTTCTCGTCGACGCAGTCCAGATCGAGGAAGAAGGGGAACGGCCCGTCCCGCGGCTTCTGCTCGACGACGAGGTTCTTTCCGTCCTTGCCGTCCTTGGCGACCTTTTCGTAGAAGTAGTGCAGGTTCTCGGCGTCCATGGCCACGCGGCCGCCCCGGAACCCGTCCAGCAGCAGGTGGGTGTACTCATCCGTCTTGCCGACAAACAAGTCCTTCTGGACCAGCCAGCGCGTGGCGGCAGAGTAGGGATCCCCCATCACCGTCTACCTCGACGTAGGCCTGTCGGAAGGGGAAGAGACAGGTCACGAGAGACCAGAAGGACACGAAGACAGTCAGCGACAGGACGAGCGAGGGGTCCATCGCAATCAAGGGCGAGAAATAAATTGCGCCGTTTTACGTGCGCTCGGGGGCAGACAGGCACAAAAAAAAAACTACTACAAAGATGAGCCACAAGGAGATGCACCCCCACCCCATTCTGACGGATATCAAGACGGACGGGGGCAGCTCTGACGTCACGCCGGCCAGCTCCCCCAAGTACGACATGACGAAGCTCACTACGAACCTGGAGAACGCCCACGACATGGGCATCTACAAGTACGTGATCCGCGACAAGGAGACAAACTCCGAGTGGACGCGCGACATGGAGGAGCTGGTGTACGGATGGGGCCAGAAGGGGGTCGGGTTTCGCCACATGCACGACATGGCGTCACGCTACTTCCGCAGCTGGTCTCAGGGGTTGGGCATTCCGGCGATCATCCTGTCCACGGTGGCCGGCACCGCCTCTCTTTCGAAGGTGGCATCCGGCAGCCATTACGGCGACACGGCGGCCATCGCTATCGGCGTGGTCAGCATGGTGGTGTCGGCGCTGACCGGCGTCCAGAACTTCATGCAGTTCACAAGACGGTCCGAGCAGCACAAGCAGATGTCGAACCGATTCGGGTCCTTCTTCCGGGAGATCGATTGCGAGCTGACCAAGCCCCGGGCCCACCGTCAGAATGCGTTCGAGTTCATCCAGGTCTGCCGGCTGACGCTCGACAACCTTTTGGCGCAAGGCCCGGACATGCCCGAGTTCATAGCGCAGAGGTACAGGCGCAAGGTGAGGGAAACGGGCGAGGGGTCGGAGTCTGGCGACGGGCCGGGGAAGGTGGTCGTGAGCGTGAAGAGGGATCGCGAGGCCCACGCTGTGGTGCGCATAATGGGGGCGGCGGGATAAAATTCTCGTCTAATAGCAACCTGACGATGGACACGTTGCCGTCTCTCCTGGTCTTCTTCGCGGCGTCCTACCTGCTCCTGCGCGCGAAACCCGCGTGCATGTTCGAGCCGGACGGGCGCCCCATGAAGTTCGGGGTCGGCGCGCGGCAGACGCTCACGCCGTTCTGGCTGGTGGCGCTCGTGCTGGGGCTGTACGTCCCGTCGGCCCTGCTTCCAGCCAGGGGCGGGTACCGCGGCTACGGGTGGTAAAAAGAAATCTCGGCGACTGGTAACTCTCTCTCGCACACGCCCGAAGTCCGTTGCACCCTATCATGGACAACCGCAACACCCACCCCAAGGATGACAGCAGCACATGCGCGCCAGGGAAGGGATGCGACGATGGATGCGAGGGCTGCGACACGTGTCGCCCCCTTGCTGACTTGCCGGACCATTTTCAGTGCCAGTACAGAGACGAGCTGCTGAATCTCTACCTGACGCTGAAGGAGCAGTGCGCGGCGTACGGTTACCCGCTGCTTCAAGACTTGACGTTCGCGGCCTTCGAGGACTTCGCGTTGTCCCACTCGAGGTTGGGCTGAGAGCCCCGCCCGCTCCTAAAAAGGCCTCAAATGCCTTCTGCCCCCTCCTTTGGATGGCGTGCATCGGGAGGCGGAGGGGGGACTGTCTCTGTCTCTCATTCGGACGAGCTCTCCCAAGGCGCGCTCGGCGCCCTCTTCTACCCCATACGCGCCCGTCTGCAAATCGCGGATGATCCCGGAGCAGAAGGACATCCTGTCATTCTCGGGCATGTGCATCATGGCCTTCATGATCTTATGGAATTGACACCTGGTGATGGCATGACGAACGGTCATGTGTCTTATAAATTAATTGAGAAATGAATTCACCCTTCCATCAAGAGATCCCACTGTCCATCACCGCTGGCCTCTCTATAAACGGGAAGGGGGGGTCGATAGTGACCTCCACGACCCGGCGCTTTTTCCTCCCATTGGCCGCGTCCTCCTCGCACTCGTCCCCCGACGAGGAGCTGCTGCAGAAGACCCCCTTCTTGTGCAGGTACTGCAGCCCCCCGTTCTCGGTAGCCTCTACCCACACGTCCCTGAACTTCTGCATGAGAGGCAGCTTCTGGCGGAACCAGTTTCGGTCCCGCTTGACCTCCAGGATGTCCATCTCCATCTCCGCCCAGGTGCTGGACGGGCGGAACTGCACGAAATGGCACATCTCCAGGTTGACGATCTCCAAAAGCACCTGGACCTGGGGGAGGTAGTAGGAGGGTATTTCGTGCTTGATGTCCCGCTTGATGGGGCACTTGATCTCCACCAGGACGCCGTCGGTGGTGATGCGATCCGGGCTCCCCCCGAGCCACGGGTGCAAGGGATGGGGTATGAGGCCGAATTGGAGGCACTTCTTCCCCGTCCTGCGCGCGTACTCCTGCGCGGCCACATCCTCGTTCTCGTTCCCGTGTCGAGTGGCCGCGTTGCCCTGGAACACGTACTTGTCATCCCCCAGCTTCTTCCGGAGAAGTTTGTCGACGCTTTGATACGGATTCGCTCCTATCGCGGCTGCCACGTCGGACGCGGTCAACATCCGGTCACGTATCGCGAACCACTCGGGCGAGTGCTGGGGCGCCGTCTTCATGTTCAGCAGGCCTCTGACTACGGGGTGGACGTACTCCTCGCCCGCCCGCCTGCTCCGTCGGTGTCTCAACGAGTTCTGCCATCTGGCCGCGCGTCCCATTTGCATACAGGGAGGGGATTTTTTTGGCGACCGGCTAGCCGCACTCAGACATCCACAGACACGGGCTTTCGGGCGCCGCCCCAGTGCTCGTGCAGGGCCACCAGGGCGTGCAGGAGGGCGTCGGCGGCGTCGTCCTTCTTGGTGAGGGCGTGGAAGTACTCGACGAACACGGGGTACTTCTCCAGGATCTTGAGGGTGTGCTCGATGGCCATCTTCTTGTTCCTCCTGTACGAGTTCTGAATGGAGCAGGCGATCGGGGGGCCCGAGTACACGCTCAGCTTCTTCAGCGGGGACGAGAACTCGACCACCATGGGCTTCATCAGGTCGCTGACCACCGGGCGCAGGACCAGATGGCTCTCGAAGAAGACCTGCAGGGCGTGGCTCATCACCTTCATCTTCACGTTGGTCTTCGTCTGCCTCTCGATGATGACCTTGTCCGCGCACCCGAGCACGTCGATGCGTTTCAGGAGCTCCCCCGGCAGCTTCCTGCACGCCTCGTCCAGGGACCGCGCGTTCAGGTCGATCACTTCCCAGCCCAGGATCTCGAAGGGGAGGCCTTTGGCGTACTCGTTCCCGTCCCCGTCGGTCAGCTTGACGACGCAGTAGGCCAGGTTGGCGATCCCCACGTCAAAGCTGAGCACAATCATGGACGGCAATTTAATATTATGGGGTAATATAAAATGCATCCCGTGGAGAACGTGCCCAATGCCACCATTTCCACCATGTACGGCGGGATCGCCGGGGGGTGGCAAGGATGTCCGATCCCGACCTCGCCGCGTCCGCTTACCCGGTGCACACCGAGCTGTTCCGCCTCTCTAACATCCAGGCCATCCAGCAGGGCGTTACGGCTTCCTGGGGCGTGGACGTGCTGGAGGACGAAGTGGCGCAGATGATCCGGATGGTGTACGGCCTCCGCTCGGACGCGTCCTTCCTCGAGCGGCGCGCCGTGGAGACCGGCGACCTCAGCGGCATCTGGGAGGTGGTCGACTCCATCAACCGGGACGTGGCCAACCGCTTGGGGAAGCTGAACAGCGTGTACTCCAATCTGGACGATTACGAGAGGTACGCGCGCGTGTTCCTGGGCGACGAGCAGCCTGACAACTCGGTCATCCCGCACCCGGCCTACACGGTGTGCCACCGCAAGCAGAACGTAGAAAGGCTGGACGGCTCCAACATCCTGGGGGACGACGGCAGCTTCTTCGACGACTACTGACGTCGGCCATCGCTTACACGGACACCTACAATTTCTTTCCGCGTAGAAAGACATGGCGGGGGCATTGCACACTTGCGCGGTCGTGACGAGACGCAGACCGTCCGCATCGAACGAGCACCCCGACAAGTGGGTGTGCGTGGGCCGCAAGCCGGGAGAGCCGAAGGTGACGAAGATATACAACGAGGAGATCCTCCTCTACAACCACCGACAGAGGGACGAAACGCTAGCGGTCAGGAACGCGTGTCCACACCGCGGGGCTAGGTTATCTCACAACTGCAGGGTGGATGACGGCCGCGTCCGTTGCGCGTACCACGGGATGTACTGGGGCAAGCATAACAACGGAGACAACTACCTGGACGCGAAGGAGGACACGGACCTGGTCTGGGTGAACACCGGCATCGGCGACGGCGAGTCATCCCCGCCGACCATGCCCGAGTTCTCCGACGACGGATACCGTACGTTTTCGTACTCCTCGTCCATCGGCGCGCATCCGATGATCGTGATGGAGAACCTACTGGACCACGTGCATCTCCCGCACGTCCACAAGGTGAAAATCGTGGACGACAAGAGCACCGACGTGAAGACCGAGACGGACGGGTCCGGGGGCCTTCTCACCGGGAGGAGCGTGTACAGCTATCCGGTGACCGCCGATCTCGTGGGACGCCTGCTCCTCGGCCTCATGCCTGACGAGGGCAGGGCGTCGCCGCCGCCCGCGAAAGGGTCCCTCACGATCTCGGTCGACAACGAGTTCCACCTGCCGTACACCGCCAGCCTGAGGTTCGCGATATCCGGGCACGAGAAGCCCGTGTTCGCCCTATGGTTCAGCGTGCAGCCGTACGAGTCGACCAAGTCGCTCCTCACCTGCCGGGTGTCTCGCAACATCCTGACGGACCCTGCGTGGGACTTCCTGTTCTGGCTGTTGAACGCGTTGCCGCTGAAGGAGGACGACGACATCGTCGCGAACGTGGTCGCGGAGGAGTGGTGGCGCAATCGCCTGACCCCCGGTGACGCGTTCGTGAAATTGTACAGGGACCGCATGAAGAAGGTCTACGGCATCATGTGCCCCGAACCCTTTGCCTAGGAGGGACAGGAGACGGTACGGGAGGGCAGGCGGATTCGCTTACACGCGCAAATAGTTTTTCTCGCACAAGGTAAGGCACCGGGCGAGGATGGAGGGCAAGGGCAAGTTCATGAACATGAGCGTCGGCGCCCCCATCGTGCTGACCCAGGAGGAGCACGAGCGGTTCCAGTCCTCCGGGCAGATGCCCGATTTCGCGGACGGCCCGCCGCCGCCGCAACCGCAGGCGGCCACAAGCGTCGACCCCCCCGTGCCCGTGTCCACCCCCCGGCCGAGGTTCGCAAGACGCAGGAGGCGAGCCCCGACCCCCCCACCTGCACGTCCCGGGGCAGTGTTACGCGGTGGTGAGCGTCGTCGTGCCCCCCCAGAGCAACCACATGGCGCTGAAGATCCGCGGCGTGTTCGAGACGGTGGAGAAGGCGGGCGAGCACGCGGACCAGCTGATGGGCGCGGACCCCCGCTTTGACATATTCGTGGTGAGCATGTACAATTGGCTGGTGCTGCCCCTGCCGGACGAGCTCCGGGGGGAGATCCAGCACAAGTACTCGGACGAGCGTCTGAACAAGATCATGGGCGGCTACCACTCGCAGAGAGAGAAGGTGAAGGCCTTCAACGACAAGCGCATCCAGGACGCCAAGGAGGCGGGCGAGCAAGGCGTGCAAGGGGACATCCAAGAGGACGTGGCCGTCGAAACCGAGGTGGCGGTGGAGGAGGCCGCCGCCCCGCCTTAGCCAATCAGCATGCCTTCGCCCGCGCCATAGGCCGCCATCTCCCCTGGCGGGCCGCGCCCGGCAGGGATCGTGTACAGCACGCCATTCGAGTTGGACGAGCGGCGCCAGATGAAATACGCCCCGACCGCGATCGCCACGAGGGCGGCGATGGTCATGGGGGACACCCCCCGGACTGCTGTTCCTGCTGGCGCCGCGCGTCCTTTGCATTGGGTGGTTGCATTGACAGCATCATCGCCACTGTATTGTATTGATACATGATAAATAAATTTTTGGCTCGCTACGGAAAAGTGCACGCACACACGTCTTCCCTGGAGACGGTGCTAGAGTAAGGCCTCCCACACCTCCTGCACGTGGGCGCGGGGGCGGCTCGCCCCTCTTGGGTCTCCGCGCACAGCACGGGCAGCCACAAGTCCTTGGGCGACCGCACCGCCACCCCCAGATCGTACTCGGTGATGCACCTGACCTTGGTGGGCGACTCTCCGTCATCGTATGTCTTTATGAGCAACACGTCCCCGTGAATGGGGTGGCCGATAATCTTGGACGCGGTCTGGTTGTGACCGTGCTCCGGATGCGCGTAGTACACGCCCACAGAAAGACGCGTGGAGGAATTGAGGGGCTTCAGGATGTCATAGAGTGACGGTTGGCCCCCCAGCAACTTCCCGATGGCCTGGAAGCTCCAGTTTTCCGCCATGGTGTGCACGTGCACGGTGTCATTGGAGGCGCGGGGGATGATGATCGCATTGGACCCGCCCGGCTGGACCCCATTGTTATCGTCCATGTCTATATCAGGATGTTCCATTCAAAGCCGACAGTGACCGCGAAACGCGCGTACTCGATATCGAAAGAGGCCGAGCGCGGCAGCCGTGTCGTGGAGGAGCGCCTACTGCACGCGGCGGAGCTCGTGATCGAGGCAAACGCCCGGCACGGACGCCAGTTCGCTTTCTACACCGTACCAGTGTATCAATTCGGGCTGCCCATCTACTCTCCCCACGACATCGTGCGACAGGTGGGGAAGAGACTGTTTCGGCGGGGGTTTCGAGTCAAGCAGATCGGCGGCTGCCGCTTGTACATCGAGTGGGGGCCCGAGACAAAGACGAGGAAGCGTCCGGGGGCGTTCGATTCCCTTCGGCGTGTGGGCCTGAATCTCACCCGCGCCCACGGACAGACTGGACAAGCCACAAAATGACGAGACCCAGCAGAAGCTCGCCTACCACCTCCTCATTGTACAATCTCACATTTATACCCAGCTCGTCCAGGACGGCCAGCACGGGGGACAAGGAACGGATGGGGGCGCCCCCGCGGCCCATGGGAGGCCTAGTTGGGATAGGCCGCGGGGCGGACATCCAATGGGGATGGGCCAACATCAAAGAGGTCATTTTGTGTGCTACCAATACTCATACAAACTTTATTATCAATAAAGGAGTTGCTTTATTATAAAGGGCATTTTACGCACAATTTGTGCTGTCAAGGCCATCAAGTTTCGTTTAAGTGGCCAGCCGGAGCGGCTGCTTAGGTTTTAGCGGACAAGTGTTCGAAGCGCGTCATTGGTGAATTACTTGGGAACTTGGGTTTCCCCGCGAAACTCCAACCGCACGTTCAGATTTCCAAATCTCAAGTAAAGTTCGGCGCAACTTTCTGAACGGGGGCAGTTGACGAGCAGCATTCCTCCGGACGAATGAATTGCGTTCCATACTTGCGCAAAATTTTGAAAGGTAGCTTGCGTGCAGCCCTACTAAAATTTGCGCGGACGTTCAGATTTCCAAATCTCGGGTAAATTTCGGCGGAACTTTCTGAACGGGGGTAGTTGGCGGGCAGCGTTCCTCCAGACGAATGAAATGCGTTCCATACTAGCGCAAAATTTTGAAAGGTAGCTTGCGTGCAGCCCTACTAAAATTTGCGCGAAGTGTGGGACTGAAAATTCGTAACGGAAACTTTTTGGTAGTTGCCGTCAAGTCTTTTGTGCAAACGTGTGGGAGTGAAAATTCGTAACGGAAAAGTTTTGGTAGTTGCCGTCACTTCATTTTGCGCGAGTGTTGGGCTGAAAATTCGTAACGGAAACTTTTTGGTAGTTGGCGTCACTTCCTTTGGTTCGACTGAAAATTCGCTGAAATTCGCTGAATTCGTACCGTAGCCTAATTTTTAGTACCTCGAAGTGACGGGGCACCTAAAAATTTGCCCACAAGTACACTTGGCAGCGCGCTCACTGGGAAAAATTGTACAGCCGCTCCGGCGGGCCACTTGAACGAATTGTAATGCGAGCGGAACACGCAGCTCGCGTCCATTCCCGGACTACAGACAGGGCATCTGCTACATACTGGGAATGCACTACATGCATCGAGGGCTGGCTATCGAGGGGTGCCTTAGCCACGGTGACAGCCACCCTAAGGCTTTCAGACATCGGCGCGGGCGACATCCTCCTCCTCCTCGAAGTCCACGCCGTACACGTAGAAGGCCCTCCTGCGGCGGATGGAGTTGCGCGGGTAGAACTTGAACTCCTTATCCCCGAAGTTCACGCGGATGCCGCGCTGGGAGAAGACGTGCCTGTAGTAGTCGTCGTCAAGGACGACCCTCGCACGGGCGTCGCGCATCCTCAGCCACTCCTGGAACTTCCTCGTGAACACCTCCCACGGGCAGTACGCCTCCTCGTTCAGCACCAGGGAGGACACGGTCGCGAAGAAGGACTCGAGGGCGCTGCCGGACTCCTGGGCAGTACTGCGCCACAGTGTGAACTCCAGGGGGAGGATCGCGTGGACCTCCCTGGAGCCCAGCTTGGCGCAGAAGGAGCGGTAGGCCCGGTTGGCCTTCACGAGGATGGTGCCGATGTCCTTCTGGATCCGCTGGTCGAGCGTGGTGTCCTGGCCGGGCGGCCTCTTGTCGAAGGGGAAGGGCACGAGGCGGCGGAAGATGGCGTTGGCGTTGTCCGATTTCCAGAACGGGCGGTTGCCGGCCGCCAGGAAGGGCGCCTTCCAGGCGACGCTGATGGCCCCCTTGTGCTTCTGCGCCAGGGTGATGCGCTCCCTGCTGGTGAGCGACAGGAACTCGGAGAGCTCCAGCCGGAAGTGGTCGTTCAGCTCGTAGCTGAAGACGGCGTACTTGTCCGCCACTTGCGCCAGGCCGAAGGTGGCCTCGATGTTGTTAGACACCTGGCCAGCGTCCTCGCCGTAGATGTACTCGATCACGCGAACCAGGGTCGACTTGCCGGACCCGCCGACGCCCTTCAGGAAGACCATGACCTCCATGTTGTTGATCTCCCGGACGTCATACAGCATCCGGCCCACCCCCAGCGCCCAGAACGCCTTCTTGACATCGGGCGAGTAATCCTGGTCGCTCAGGATCTTGTTGATCGGCTCGCAAATGATGTCCTGCCACCCGCCCGTGTCGTAGTCCCCCTTGTACTCGTCGCTGAACAGGTTGGCGGGCATGTCCTCGTCGAAGTACCTGCACGCACCCACATCGGCGTCCAGGTCGGCAGGGTAGAAGAGGAACTCGTCCCTGTCCGTCCTGTAGATGCCGTTCCGGAACGCGAACACGTGGCGGTCGCGCGGGCGGACGCGGCGATCCTTGACCGCCGCGGTGACAAAGCTCTTGATGGCCTTGTCCTTCACCCCCCCGTCCCTGTTGGCGAGGCGCCACAAGGTCGGGTCGGACTCTGCCACCTGGTCAGACACCCACTCCGCCATGGTGGTGCTCTTCACCCAGTGATGGGTGTCGTACCCGTCCGGTGTGATCACCCTCTCGTACACCCCGTCCTCCCCGTTTGGCCCCCTCCTCACCCCCGCCCGCTCCCAGCGCTGTGAGAGGACCCGTAGGAGCACCTGGTACTCGTTGCATGAGCCGCCACTCCCCGCTGCTGAGCCTCACGATCGTGTGCGCGAGCTTCGAGTTGTCGTCCCTGCGCCTCCTGGACTCGATCATGCTGCTGACAGACTCGCGCGCGCTGTACACGACGGCGATGGCATGCAGGATGATATCCTGGACATCCATGCCGGCCTGGACGTCCACCATTCTCGCCCATATGGCCATGAGGCGGGAGATTGTGCGCGCGCACCGCGGCTCCATCTTCTCCACAATCTCGTTCAACGCGGTGGTTTCCATCACGTTGTTCCAGCACGCCGTCTGCAGTTCGGCCGCGCTCGCGTGGTCGGGGACGTCCGCGGGGCACAGCCCGAACACATCCGCCATAATATAGCCCAAGGCGTGGTCGATGATCGCCACCTGGGTGATGCTGGCCAACTCGTTCAGCTTCTCCTCGCCGAAGGTGTTGACCTCCTCCACGAATGCCGCGACCTCGCCTTCCTCGGACAGCAGGGTGCGAAACTCGGACGCGTCAAACCCCAACCCTCCCCCATCCGCTGACCCCCCTCCCCTGCCGAGCCCAGCTGAGCCCCCGAGCGCCGACCCTCCGCCCCTGCCGAGCCCAGCCGAGCCACCGAGCGCCGTCCGTCCGCTCCTTTCGGCGGCCGACCCCCCGACGGACGACGCATCCCCGCCCGCCCGCCTGCCAGCGGCGTCCACAGCGGCGTAGAAGGATGGAAGCTCGTCCTCGATTTCTTCGTCGGACGCGATGAGATTGGACACCTCCTCGCCCTCCTCCTCGTTGTCGCTGCCCGCCTCCACGTCGTCAGACTCCTCGGCCATCATATCCACCATGTCGGCCCCCGTCGGTCGGCGCCTTCGTCCGCCGGGTACGCCTCGTCCGCTGGGTGTTCCTCGTCCGCTGGCCGTGACCCGTCCGCTGGGTGTACTACCTCGTCCGCTGGCCGTGACCCGTCCGCTGGGTGTACCTCGTCCGCTGGCCGTGACCCGTCCGCTGGGCGTGACCCGTCCGCTGGGCTCCATGGTCGGACTATGGACACAGTTGGGGGGGCCTTCCATGCATGGTGCCTACCTTGAAGCTCACATATTTATGCTCTTCTGGTCGAAATCGATGACATCAGCCATACGGCACTGTCCGCGCCGTAACGTACCCCTTCGAGATTCTGATGAGATCACGAAATCCTCGAGATCTCGTCTGAGATCTGCTGAGATCTCGGGAGATCTCTGACGAAAAAAAACGGCGCGGCGCGCCAGATTTTGGAAATAAAGACCATGGCAGGGCTGCCCATCCCCAACCAACTCACAAACCAAGTCCTTGACCTAACCGACGACCACGCGCTGGCGGGCGGGCAACAGCCGACAGGCGGCCCACATCCGACAGACGACCAACACACGACCGACGACCAAGACCCGACCGACGGTCAACTTGACGAACGATAAGGGCTTTTGCCGTGACTATCACACCACACCCGGCGGACGACCAGCCCCCGACCGACGACAGTCTCACTCAGCCAAAAAAATGGCCGCTACCCAGGCACCGACCGTCAGCGTGCTGTTCACTTTCAAGCGGGAGACCGACAAGTTCTGGGTGTACACGCTGAGGCCCATCCCTGAGATGAAGGTGGACGCAGACACCGAGATCCGCGTGCGGAAGGCGGACACGATGGTCCACGGCCCCGACCTCACCAAGGCCGGCTCCAACGGGACCAAGCGCTTCGACAGTTTTTTCAGAGGCGGGAACTCGGAATACGTCGAGTTGCTAAAAAAGCACATCACTCCGACAGCGGTTACGGAAGGAGACCTTGACAGGCAAGTGTGTATATGTGCTTAGGGGGGTGTCCACACTTTTGTGGAGACGTCTGGGGTCCTTAGGGGGGGTGTCCACACTTTTGTGGAGACGTCTGGGGTCCTTAGGGGGGGTGTCCACACTTTTGTGGAGACGTCTGGGGTCCTTAGGGGGGGTGTCCACACTTTTGTGGAGACGTCTGGGGTCCTTAGGGGGGGTGTCGGGCAAGTTCGAAGTCGGCGTCCATCTTGTCCGCGTGTTTGGAGTGGTTGTACCTTCGCTCGTGAGAATGCATCTATCTGTGCTCACCCTGAACTTTATATACCTGCTGTGGTGCGCGCAGGCCCGCCCCCAAGATCGTGGACTCGGTGACCGGGGGGCTCAACGAGGACCGCGGCACGTGGATCCACCTCAAGCTGGTCAACAAGCTGGCCGCGTGGATCAGCGACGAGTTCGCCATCCTGGCGGGGGACTGGGTGGACCGCCTGATGCGCGGGGACCCCACGATGATCGGGGTGGCCCGCGACATGTACGACCTGGCCAACGGGACGAAGACGACGGTGTACATGGAGACGGCGCCGGCAGGGCCCTCGGGCGACAACAACAAGGCGGGGGAGCTGGAGACGGCGGCCAAGATGGCGGAGACCCGCATCCGGCTGGTGAAGGCCGAGCTGGAGCTGAAGGCCGTGATCGAGGAGGGACGCATCCGTCTGCTCACCGCGGTGGCGGCCCAGCAGAAGCTGCTGATGGACAGCTCCCTGCGCATGTCCGATCGCGACCGGCTGTTTCTGCGGGACAAGGCGAACGACATCCTGTACACTGACCTGGTGGGGGGCAGGCCTGCAGGTGAGGGTCAGCAGCAGCAGGCGGAGGCCCCCCCCCGCAAGACCCTGGAGATCACTGCGGTGGCCAGGGAGATGGGGTACCACTTGGACGTGAAGGAGGCCGGCCTGATTGGCCGCAAGATGGCCCAGAAGTTCCGGGCCGCGTTCCCGGGGAAGGAGATCCCCAAGACGGAGCGGTTCGTGGACGGGGCCGTCAGGGCCGTGAACTGGTACGAGGACGTGCCCGCCCAGCGCGCGATGATGGAGGAGGCCGTGCGCGAGTTTGTAGAGGAGGCCCACAAGCGGCCCGCACAGAGCAGGAGATTGGAGTAGAAGGCTTAAGACGTGTAGACCAGGTCCTTGCATCCATAACGAGTTTTATTAACTGATCATAAAGCTTATTTGAAATTCCATTCATGGCGTGTCTCTCACAATCACCCCGTCCTTGTACATGTGCGTGCGGGTGAACACTTCGGGCGCCGCTAGCACAGACTTGCGGACGTCTTCCCGCAACAGGTAGCACGTGTACTTGATGTAGAATGTCTGCGGGAGGTGTTCGGGGTCCAGGTAGACCCGGATGTGTTTGTCTGCGTACTGCCCGAGACAGTTGACGACGGTCAGCCCCTCGGGGTCGCATTCCCCACCATTTCCCAGCATGACTCGGATGTCGACGTCCCCCTTAATGTCTCGAATGATGTCGCTGTACGGCAGCTTCGACACGGTGTGGACGTACTTCCCGGAGCGCGCATCGATCTCCAACACCCCGATGTTGTTTACCACGAAGGTGGACGCGATCTCGAACTCGATGACCCCGCTCGGAGGCTTTTCATGGGGCGCCTCGCCCACATTCACCCACCCCGTCATGCGGGGATCCACTAGAATCTCCAGGGCCTTGCTAACATCATCCAAAAGGCCGCAGTCGTACGTGGGCAGACCATCCAAAAGCGCCTCTATGTCCATGAGCAACACCACACACACGTCACAGAAAATCCCAGCCCCCTAGACGCACCTGGCTTGTAGAGGGATGAGCAGTCCACGCGCGCCCTCCTGTCTGCACAGGGAAGGACACGCGGGGCGGAAAAAAAAGCAAAGAGTGTATAGTATAAGTTGAAATGAACGGCCTCCTGGTGCAAGACTCCATGACAGCATTCTCGGCCATTTTTTCCCAACTTATCCCCTTCGTGCTTCTGGAAGACTACCCCATCGAGCCGGCGCTATTCAAGGCGGTCATCGTCTTTTCGTGCGCGTACAAAGCCGTACCGAAAATCGACGTGTCCATATTGATCACGGGGTCTACTTCCTTATCCAGGCCCTGCTGCCGGACATAAAGAAGAAGGCCGAGTCATCCGCCGCCAATCAGAGCGCTTCCCAGGGCGCGTCCAACACTCAGTCCGGCGGCGGACAAAACGGACAGAATGGCAACGTTCGACGACTTGCCACTAGATCTTTTAGGTAAAATCATGGAGGACCTCCCTGCCCGCGACGCCATCAGCCTGCGGGCGGTGTCCACAACGGCAAACGAGGCCTTCAAGAGCGAGTTCCCCTTCCTGCGTTTTTTGTTGCAGGCGATGGACGACCCGCGCCTCCACATCGCCCAAGGGTCCCTCAATTCGGGGGAGGCCTACACTGTCCGCCGGATGCTGATGGGGGCGCGCGACCTCCTGCACCGGCTGCGTAAGGAGGACAGCAGCTTGTATGCGGCCCCGTACGCGGGGGCGCTGGGGTGCGACCTGGACCTTTTTTTCCGCGTGCTCAATCACCTGTTCCCGCACGTGCGCGGGGCGGGCACGACGACGCACGTGACGGTCGGCCTGAGCCAGGTGTTCTCTCTCCCATCGAGCATGGCGGTCTGCCAGCACCGCTCCAGCGCCAGCCAGGGGGGGGAGGAGGGCCTCCGCGACGTGAGGTCGATGCTGATGAGTGGCGAGCTGGTGAGGAATGACATCGACCCGAACTCGCAGCACAGGAAGTACGGCTACATGCACGTGGACATCCCTTGCGGAGACCTCACGCCGATCACTTTCTTCGTGGACAGCGAGCAACGTATGTGGGCCCAAAAACACAGCCTGTGGTGGATGGCGCCTCGCCTGACGGACACGTTCGCGATGGTGGACGCGGATGGACAGGTGTACACGATGGCGACATGGACGCGCGAACTGGACCGCGAGCTGGGCTATTTCCACAGGAAGCCCGCGGAGTGCATCTCCCGGTGGTCGCGCTGGGGCACGTGCGTGTTCTGCCGCCGAGCCCTGAAGATGATATACCACCTAGAGGCCGGGTTCGGGCCGGGGTGCGGGAAGAGGTACCACCTGAAGAAGGAGCGAGAGCCCGCAAAGCTCACCGAAGTAGATTTGTGACGGGCGTGTGGATGCCTAGGAGCAGGTGGAGCAGCTCCCCTGTCCCCACCAAGGCCGCGAACGTGACCGCCGCGTCTCGGACGACGAACATGCCGGCGGTCCTGCGGCGACTAATGAGCAGGGCTGCGGCGAGGGTGGCTACCCAGTCGAACACGGCCGTGCCAAGGATCTTCGGGGCCCGCAGCGTTTGCAGAAACGAGCCGCTCATACTACGCTTATCTCGCCCACAAAAAATTGTCCGGTGATGACAACTACGAGAAGAGGAAGAAATGTACGAGTTCATGAAGACGGGCCTCCTGTGGGACGGCGACATGGCCTCCTCCTCCATCACCTCTCAACAGAAGGACGTGGTGATGGCCATCATTTGCAACATATTGAAGCACACCTGCGAGCGCGCGGACGCGTTTCTCCGCCACAACCCCGAGTTCGCCAACCCGCGATTGGACATCTGCGCCCTGCTCCATCGCGCCCTCCTGGCGGAGTCCATGACGCACATGGACAGGCCCGGGCTCGAAGAGGAGGTGCGGGACGTGACGGCCGTCATACGGGGAGAGGCAAGGGGCGTGAAGAGGGCGCGGGAGGAGGAGGAGGAGGAGGAGGAGGAGGAGGACGAGGAGGAGGAGGAGGAGGAGGAGGAGGAGGACGAGGAGGAGGAGGAGGAGGACGAGGAGGCGTGGGATTTCGCGGAGATCGACACGGCCGACCCATCCTGTGCGTGCAACCAGTGCCGCCAGCTAAAAAGTGCATTGGGTGACTGGGAGGCGTGGGCCCCCGACGACCAGTTCTTGAGCGCGATCAAGGGTTGCATCACCAAGATCGGCGCCATCGTGCTAAGGGACATGATGAGTGAGGAGGGTGATGTCCGAGATGCCGAATAAACGTTTCATTTCATTTCCATGAACATTAAAAAACTAAAGGCTTATGTAATCCTGCCCCATCTGGGACTGCAAAAACGGCGAGTTTTCCCCTCGACCCTCGCCAAAGTACCCCTCGCCAAAGAAGCGCGTGTGGTCTTGCTCGCAACTGCACTGGGGCGTGCCATAGCCCGGGTCCCACAGACTCCATTGAAGCAGGTTGTTCTCGTTGCATGTCCTCCACATCCCCAACTTGGTGCGCAAGTTGTTGATGAGCACCACACACGGGTACTGGCCGAAAGGGCACTCTTCCTCGTGCCGCTTGATGCCGGCCATGTCCGCCACGTGCTTGCAGCCGTCGCTCTCCAGGTAGTACTTGCATGGAAAGTGTCGGCAGGCGGATCTATGGGGGGCGATGTCCCTCCTGCGCAACAACTGCTGGCACCCAAAGCGCTGGTTGGGACACGCGACCTTCTTGTATCCGCAATCCTTTTCATGGGACAACAGCACCATGCCCTTCGCTGTAAAGTCGCACCCGTCGTGGGGGCACCTCCTCGCAACCTCTGCGGTGATGCTGCCGACCCGGATGCAGGGGCGGAAGACGTAGCGATTCCACTGGCCCCTGCACACGATGCACCTCCCCAGCACCGCGGACGAGGGGCCGCCCCTGCTCCTCTGTTTGGCGATCAGCTGCTCCATGCACGGACGCCTGCAGACCATGGCCTCGCACTTGCCCTCCTGGACCCTCGTGCTGCACTCGATCACGACGGGGTCCATCAGCATGTTCAGGCATATCGCGCAGGAGAGGTCGTCCGCACTCACGGCGATCTGGGCGGGGTGCTCGTCCCCGGACGCAGCGGATGGGGGGGGATTCATATTTCGCGTCTGCACACGCGCGCCCGCCCTCCCCCGGCTTTTATGTTCACCCCTCATCGCTGCTGCCCGACGTGGCGGCCCCTCCTGGAGCCTCCTGCTTCTTGGTGACGCGCTTCAGCCTCCTGACCTCCACGACCTGGGTGTCGTTCAACGCGTCCAGGCACAGTTGAGTAACTCTAGAGCCCTAGGATCTGGCTCTAAGTTCCCCATGTCCGTCCGCACGCCTTCCGCTAGCGTCCGCTAAGCCGCCGGCTATAATCCGGCGGTCCGATGCGGTCGACCGGTCTAAGGGCGGCGCCTAGGGCCGGCGCCACCTAGGCCCCAGTCCGGGGCCTTATCCGGGTCAGTACGGACGGCTAGCTTGTCCCACGGTTACGGCTAACCGGATAGGGTTTGCTGGCTAAGACATAAACCAGTGGTGGGCCAGCTCCGACAGTAGTTCTCTGTGTTCACCTTATCCCAAGCTCAACGTGACCGACCGCCATAGCTGAGCCGGTCGGGCTTTAACTTGTATTCATAAAAATCCCGATGGCTTCCGGTACACGGAGCCGCACGGGCGAACACACAGATACGCCAAGTGGCGAGGCCGCAGGGTCCGTCCTGCCACGCTTTAGTGCGGACGAGGCCACGAGGTTGATGCAAACCCTCGTGGCGCAACCGGAACTGGCCAAGCAGTTCAAGCATCTCATGCTGGCTGCTGACGATGCACTAAATCGCGGCCCTCTCAAGCAAACGGAGGTGCCCGCAGATCTACCGGCCGACTATACGGCGGACGACGCAGCAGATTTTCTAGCTGCTCTCAAGCGTCTGCGCGATGGACGCGCAGACAAAGATTCGGAGCTGATTGGCAAGTTCCGTGCAGTATTCTGCAGTACAACAAAGCACCCAAACATTGCCAATCTAGTTCGCATTGCGGACGACAACAAACAAACCTGGGAAGTTTTTTACAACGGTCTAGATGCCCACTTGTCGCGGTCTAAGGAAGAGGCCGACGAGCAAGCCTTCAACGACTTCGAGGGCTATGCAGTTAATAAGGCAAATTTGCCCGGGGCTGCACGTGATTTCCAGGTCTTCGTGCACAAGCACAAGCTGCTAGATACTCTCAAGCCCATTTTCCTGTGCAATCGATTTCTCAAGAAATGCGACCTGTCGTCGGATGTGCATCTGACCATAGCGACGGAACTCAAAAAGAAGAGTGCCGTCAGTTTCGACGAGGGCATGCTGTATTTGATTTCATGCTTCAAGAGTGCGCAGTCCAAGCCGGCTGCCTCGGCTGCTCTGCCATCCCTGCGCAAGGTGGATGCCGGCGCGTCTTCTTCTTCAGGCGCAGAGGCTCCAATTACGCGGTCGGAGCTTACGGCCATCCTGAAAAAGGTCGTCGGCCACGGCAACAACGGGGGCCAGCGAGGGCGCAAGCGCGGGCATGGTGGCGACGCCAAGCAGGGTGATCATCCCCCGGCCAAGCGGCAGCAGGGGGCGTCTACTGACCGCAAGCAACGCTGTGAGCGCTGCTTCGGACGTCGCCATGTCCGGGATGACTGCCGAGTTCGCCCGGACCTGGAGCTCGAGGACAACCTTTGCCGCAAGTGCCACGACGTTCTGCGTGGTCACAGCGTGGAGGCGTGCAAGGCCAAGCGCATCGTCGTCCACGGCACACGCGAGGAGTGGGCAGAGCGACGGGCAGCACGAAAGTCAGGTGAGAGCACGCTCGATACCCCTTCTTTTGCTCAATGCGTCACGCTGAACCGGGCCGTCGTAGAGCCTGACGTCGTTCCTAAAAGCAACGTGACTGCATCCTCTGTCTCATTCCGTGATGTGCTCACGCAATCCGTTGATGCTGCTCTGGCTCTGTCGCGCCAGGATCACGTGCTTCCTGAGCACGGGTCTACAATGCGTGACCTAAGCAATGTGGTGTCTTCTAGGTCGGGTGTGTACAACGCCGAGCGACCAAGCACTACTGCAGCACCCCAGCTAGATACTGGGGCGGTTGGGCCTATGAGGAATGTTGTGACAGTGCAAGAGAATGCTGGGCGGGCAGATGTTCTCGGTACACACCACCCTAGTGTGGATCTTCACATTGGCAAGGTGCTCACACGGGCGGCCTTTCGTGCAGCCTCTGAAGCTGCCCAGTTAGCCAATGTCACTACCCCAGTAGTCACCCCACCTGTTGAGAATCCTGACAATGCCACTGCACCTCAGGCTGTCACCCTGAAACTGTTAGCATACCAGATGCACCGTGCATACGGGCATGAGGCCCAAGCCGAGGTAGAGGGGGCACACATGTTGGGGCACCTTTATACAACGAGCTGAAGAATGTGCGTGCTCAGTGTCCTGCCTGCATCAAGATCAGGAAGAAGTCGCGTAGGCGGCATGCCAAGACTCCACCCTTGGAGCGAGGGTACCTTGTGGGGGATGTCATGCACATGGAAGGGGGGGACACCTATTTCATAGTCAAGGATAGGTTCAGCAAGGCCACCTACATTGAGCCGCTGCCCACATGTTTGAGGCTGACCTGCACAGGGCTATCAAGATCAGCCTGGCTTTCTTTCATCCCGTAGTGGAGCTCATGCTAGACCAGCAGTTCCGCTGTGTGCAAGGTTTGCCGGGGATGGAGGCCGTGGTCATCGTGGGGCGTGAGGATCACGGCAATATGGGCATGATAGATCGCACTGTAAGCTATGTCAAGACTGTGGCAGCCAAGCGACAGGATAACCCACATGGCAAATCCTACGCGGTCAAGACGGCGTGGTGCAAGGAGCTCATGCATGTGTGCAACCATAGGCACGTGCTTGATGTCAAGGGCTTTGGGCTAGTCACGCCTCGGGGGCTGTCAGCGGGCACCTACTCACCCGAGGTAGTAGAGGCATACCAACAGCATCTACAGGATACCGCCGCCAAGCTGCGGCTCAAGGATGCCACGCTGCCTGATTTGTCTAGCGCTTTTGAGGTCGGGCAGTTGGTCATGTTCCACAAGGAGAGCTCGCCCAGCGGCAAACGGGGCACCATGCAGGGGCCTGGGGCCATCACAAAGTTAGACTGGCCGCTGCGGGTCATAGACATAGAGTGGAATGATCGGGTGTATAGGGTACCATGGGCATCGGTGGCAGGCTATAAGCAAGGGGATAGCATGGAGAGTGAGCTGGCAGCCAACAGGGCACTGGGGTGGGTAGTGAAGGATAATGCGCCTGTCGTAGCATCTGAGGTGGTACCCCACGGGTCGCTCCCAGGGGCAGACACAGCTACACCCCCCCCTCCCCTGGGCCCCAATATGACCCCGTGGATGGGTGGGATGAGGATGGGGTGGGTTTGACGGGACCTAGTGCACGTAGTGACTCACCTCCTGTGCTAGCCACGGATAATGTGGGAGGCCCGCCTAGCGTGGCCTCGCCGGAGGGTCAGGGTCCTGCCCATGCGCCTCGCCCACCTAGGGACCTGGCTTCAACGGTCACGGCCTTGTGGCGTGCTCAGGCGCTTAAAGCGAAAGCTGCATCAGGGGTGGCTCAGGTCAAAACTCTCTCACAGGGGGTCAGGCCGGTTAAGTCAGCCTTGTTTCCTACGTGTAGACCGTGGCAGCTGGTGGCTGTGGACACGCAAGCATCCGTGTCTATTATCTCTCGTCGGGCAGCCACCCTGTATCCAGTGCTAGAGTCGCCGTACAAATCGGTGACCGACTTTGCAGGCACTTCGGCATATCAAGTTACCGGGATGGTGGTGCTGCCGGTGTTGGGCATTGACACGCCGTTTCACGTCGTGGATGGCTACGAGGATGTGGCCTTGCTGGGCGAACCTTTCGTATCATACCCGGGGTTCTCAGTGTCCGCTGACTTGCTGTCAGTCGCGGGGGTGGGCAGCATCCCGCTTCGCGAGTACCACGCTCCATTGGGGGTGGTGGTCGGGCAGCCCGGCGTCGTGCGGCGCTTACCGATGGCGGCGTTTTCCACACCGCCGCTCGTCCAGTCCATCATTCAGCCTCAGGATTGGCACCCGCGCAGCTTCGGCCTCCACTCACACTCACTGGCGGCGGATAGCCCTGTGACGTGGGAGCAACTTGTCCTGGACTGTCAAGATCCTCTCAAGTTTGCTTTGTGGCGCGACGCGTTCATTCGAGCCAAGGAGCAGTGGCGAGAGCGCGAGGTCTACCGAGGATTGGAGAGTGTGCCAGCCGGGGCCACGCGGTTGCGGTTGAAGTTCGTGCTCACCTACAAGCCGGACGAGACCAACTCTTCGGTGGTGTTCCGGGTAAGGCCCGTGGTCACGGAGACGAAGGGGTCCTCCCCGCTGGACGCCAAGGATCTTTATACCCCTGGGCTCAACCATGTTTCGCATCGGCTACTGACGGTCATCTACTTGGGCAAGCGGAACGCGGGCAAGGACTACGGGATGTGGTGCGGTGACTTTCAGCGGGCATTCCTCCACAGCGACGCTGGGGTCGCGCAGCAAACATGGCAAGGCACCCGCTACGTGGTGAAGGTCCCGGTGGTCTGGCAGGATGGCACCATTGGCAGCGAGTATATCGAGCTGTTGACAGGGGTGGAGGGGCTGCAGAGCTCTCCCATCATCTTCCGCATTTCCGCGGAGGAGGTCTTGCAGAGCTTAGGGGCCACGTACCATCGCGCGGATCCTAACTTCTTTGTGGTCCCCACCGGCGTCCCTGGCGAGCCAGCCCTCTTCGTGTGGCATGGCGATGACTTCAAGCTGGTGGCACCTCGCACCTTTGCTACCCAGTTTCTTGCTGCAGTGGCGGCTAAGTTTCCCCTGGGCAGGGCGGTGGATCATGAGGAGGGTAAACCCGTGGTGTTTTGCGGCGTGCAGTCTACGTTGCAGCGGGATTCGCGTTCTGGCGAATGGGTCATGCACATGCAGGATAGCCGCAACTATGTGGTTGACCTGCTGGCCGACCTCCCGTCCCCGCTGTTGGCAACCCATGGGCCCTCGGTTAAGGGCAAGCTCGGGTGGTTGGCGGACACGGTGGCACCTGATTTGGCGGTGCTCGCTCGCCTGCCCGATGATGTGCTGGAAGGACTAGGGTCCATTCATGTTCGGCGGCAGCTGGCCATGACGCCCGGCATTGTGCTTCGTGGGCTCGATTGCTCACAGCCGGTGCACCTCGAGATAGTGACGGATGCTAATCTAGAGACGCGCACAGTCAGCCAAGTGCGGGCCCGCATGGGGGCACTGTTCTTTATCAGCAATGAGGGCAGCCTGGCATGTTGTTAGATTGGTACTCGCGCTTGCACAGCCGCATTGCCACTAGCCCCAACACGGCTGAATGCCGGGGCATTGTTTCAGCTATCTCACATGGCATGTGGCTGCGGTACTTGCTGGGTTGGGTATTTGGCTCGTGTGGGTTCACTCTTCACTGGACTAGCACGGTGCACACTGACTCACAAAGTTGTTTGGCCTTCCTTGACAATCCCTATGCGCGGTCACAGGACGTTGATTACCTCGTACTCGCTGAGGCGGCCTCCTGCGTCACGCGTCTCCAGCACATCGCGGATGAACTCAATCCCGCGGATGCACTCACCAAGGAGGCGCGGGAGGCTGCCCCGCAGTACGCAGTGTTGCGCAAGCGCATGACGATGCAACACCCGTGAGCCACACAGGGTTACGGCTCGGGCGCTTTATGAATACAGCCATAACTCACCCTGTGTTGCTAGCATTCACGAATATCATGGTGGTAGTTTTTTTGCTTGTCCTGACCATACCCTAGCCACGTTGGACGGTGCCTTGGGCCCGTCGGCGGGTCACTGGTCCTAATAAATGGGTCACCTTTTGTCTGGTGGCATAGTTGTTTTTTTCTCGATACTTATTACATCACTATTCATGTGTGATCACAAGGGCGCGGGTCGATACCGTGGTGATTTTGACGGCCTTGAGGCCCCCTTGAGTTCCCTACCTTAGAGGGTTTTGTATGGTCTGCATTTGATGTAATTATTTTGATAATTAATCAAAGAACAAAAGAGTATGTCGGAGTTGAGTAACTCTAGAGCCCTAGGATCTGGCTCTAAGTTCCCCATGTCCGTCCGCACGCCTTCCGCTAGCGTCCGCTAAGCCGCCGGCTATAATCCGGCGGTCCGATGCGGTCGACCGGTCTAAGGGCGGCGCCTACCTAGGCCCCAGTCCGGGGCCTTATCCGGGTCGTACGGACGGCTAGCTTGTCCCACGGTTACGGCTAACCGGATAGGGTTTGCTGGCTAAGACATAAACCAGTGGTGGGCCAGCTCCGACAGCAGTTCTCTGTGTTCACCTTATCCCAAGCTCAACGTGACCGACCGCCATAGCTGAGCCGGTCGGGCTTTAACTGGCACTGCTGGGCGCGCGCCTCGTCGCCGTCGAAGAAGGCCACGAGGCGTTCTAGATAGTCCCCCTTTTTGGATGCCGCCTTCTTCCTGTGCGTCCTCACCAGCAGCTTGTCGGAGGTGCCGGATATATTGCAAGCGTCCACGCCGGCGGAGACCATGCTCTCCAGGATGTCATTCTCCAGCGCGGTCTTTCTCTTCTTCAGCGGCTTGATGTCCACGGTCACCCTCTTCACGGCGTCGTCCAGCTCGATGTACTCGGTGGTCATGGTGCGCATCCTCTCTCGCCAGTCCGCCCCCGCTACTGCCGCCTCCATTTACTTACAAAGGGACAAGAGCTTTTTCCACCCCCTGTAAACGCACCGCCGGACCCCGGCCTCATCCAAACATAGAGGAGGAGCCCGGGCCTCCCCACAGGTTGTTGCGCGGGGGCGCTCCTGATTCGCCCCACACACGAGCGAGCTTGCGGCGGAGACCTCCGGGAACCCGTATATGCCGTTGGATTGCACGTCGATTCCCTGCATGGGCCACGTGAACCGCGGGTCCATGAGGAAGGTGTTGTCGGTGATCATCTGCCCGAACGCGCCCTTGGTCGCGACCCCGATGGACCCCATCCGTCGACGGAAATGGGGGCCGGGATGTACGGCCGCAACGTCTGGATGTCCGTCACGGGGAAGTCCTTGGTGTTGGAGGTGATGAAGCCCACGCCCACCTTGTGGTCGTCGAGAGTGGCGCCCACGACGTCCTCGGGCTTCGGCAGCCGCTCGGTCCCGAAGCTCAATTGGTCTTCGAACGTGGAGCCGTAACTCAGCCCGGCCCCCCGCACACGCGTGTCCAGGTTGAACATCATGTCGTAGGACTCGGCGGGGACGATCATCGTCGCGGTGCCCGCGTCCGCAGCGAAGGAGGAGTTGAGGGCCTGGAACGCCTCGTCCCCGCAGATCGTGTCAAAGATTTCCGGACGCGAGGTGACGCCGACGTACTCCTCGCTCGTGTTCGCAACGGGGTTGCAGCGGGATCCCATCATGATCTCTTTCCAAGGGCACACAAATTAAATTGAGAAATGTTACTGCGCTACTTCCTTGTCGCCGTCCTCTGGCGAGTGCGGAGAGGCGGGCGCCCATCTGGCGCCGGAGGCGGCAGCCGGGAGGGTCCCACACCACCCTCCCTGGCTCGCTCGACTAGACGTGCTGCTTCCCGCCCGCGGCCGCGCCCGCGACCAGCAGAGGTTGCGCGCCTGCCGCCCGGCCCGGTTGAGAGCTGCTGCCTCTCTTAAGGCCTCTTGCAAGACGGAGGGCGGGCGCCCTCTCAAGTTTTGATCCCTCATTGGCGCTCGCCGCCCCCCCCACAAGATTGTTGAGAGTCT
>RPFO01000771.1:0-28815 GCA_009746045.1 Mesostigma viride | reverse complement strand
TGGTGGCTCGTACACGTTGGCTTCTTCGACGTCGTCGAAATGCACCGCATGCTCGTGGGCCACACGCACGCCGACCCAGATCAGAAATTCGGCGTGCTTGTGGCCTACATGAGACACGCTGTGGCGGGGGGCCTAGCTTCGTGCACAAGTACCCAACTTTGGAGAGCTGGGTGGCGGCCATAGAAGAGGCATTCCGTCAGCCTAGTGGTGCAGCTGCGAACTGCAACTCGACCGTCCCCGCTGGCACGGAGGTCAAGGTATTGGGGTCGCTTACGATGTCAGGAACTTTCTCACTCCGTTGCAGCGCGAGTCGTTTGCCGGTTGGTGCAGCACAGTAGATTGGATGACCGGTAGGGAGGATCAGGTTATCAAGGTCACCAGGGTGCGTGGTGATGTCGTGCAGCCTGCGTGCAGCGAGGCGCAGCCGGCGCACGGAGGGGCGGCGCCATCGGTGCGCGGCGGGGCGGCAGCGGCGGCGCAGCCGGCACGCGGCGGGGCGGGGCAGTCAGCGGGCAGCGGGGCGGCGCTGCCGGTGCGCGGCGGGGCGGGGCAGTCGACGGGCGGCGGGGCAGGGCCGTCGACGGGCGGCGGGCCAGCGGTGCTGCCGGCGCGCGCGGGCGGCGGGGCGGGGCAGTCGGCGCGCGGGGGGCCAGCGGCGCTGCCGGCGCGCGTGGGCGGCGGGGCGGGGCTGTCGACGGGCGGCGGGGCGGGGCAGTCGACGGGCGGCGGGGCAGGGCCGTCGGCGTGCGGGGGCCAGCGGTGCTGCCGGCGCGCGTGGGCGGCGGGGCGGGGCTGTCGACGGGCGGCGGGGCGGGGCAGTCGACGGGCGGCGGGGCAGGGCCGTCGGCGTGCGGGGGGCCAGCGGTGCTGCCGGCGCGCGTGGGCGGCGGGGCGGGGCTGTCGACGGGCGGCGGGGCGGGGCAGTCGGCGTGCGGGGGCCAGCGGTGCTGCCGGCGCGCGTGGGCGGCGGGGCGGGGCTGTCGACGGGCGGCGTGGCGGGGCAGTCAGCGCGCGGGGGGCCAGCGGCGCTGCCGGCGCGCGTGGGCGGCGGGGCGGGGCTGTCGACGGGCGGCGGGGCGGGGCAGTCGACGGGCGGCGTGGCGGGGCGGTCGGCGTGCGGGGGGCCAGCGGCGCTGCCGGCGCGCGTGGGCGGCGGGGCGGGGCTGTCGACGGGCGGCGGGGCGGGGCAGTCGACGGGCGGCGGGCAGGGCGGTCGGCGTGCGGGGGGCCAGCGGCGCTGCCGGCGCGCGTGGGCGGCGGGGCGGGGCTGTCGACGGGCGGCGGGGCGGGGCAGTCGACGGGCGGCGGGGCAGGGCGGTCGGCGTGCGGGGGGCCAGCGGCGCTGCCGGCGCGCGTGGGCGGCGGGGCGGGGCTGTCGACGGGCGGCGGGGCGGGGCAGTCGACGGGCGGCGGGGCAGGGCCGTCGGCGCGCGGGGCCAGCGGCGCTGCCGGCGCGCGTGGGCGGCGGGCGGGGCTGTCGACGGGCGGCGGGGCGGGGCAGTCGACGGCGGGGGCCAGCGGTGCTGCCGGCGCGCGTGGGCGGCGGGGCGGGGCTGTCGACGGGCGGCGGGGCGGGGCAGTCGGCGTGCGGGGGGCCAGCGGTGCTGCCGGCGCGCGTGGGCGGCGGGGCGGGGCTGTCGACGGGCGGCGGGGCGGGGCAGTCGGCGCGCGGGGGCCAGCGGCGCTGCCGGCGCGCGTGGGCGCGGGGCGGGGCTGTCGACGGGCGGCGTGGCGGGGCAGTCGGCGCGCGGGGGCCAGCGGCGCTGCCGGCGCGCGTGGGCGCCGGGCGGGGCTGTCGACGGGCGGCGGGGCGGGGCAGTCGACGGGCGGCGGGCAGGGCGTCGGCGTGCGGGGGGCCAGCGGCGCTGCCGGCGCGCGTGGGCGGCGGGGCGGGGCTGTCAACGGGCGGCGGGGCGGGGCAGTCGACGGGCGGCGGGGCAGGGCCGTCGGCGTGCGGGGGGCCAGCGGCGCTGCGGCGCGCGTGGGCGGGCCGGCGCAGCTGGCATGCGGCGGGGCGGGGCTGTCGACGGGCGGGGCGGGGCAGTCGACGGGCGGCGGGCGGTCGGCGTGCGGGGGCCAGCGGCGCTGCCGGCGCGCGTGGGCGGCGGGCGGGGCTGTCGACGGGCGGCGGGGCGGGGCAGTCGACGGGCGGCGGGGCGGGGCAGCCGGCGCGCGGCGGGCCGGAGGCGCAGCCGGCGGGCGGCGGAGCGGCACAGCCGGTGCCTGAAAAACGCGGTCGCTCAATGAAGGTGCACCACGCCGTCTTCTTCCAGGTACAGGGCAACGCAGAGACCTGGTTGTCCTACCGGACCACGGAGTCCCAAAAGACGCCGTGGCAGCCCGCGGGGACTCGACAGGAAGGCGCGCCACGGTGCGGGAAGGCGATGACACAGCCTTACAAGTTTGATGCGGAGGGGCGGCCGCTGTTTGGCGTCCGACTTGTGGATCCAGACCGCATTCCGATGTTGCAGGACACCCCAGCCTTCGCACCATTGAACATGGAGTTTCTGGGGAAGGAGCTGGAGTCGATCAAAACAAGGGTCGAGAAGTTGCCCCATGGCATCTGGCAGTGGTACTTTCCGCCCGACACCATCAAGCCAAACGAGGCCTTTTTCGCAAAAGTCCCACATGCCCCTGAGGAGGTGCCTGAGGAGTGGCGCCCTTTGCCGTGGCCATCTCGCGCGGACATCTCCGCCCTGCGTGAGCACGATGCAGCGCCTGAACCACCACCGACGCAAGAAGAGCACTTCATGGCGTTGGTCGACGCAGAGGCGGTGCGCGTCACCCCGCTGGTAGACCGAGTTCTTCATGATGGCCACACACAGCAGGAATGGGCGGCAGAAGACAGGGCCATGACAGCCAAGGTCGCTTACTTGAAGCGCATGCAAGGCGTTGAGAAAGGCTCCGCTGTTCTATACTGGCACCCTTCAGCTGGTATTCTCTGCAACTCGAAGCTCACGTGGACTCCAGTCCTCTTTGGCATCATCAAGGAGGTGGTTGCGAAGGAGGATGGCGGCCAACCTTCTATTGAGCTCTTTGTATACCGCGCTAAGCATTTGCGTGACACGTGGCACCCGTGGAACCCAGACATTGCGCAATGGCCCCATCCGCCAACCACTGCGGCGCACACGGTGATCATCACCGCGTCAGACCTCGTCTTGACACAAGTGGTGGGCAAGCGAGGTCAGCCGCCCCATGCAGTCTCCTTGGGTGCGAACAAAAAGCTCACCAAGGAGTGCCTAAAGGCGCTGAAGGAGGTGCCCTATGACGCGGAACACCCGGTCGTGAAGTGGCAAGATGCTGAATGCTCGAAGGGCATCGTCGGCATGGCGAAGGCATGCTGGGAAGGCATAAGGCTGCAGGTCAAGAGTGGCAGCCGCAACCTCGTAGGGCAAGTCGTGTGTCATTGGGCGTCGGAGCGTGTGACATCCGCGGACGGTCGCACCGAAAGCCGGGACGGCAGGTACCATGGTCGTGTCGCTGTTGTCGACACGCAAAACGACATGGTAGCCATGTACTGGGGTGCCCGTTGGGAGGAGGACGCGGTTTCTTGTGTGCCTCTCCACGAGCTGGAGGCACAGATCTGCGGGTGCCCCGGTGTGGTCGTCCCTGCGTTGCAAGCGCCGGATATCACCCTGGCCGAGGCTCGATTGCGCGAGATGGTTCCACCCAGCGACGATGTGGCGGAGAACAACAACGCAGGCGCCTCCCGGCGTCGGAAGCGAGCGCTCATCCTTGCCGATGACGATGACGACGACGACGACGACGACGACTGCTGAAGCGCGAGCAGCGGTTGTTGTCATTGAGCTGCTCATGTGCTGCTGCTGCTGCTGCTGCTGCTGTGCTGCCATGCTACTGTTGCTGCATTGCTGCCGTGCTGCTGTTGTGCTGTTGTGCTGATGTGTTGCTGCATTGCTGCCGTGCCGCTGATGTATTGCTGTCGTGCTGCTGCCGTGCTGCTGTGTTGATGCACTGCTGCATTACGGCCGTGCTGCTGAGCTACAGTTGTGCTGCTGCTGTGCTACGGTCATGCTGCTGCTGTGTTGCTGGGCTGATGTGTTGTTGCATTGATGTAGTGGCTATTGTTCCGCTACTACAATTTGCTACTGATGCCGCTGCTGGTGCTTTTTTGCATGGCAGTGCCCGCTATGTTCACACCACTGTTGCCGCGGTTGGTATCGCGTGATTTCCACCGGTTGTGCGTTGACATGTGTTACTCATGCATTTCCCGCTATATTTGGTAGCACGCGGTTTCGCGTTAGTTAGGTGCAGACAGCTGCATGTAGACAAACATCTTGTTTAAGTCGGTCAATTAACGGTTCTTGACGCATCATGGTCCAAGTCGACCGACCTGTAGGGACCAGTAGAGCAATTGTCTAGGAGAAAGAGCGTGATCGCTGCAGAAGCCGCGTGGCAGCCGTGGCTGTACCTGTAGTACGACCTGCATATATATGGATACTGTATTTGGATACTGGGTTGTTTATCAATTCTGGTTTTAATTTATTTAGTGTACCTGGTGTTGGCATGCCAACTCAGTGCTAAACTACTTTATGCACAATGATGCAACTTGATGCTATAGTGACGTGCCACGATGTAACTTTATTAACTTCACCATTAGTCATGGGGTCAATAGGATTGCTCATTATGCCATGTTAACATGAACCATGGGTTACGTAATAGTGAAAACAGTAATCATGATGCTCCACTTGAAGTCTCCAACATGGTCATGTTTGGAATTTTATTGATCATATTTACAATATATGAAAAGAGACAACAAACGTGGAAGCATGGCACGCCGAGGCCGATAATATATGTGTGAAATATGAAAAGAGACAACATCTTTGGCAAGCATGATCATATCATGCTTGCCAAACATATGAATGATATCGACCATGTCCAGAAACCATGTTTGCCAATGGTGCATTTAGGATACATTTGAAGCTGTGCAAATGTATCCTAATCCGGTAAAACCACCCTCACAGGAAAATCAATAACTTGAGCTACGCTTGTCAGAATGAGCTCAAACTTAATGGGGTTGTGTTTCCCCCCACTTAGTGAAATTTCGAATGTATGGATGACCCAATTCGATGTGTTGATGATTTGATTTATTTTTTTTTGCTCAAAAAAGTACCTATTTTGCGGGGAAATTAATAACTCAAACAAATGTGATTATTTTGGCCATGCATGTGAATATCAGAGTATCTAAGACCGCAGCGGTTTACGGTGTGCCGAGCTATGGATGCCGAGAATGCTCATAACTTTTGATTCCGGGCACGAAATTTGGTCGGGTAAATTGCAACAGACTCGCCTTTTGATGACGAACACGCTGATCTAATTTTTGGCAGCCATCGCCCAGGATTTCGAAAGTTATCGCCAGCGGCCTGCCCAGCAGATATCGCTATTTTTCTGCACGTTATGGCGGCACCACGCACGTGTGCCGTGCGCCTGCTCCCCCTGCCATCGTCTAGGTGCTATTAAACGTAGCCATGGAGGCCCCCGCATCGTCTTCAGTTCTTGCTGCCGAGTCTATCGATGACAAACTTGCTGCAAACAAAATCGCCAGCAACATTGCCGCCGCCAAGAAAGCCGCTAACAAGCGCACCAAGACTTCGGCAGCGACTTCGGAAGCAACTCCGATAGCGGTTGAAACCTCCTTGCCGGACTCCATTTCTTCCTCATTCTACATGCCAGGCCAACGTTTGAGCCTGGACGACATCGCTACCTTCCTCGGCTTCAGCGACGCCGAAGTGCTATGCGTGCTGAAGCTCCGCAACGAACACGACGCCTCGATTCGCCACCCTCGCACCGGCCAGGTTATGGACGCTCCTTCGGATGCATGGCCTGATTGGGATCGAGTTCAAAGATTGCCGTCTTGCTTGTCTTATTTCGTGCTGCTCTGACCTAGCTTGTCGAGCTGCCGGCGACGCCCATCGCCAGGCCAGCCCCCGCGACCGATCCTACCGTGCCGCTGCAGGACCTCGCACAGTCTTTTACGACCGTGCAGGGCGACATTAAGGTCCTGAAGGAGACGATGCTGGAGCTGAAGAAAGCCATGGCCCAGGTTGGCCAATACGTCGGTACGTCAAATACGTCGGCCTCAAAATACGAGTATTATACGTGGAGCATGGCAGAATACGTCACCAGAATACGTGGCAGTGTGAAGCATGGTTATGAATGGGCCTTTAGGGTTTAGGCCTTAGGGGGCATAGTTATGCATGGAGATCAGTAAATTATGGTGGAAGGCATAATTTAATCTGCACCATTCCTTGCACTTATTCCCCACCTGAGCCTGCCATAAATTTTTAATGCAATATGTGCACATTCCTTGCACTTATTCCCTACCAACCTGCCACCATAATTTACCCATTACTGCATGTGCACATTCCTTGCAAGGATTCATTGTGCATGCCAAGTCCGGGAGCAGTGATCAGCCCTTTGTACTGACTAAGGCCGGCAATCATCGCCTTGAAAGAGCGGCTCTGAGCCGCGTGAAAGGAAATAGCATTCTCAACAAAGAAATTCACCACCAGGGGATGGCAGTCCTCTTCGTTTATGGGGCTCACAAACCTCGTGATTGTCTGCTGCATGCATGGCGAGGATCTCCTGCACCTGCCGACCCCGGCCGAAGCAAGGCCGTGGCCGCTCTCCACCATTGTCCTGAAGCTAATGTGCTGCTGCTTCCTCGCCTTCAGCCCGGCCTTCTTGCTCAACAACTCCTGGAATTCTGACCTCCGTTTCTCCCCACTCTTTGCGTCAGGGCAAGCATCTATGCCCTGCCCTGCGATGCCCGCAAAATGTGCGTGCATCCGGGTCGCACTAATCTGCTTGCCATGGCCACTGGTAAAATTGTGGCCGCAAAATGAGCAGCTAAACTTCAGCTGCGAAACCGTTTCCCCCAGAGCATCCTTCACCAAGACAACTGGTTCTTTTCGTTACAAGATTATGCTCTTTGTCCTTTTTCTGGCATGGCTGCAAAAACGCGATTGCCCTTGGCGACAAAATCCAATGGCACACCGCCATGCAATACAGGCTGATACAGGCTGTGTTACAAGTACCACGTTCCTACTGTAGCACAGCTGGCATTTTCATCGTGCTGGCACTCACTCCGTGTAATTTCAGGCTTCAGCTAGCTTGCCAACTGCCAAGTCATTACTGGACTTGCGAAAAGCTGCCTAGTTCGTAGTAGAAAATCTTGGTAAAGGTAGGCGCCGCGCCACGGTCCGGTTGGCCTGGCGCCAAGCGCTGCCCCAGCTCGAACCTCAAAAATTTCCAAGTCCAAATCACGTATTCCTGACAAAATACGCGTATAGTACGTCGGGGCCAAAAAAACGCGTATTGCCGTATTTATTTTGACAATACGCACGTATTTGCCAACCTGGGCCATGGCAGCCCCTACCAAAACTACCACGTTTGCCGATGTCACCGGCAAGCAACTGACCACCATTGTTCAACAGGCGGCCAAGTCTGCCGCTACCGCTGCGGTCACCCAGAATGCAGTGCAGCAACGCCAACGCAATATGGTAATCAAGAACTTCCAGAAAGGCGAGGCACATGAGACAGCACACTCACTTGCCGAAGAGCTGCGAGGCCCAGCATTTCTGGGGAAGCTGCAGCTCCAGAACCGTGTTGCCATGGAACGTGCCATTCGGATGCCAGGCCCTCTGGGCCTGGTCGTCGTGACCATGGCCTCCATGCATGACAAACGCCTCGTGCTGGGATCGAGCACGTCGCCTGCTCCAGCGCGGTGACTTCAGCCTCGACGAGGACTACACGCCGGCTCAACTGAAGGCGAGGAGCGCGGTGTGGAACAGCACCATCGTCCAGGAAACCAAGGAGCTCGAGACCCCGGGTAAGCGCATTATAAGCTGCGTCTGCTTCAGGATGGCTCCTTCGCCCCATTCTTTGGTGGGAAGAAGATTACAGGTGTTTCGATTAACACCCCCGGAGCGGAGTCTCGTCAGGTGTCTAGCCAGAAGGGTGCTGCCTCTGTTGGTAGACAGTAGGTAGACAACCTTCCTCGTCGGTTCGCGGCTAACAGGCTTCGGGGACAGCCTCTAAACAGTCCCGTTCCACTACCATGCATCGACCTAACAGTCGACTGAGACACATGGTGGTGCCGGTATCTCGGGCTAGAACGACAACTCTCAGCAGCAAGATTAGCAACACCCAACGCATGCTAGATTTTCTACGCCTCTGCGTTGCGCAAGCATCCCCGAATACCCAGAGCAGGCGGCAGGCTCGCATCCTACGCCTGCAGGACAAAATAAATGCGATGAAAAGCACTATTTCCACCGCTTCCCTTCCCCCGGCCCTCCGTTCCACCCCCACCTCCATTCCCCGCCGCATCCACCCCCATCACCCATCGCCGTTCTCCGCCCTGGTGGGCCAGCAGGCATCCTTGGCCCTTAACCACTTTTAACACCCGCACATTGCTAGATGACGACCATAGCTGCCGGGTGGAGGAGCTAGTCGCCTTTTGCATTGAGCATCGTGTATCTATATTAGGCGTCCAGGAACACCGCCGCACGGTGCCACTTGGCCTGGTGAGCACTGATCGCTTGGCGGGTGGCTGGCGGTTTTACTTCGCTGGCAGCGGTACGCCTGGCCAAGGTGGTGTTGGTCTTTTGTGTTCGCCGCTGGCAGTTGCTAGCCTCAGCACGCTTAAGTTTCTAACCCCACGCCTTATATGGTAGCACATTTCACCTCTGTCGAGGGGCGGTCTAAACACCACCTCACGGTGGGGGTGGGCTACGCACCCCACAGTGGTCTACCTGAGTCGGCCCGTGAGGAGTTCTTCGAATCTTTGCATAACCTTGAGGGGGTCACTCCGGCCCGCCACTTTTTGGTTATGCTGCTCGACGCCAATGCTACGCTCCCCGTGGGCACTGCTGGCAGTCGCTTTGCGCCTGCTGACACGGAAGCTAAGGCCAACACTCCCCTTTTCTCTGCCTTTTTGCGGGATAGCGGGATGGTTGCTGTCAACTGCCAATTCCAAGGTCCCTCACTGGACTTGGTCACTTTTCGTGGCCCTAACGGCCGTCAGGCCTGTCTGGACTACGTGGTGGTACGGCAGCCCACTGAGGTGCACCTCGGTTCTGGACGCCCGAGTGTTTGACACGCCCACGGTGCATGTGCTCTGACCACCGGTTGGTGCACGCGACCCTTCGGCTCCGGTTCCACGTCCCCGCGCGCCGCGCCGCACTGGTCCGCCCTGACTGGTCTGCTCTACGTCCGGTCAAGGGAGATCCTGAGGACTGGACGGACGCCGCGAGCACGAGCGGAACCGGTGCCGCCAGGAGTATACCTGTCGGCCCTTGACGCCCGGGCGGACGTCGACGAGCTAGACAAGGGTGCCCCCAACGCCGCCATTTTTGCGGGCTTTGCGGCCCGTGCCCCGTTGCTGGCGGCCCGGCACCTGCCGGTCATGCCCCGCCGCCGCCCCGGCCCGCTCTACCGCCAGGACCCCCAGGTCTTGGCCGCCCGGCACCGCCTCAAGCGTAACCGGGACCCGCTGCAGAAACCATTGCTCAAGGCCGCCCTTGTGGAGGCCTACGAGCACGCTCAGGACGCGGAGGCGGCCCAGTGCATCGCGGATGCCAAGGCCTGCCAGGCTCGCAACCAGGGCAAGGACATGTGGTACCACCTCGACCGGCTCGGCGGCCGGCGGCAGCGCACCCCGGTGGAGCACACGGGGGACGGCACGGCGCCGGTCAGCCTTGACCGCTGGTTGGCCCACAATGTTTCCTTGACCGGTGGGGCTCGCGCCCCCCCCCCGCCGCTTCACCCCGAGACTGTCGGCCGCCCGCCTCGGGGTCGCCGGACCCCCGCCGCCGCCAGCGCCCCCCTCCTCGGCCGCGGACTATACCAAGTCCCCGCCTTGCAGGAGGGCTGCCTTGCCACTGACGACGTCGTCCCCCCCTTCACTTTGAAGGAATTGGACGGCGCCCTTGCTCGCCTGCGGTACGATGCGGCGGTCGGTGCCGACCACCTTTCTGCTGAGCTGCTGAAGACCCCTGATCTGGCGGTTAAGGATCTTCTGCTGGCGTTCTGCAACCGTGTCCTGCTCTCTGACGAGCCTCCGCCTGCTGAGTGGCAGACGGCCATCCGCGTCACACTAGGAAGTCGGGTTCTGAGATTTTTCTCAGGAATCCTGAGATTTCCTGAGATGAACTCAGGATTTCCTGAGATTTTCTCAGGATTTCCTGAGATATCCTGATTTTTTTCTCAAGATGTCCTGAGAAATCCTGAGAAAAACTGAGATTTTCTCAGGAATCCTGATATTATATCAGGACTTCCTCCTGAGAATCCTGAGAAGTGCCTGAGATGCGTCTCGCGAAACACTGAGAAACACTGAGAATCCTGAGAAAATCCTGAGATCCTGAGAAAAATGTCGAAACAACACAAAAAATCTCAAGATCTTGAGATTTTCCCGCTGAATCAGAAAAAAATCAGGAAAATCAGGACACTTAGCATGGCACAAAAAATCAGGAAAATCAGGACACTTACATGGCACAAAAAATCAGGAAAATCAGGACACTGAGCATGACACTTGAGAACTCTCAAGTGCATGAAGACAGGACACTTATGCATTATATGTGGATGCAGAAATGATGCAGTTGACACACATGTTCATTGGAAATAAATAAATATAAGTGTGACAAGCACACAAAAAGTTACATCAATCCATCATTACATTATATTAGGAATATAATCAATCCCACTCCTCATCAGTGTATGCAGCACTGTCAGAGTCCGCATAATTTACTACCACACGTTGCCTCTCACTTCTCCTTTGTGTGGGAATGCATGCCTCACCGTCGCTGCTCAGCGACAAATCACTAGCAATGTCATCAGGGCTTGATGCGCTGCCACTAGCCGCTGCCATGGACTTGTCAGCAATGCTCTTGCCACGCGAGCGGTTTGGTGCAGCGGCTGAGTGTGTTTCTACCAATGTGTCCGCAGTGCGCTTGCCACGCGAGCGGCTTGGTGCAGTGGTTGCTTGTGGCTCTACCAATGTGCCAACAGTGCGCTTGCCACGTGAGCGACTTGGTGCAGTGGTTGCTTGTGGCTCTACCAATGTGCCAACAGTGCGCTTGCCACGTGAGCGATTAGGTGCAGTGGTTGCTTGTGGCTCCGCAGCCATGCGTGCAGTGGTTGCTTGTGGATCTATGGGTGCAGTGCGATTACCTTGTGAACGACCTCGTGTTGTCATGTCTCTTCGCTTAACACACAGTGTCACCTTGCGCTGCAGGTTCATATCAGCATACACGTCTGTGGTTCTCAGCTGAGCACCTGCAGCACGGGATAATACATGCTGGGCTGCACTACACGTTTCCTTTACCATTTGCCACGGCAATTTACAGTGCACGATGGCTATCTCAGGTGCATACTCTGGATCAACTACAAAACCAACTGAACATACACTCCCGGGAAGGACTAAAGCATCCTGCTTGGGCGCTCGCTCCCCTAAAGGTATAAGCGTCAATCCCTCTAAAGGGAGCTCTTTCACAGAACCGGCATCAAACAGAGCGACCTTTAAAAGAACTTGCCTACTCCATCCTTCCGTCGGGGCACGGAGGAAACTATGCAGAATGTGTGTGATGCGGCCGTACCTAACCCCCTCTTTACCATAAACCATTACTCCTGAGTTGCGATGGCGAACAGTTTGTCGAAGGTCGGCGACTGCAGTTCGGTAATTGCTGCCATTGATGTGGATTGAGTCATGCTCGTCACAAGCAGGCTCCATGCCACACACCGCCGCCGTAATCATCGTGGGGAGGCGTGGCTCCTGGTTTTGCGTGATCCATTGCTTTCTATCTGAGCAAGTGACTTGACTAGTGCGAGACCCAAAGTGGAAATGCCGTGTCTATTCCGGCCTAACATGGCTGATGAAGGCGTTTATGGAATGGTGCGGCTAGGTGCAGGGTTGTGTTGCCTACTAACATGGCTGCTGAAGGCGTTCATGGGTGCGGCTAGGTGCAAGGTCGCGTTGCCTAATCGCAACCTTTCTAAATTTTTCGCTCGTTGGACCAACGGTCTACCAGGTAACGGTTAAGAGAGGTAGGGCGCGAAGTTGAAAGTTTGGAACGGCACTGTCGTCATGCGGCTATTTCACGGCACCATAACGGCCTTTATTTCAGTTATGTTCAGTTCAGTTTATTCCCACGCCGGTTCCCTAGCCTTGCCCGTACCGGCTTCGGAATAAACGGATGCCGGAATCGTATCCTTGTTCCAATTTTTAACAGGCAGGTACTACTTATATAAAGCCCGAACTAAGAGCTCTTTTGTAGAATGTTCTCACTGCCTAATTGCTTTAGTGACTTTGCGTTAATAATTGTCGGCTGTCAGTCTGTCAGCCAACAATCAGAAATCGTTGTCGCACTTCATAACCTGCTCCAATGGTTGTCCGGCAAAGGCAGGACCAAGCGTTTTCTAGGGTCTGGCAGGACGGCGGTTTTTTAAATGCCTGTGGCTTTCATTGGTGAATACTAGTTACTGTACCTGTAAATTTATCGGCAGTTTGCGGCTCCGACCGTTCTAAAAGGCTTTGAGACAAGTAGTAACCAGTGGAAAGGTAAGATGTCATGACAATACGGAAGATCGCTTGGCTGGAATCACTCGAGACATTCCGCCTGCCGCTGGCTACGGATGTGACCTAGTCGCAATCTTTTTTTTTGCGCAAATTCAAAAAAACGCGTCTGACGTAGCCCTAGCCGTTGTTCGCAGTCAAGTCAGTGCTGGGGCTAGCGGGCAGTGAGGGCACATACACGCTAGCTCGAGCGATGGGGCAACCGATTTCCATACGTAACCAATGAATGCAACCACCGAATAACAAGCGCTGTAGGTGTGGCAGCAGGGGTGGCAGCGAGAACCGCACTAGAAGCGGTTCTAGTAGCGACGACATGTGAGTGACATAAGTAACGGAGAATAAACAGAGCGAGATTCTGGAGCTATCCAAAACCTACAAGGCCGTCATGGACAGGCTGTGATCGAAGAGGAATGGAGCCGGGAAAATGAGCAACTGCGTAGCTGAGCAAGGATACTTATGAGAATTGCTTGGCAGGTTGCATTGGAAGGCCCATAGACCGCAAAAGCGGCATTCTGAGCAAAAGCTGGTTTCTTAGTATAGCATGAACTCTGAATACTTGATTTCTTGTCCTCTTACATGCGTGGTCAAGTTCATGAAGATGACCATCATGAAGTACCGTCCTTGGGCATTTTTGTGCGTACATGCCCGTTTGTTGTCAAAGCACGTCCATGCAGACCTGAATCCCATGCAAGCCCCAAGCGTCAATTGCGACTATCTTTGCAAAGGAAAAGCATCTAGACATGTTCTGATGAAGCCAGTAAGGTCAAATGTTTCATGGTGCTTCCTCATAAGCCACATAGTAGATTAGATACTAACTTGGTTGGTCCATGCGTGAGTATGTGCATGTTGTCATCAGTTTGCTACCTACTTTTTAATTACCTTGCCTACTTACTAGCTTTGTTATTGAAGGTATTTTCCTAATTTTGCACTGGAATTCATTCCTTACATCACTACTATTCTTTCTCCCCTTTGCAATCGCAACAGGAGGGACGGAATGTTATCTTCTCCGCGGTCATGAGGTTGTCCCTTCTGCGTGGTAAGTGTCATAAAGTTGATTAGTCCCTTGGTCCCTCACTTGCTCCTTGCTTCCTTGCATGCTTGCTTGCTGAGTTCGATAAACCCCTTGCTTCCTTGCATGCTTGTTTCCGTCTTTGCGTGCTTGCTTGCTTCTTTGCGTGGTTGCTTTCTTCCTTGATTAGGCCCTTGCTTGGTTGTTTAGCCGCTTGCTGAATTTGATTAGTTCCTTGCTTTATTCCCTTGCTTCCTTGCATGCGTGCTTCCTGAATGTAATTAGTCCCTTGCTTCCTTTCTTAGTCCCATGCTTCCTTTGTAAGCCACTCTTCCTCGCATGCTTGCTGAATTTAATTAATGCCTTGCTTCCTTTGATATGACCTTGCCTACTTGGTTAGGCCGTTCCTTCCCTGCATGCTTGACCACTTGCTGAATGGAATCAGTCCCCTGATTCCTTTGTTAGGCCCTTGCTTCCTTTGTTAGCCCCTCTTCCTTGCATGCTTGCAATTGCTTGCTTGCTGAATCTAATCAGTCCCTTGCTTCCTTTGTTAGGCCCTTGCTTCCTTATTTAGCCACTCTCGTCCTTGCGCGCATGTACGCTTGCTTGCTGAATTCAATTAGTCCCTTGCCCTGAAGAAATTTAGTCTAGTTACCCTGGAGCTTCACAGTTAATAAACGTGTTTTCCCTTTTTCAATGCATCGGTCATATGCAATGTCGTGGTTTCTTGGTCTTGCACATCTCAATAATGGCGGTGCTAGGCTTTCACTTGGGTCACCCTTTCAATGTTTTGTACCAGTCAGAAGTATCTTTTTTTATGCCGAGCATGATGTTGTTTGCTATGCCTTTGGTCTGGTTAGGTGTACATGTGCACATGCTGCAGCCCAGCGTTTCTAATCATGGTCCTGTTTAATGCCTTTTTTCCCCCTTCCTGGTTTATGCGTGCAGGTAAATGTGCAACGAAGCACAGTTTGGCAGAGTATATGAAGAACCAAATGATCTACAAGATCTGCCAAACGATGAAGAAACAATCCTCTTTTTGTTGTGATTTATTTTTTGCCTATGAATAAAAGATTTTTTAAATAATATTTATCAATGTAATAAATGCACTGATTGTGAGTCATGCCCCTGTTGTAATCATCTTGTATTGTCGTATTTCTGACGGTCCCTGATAACACCATTTTTTTGTCCCAGAATGGCTGGAGAATTCGCCTGTGCATGTTCTTGATTTTCTTGAGATTCTACTCGTTTTTTTGTCCTGAGATTGTCCTGAGATTTTCTTGAGATTCTACTCGTTTTTTTGTCCTGAGATTGTCCTGAGATTTTGTCCTGAGATTGTCCTGAGATTGTCCTGAGATTTTGTCCTGAGATTTTCACTACAAAGTCAAAATCTCAAGACCTGAGTTTTTCACCAGAATCTCAGGACCCGAGGTGTGCACTTACCAGATTTTGTGAAGACGAAATATCAGGATTATCTCAGGACAATCTCAGGAAAACTCAGGATTAATCTCAGGACAATCTCAAGATATTCTCAGGACATCTCAGGATTTCTCAGGATTTCTCAAGATTTGTCAAAAAAAAACTCAGGAGAATCTCAAGAGATCTCAGGACGAATTTTTTCCGACTTCCTAGTGCATGCTGTACAAGAAGGGCTCTGCTGCTGACCCCGGCAACTACCGGGGTGGACATCTGCCTCCAGAGCGCCGCGCTGAAGGTCTTCATGCGCATGATGCTGCACAGGCTCCGCGCCGCGCTGGACCCACACCTGGGTGAGTCTCAGATGGGTTTCCGTCGTGGTTGTAACACTGTCATGGCTGTGTTTGTCGCGCGCCGGTTGATGGAGGAGGTGCGTCGACTTCCTCCTGACAGTTTGCCGCTGGTCTTCATTTTTGTTGACTATATCAAGGCCTTTGACACGGTTCTCTGGGAGGCTCTTTGGGCCATCCTAGCTCTGGATCGGGTACCACCTGCGTTTATTGCTGCCATTCGCCGACAGTCTGTACATATGAGGGCTCACAGGCAGTAGTGCGGACTGCGGAGGGCACCACTCCACCATTCCCCCTTCACCACGGGGTGTACGTGGCAAGGTTGTGTCCTGTCCCCATACCTGTTCATTATTGTCGTGGATCACGTCATGCGCCGGGCACGTGCGCGCTTTACTGCTCTTAAGGGGTTCGAGCCTGGCAGGCTTGGACATCCTTAACGTGAAAGAGCACGGCGGGGTTAGACCTGGTTACCGCCTCGCCGACCTGATTTATGCGGATGATACTACCCTCATCGAGAGCCCCGAGCACATTCAGACCTGGCTGGACTGCCTGGGCCTGGAGGCGCGGGCGGTGGGGTTGGAGATTAGTGTCAAAACCGAGGCGATGGTGATTGGGGCCTCCAGTAAACCACCGCTGCCGCGCCTGCATGCTCGACGGGACGGAGGTCCCGTTCCGCGACCACTTCAAGCTGTTGGGGAGCTGGCTTCCTGACACCGCCGACGATGTGGACACCCGCATCGGCCTTGCCTGGGCCAAGCTCCGTTCGCTCACACCCTACTGGCGCTCGAAGGGCCTGAGCGGGCACCGCAAGCGCATGCTCTTCAAGGTCCTCGTCCTCACGGTGCTCACGTATGGCGCCGAGGCGTGGACCCTCCCACCCAAACTGGCAGCTAGGCTAGACGGCACGGTTTACAGGATGCTCCGCCAGGTCCTTAACGTAGGTTTTTCCGAGCGTCCGTCATCAGAGTCTTTGTATCATGGCATGCCTCGTGTTTCGGATGAGATTAGGCAGCGTAGGATAGCATTTGTAGGACACCTTGCTCGCACCATGCAGCCAGGTCGACACCACCCTCGGTCTGGCCGGCCCCCAGCGGCTTGGCCAGCCAGGGCGGCACATTCTGACCTGGCCTGGCCCTGAGGACATTCCCAAAAGGGTAGGGAAACCTGTCACGAACTACGTTCAGATGTTGCTGGACGACCTAGTGGTCCCAGCCCAGTTTGAGCACCACATCCACTCTCTCTCCCGTCTTTGGACTGCCATGCAGGACAAGACGCGGTGGAAGAAGATTGTCAAGGCGCACACGCCCGACCCTGTGGGCCGGCAAGCCACCTCCCCCCAAGCGGCGGAGGCGTTTTGATGAGTAGTGTAGTTAGGATTTTCTAGATAGAGTTAGGATAGTTCGATCACGCGGCTTCCTCCACCCCACCCATCATGGAATATGTGCTACATGACCTCCCCACGGAGGCATGTTATAATTTTATTTAATTTAATTTATAATGTGAATAGCCCAGATTTTAAAGAAGTGGGGGAACTTTAATTGCAGGAATGTATGGGCAGGTCATTTGGATAAGTGGTAAACTTGTCTTGGGCAAAATATCTCATAAATAGAGTCTTTTTCTATTTTTAATAGCTCGCCACCGGTGCGTGGTTGGGGGTAGTACCCCCAACAAGTGGTGGTATGAATGTCCAAACATCATATTTATGGTACTCAATCATCATTAGATGGTTCCCAAGTGCATTGGAATTGATATTCATTAAAGTCAGTTTTTCAGGCTTTTGGACGTGCGAGTCCCTAATAAAATAATAAAATAACACGACTCCGTTGGGACTTGGGAGATCATGTAGCACATATTCCCTTGCTGGATGGATGGAGGTGGGCAAAGCCGCGAAACCGAACTAATCTAACTCAACAAATAAGCTATAATCTAATCTAGAAAACCCTACCTTTTCTACTCAGCGAAGCGCCCCTTCTGCTTGGGGGGGGGGGGCTTGCCCACAGGTGCTGGCGTGCATGTGAGCCTGGACAATTGTCGTCCACCTCTTCTTGCTTGTCCTGCATAGTAGCAGTCCAAGCAAGAGAGAGGGAGTGAATGCGATGTTCAAAGGGGGCTGGCCGGACCATGCACTAGGTCAGCCAGCAACTGCAGTGGGTAGGTCATGACATGTGTTTGCCTACGAACGAATTGTAATGCTTCTTATAGGTATGTCCTTGGGGCCAGGCCAGGTCAGGATATGCCGCCCTACATGGCTGGCCAAGACGCTGGGGGCCGGCCAGACCGAGGTCGGTGTCTACCTGGCTGGTGCGAGCAAGATGTCCTACGAATGCTATCCTACGCTGTCTAATCTCGTACGTCCGAAATGCGAGGCATGCCCTTGTACAAAGATTCTAAAGACCTATGCATGGAAAACCCTACATTCAGGGCCTGACGGAGCATCCTGGTTTCCGTGCCGCGTCGATCTAGCTTGGCCGCCAGCGTGTCCGTGAGCGTCCATGCCTCGGCGCCATAGGTGAGCACCGTAAGGACCAGGACCTTGAGGATGTTACGTCTCAAACCTCTACCGCCACCTCTACCTCTACCTGGCCTAATGCTACCTAAACTAGTAAGGCCGCCTCTAGTTAAACCCCTAGCGAAAGACGAACGATCGAGACGATCCAGATCTCAGTGCATTTACGTAAGTACTACTGTAATACGCCATAAGCCATTTACACAACCCGTTTACTCCAGGAATAGAGGAAGGAAACACAACTACACTGCCATGACCCAAGCTAATATGTGTTAATTCATTTAACACACGCCGAGTGACCACACAAGGAGTGGAACGTGCATAAATGGTCACCAACGGTCCAACAGGCTCGGGCCGACCTGGCCCTCGCCTTCAGAAACACAGGCAGGTGCACAGATGCACGCCGGTCCACTACATTCTACCAAAGGATAAGGACCACTAATAAAGTACGCGGCGCGGCGCCCAAAAGCACCCAATGTACCACGGTACTGTTACGAGGACAATCGTGTCCCAGTTGGAACTACACGTAAACCTAGGAACAACCGAGGCAAAGGACCTAATTTACGTCCGTAACTACAACGAATTATTACGCGACGTAACACCTCCCCCCCCACAAAAGGTAGGGAGCCCTCTCCCTACGCACAGGGAGGAAACCAAAGGGGTAGGAAAAACCTAATGCACCCAGCACACACCAACACAATCGATAGACCATCCAAGATACAAAGCACCAATAGTTCACACGGTCTCCACCACCACGCCGGGTGGTGTAGGGTTAGCCAGCACCAAGCCTGGTGGGAGGTTCCCCTAACTGCCTGGAACGGAGTCCTTGCCGGGGGGGACGGCACTGGGCAGGACACACAGAGTAAACGAATCAGTACCAAGGACCAAGAACAGCCAATCAACTGGCCAGAATATGAGGGCGACTCTATATACCGGAGGGACAACACCCTCAGGTCGGGCCTAAGGCCCTCTATCTAGTTGCCATCCGTCTGGTAAGTGCCACGAGAGGCCAGCAGAACATCCAGGTACGCCTGGTAGTGGGCCACATCATCGGCATTGTCATGCCTATCTACAGTGAGGAAAACATCGGCCCACACGCCATCAGGAAAAAGGCCCAGAAAGGCCCAGTAATACCTATGCTGCGTAAGAACGACCTGGCCACGGGCCCAGTCCAGGAAACCACAGGCAAAGAGGCGAAGGAAAGGCTCTACCGCGATCAAACAGAGAGCCCGCAGGAGTAGGCGATGGTACCGGATCCGAGGGCGCAAACCCGTCGGGAAGAACAGATCTACCAGGGGCTCCACGTTAGACGGCCACATCCGGATGTGCCGAACCTCTCGGGAGCGCCACCGACGAGCACACTGTCGCGACCCGAACGTCTCTAGGTAGTCGCTGGCCCGAGGAGGAGGGTGGCCACGGGAGTCTAGACCCTGGCCCGGGATGGGCGCTGGACGACGGGCATCCCACTCCAGGATGGGCTGGAGAACCGTGCTGTACGTAGCACCCGGTACCGCAGGAAACTCTACCGTAAGGGCATCCGAAGCCATAATGCCCAGAGGCGGAGGGTATGCCCACTGGAACCCACCGTAGGTGTCCAAGTCGTTGTGACGCCTAGCCCAGCGATACAGAACGAGCCGAACCAGGATCTCACCCTGGAACACAGGATCAGCTAAAATAACCATGTCGAAAGGGGGCCGATCAGTCTCAATGGGTAGGCCACGGTCCCGCGGCGCCCGACACACCTGGGAGAACCCGTAGGACATGGACGAAATGGCAAGCTCGGCGGAGGCGCGCGGCAGGTCACACTGTCGGCAGGCGATCGCGGACATACCATACCCAGGGACGGGCGTGTCGCGCGTCTCCGGCGTCGCATGTACCACAGAAGGGGCCCTGTCCCGATCACCCTGCATGGGACAACTCCCGGAGGGAATCAGCAGCGCGGGTGGCGCGAGGATCCGGACCGGCGCTAGCCCGAACAACCGCAGCCAAAGACCGCGAGGCCGAGGGGGCAGGGGCCGAAGCAGGGGTAGGAACCGACACCGACGCAGACGGCACCGGTACAACAGGAGGTCGCGCCGGACCCGAAGCCGGAGGGGGCCGCGACGGACCCGCCACCGCAACTGGCGCGCCGGTCTCCGTTGACGGCGCACCCTCAGGCCACATATTGAAAACAGGGCCCGTAGGGACAGGCAGTCCGGCATAAGATTGGTTGCCATCCAAGCTCCAGTCGGGCACCGGAATCCTCTGCGGGGGACCACCCTCCCAAAGCCTGGGAAGATCGCCCGTGTCGCTAAAGAAACCCCGCAATGGCTGCGATGGCGCCGGCGGCGGGCGGCCCAGAGGCGGCGACGGCGGGCACAGCCGCTGGGGCGGAAGACTCGCGTCGAGGCGCAGAAACGTCGGTCGCAGGCAACCAGAGGTCGCAGGCAATCGGAGGAAAACCAGAGGTCGGTCGCAGGCAACCGGTCACAGAGGCAACCAGAGGCGTCGGAGCCGCAGCAACAGAGGAAACCGCAGCTACCGAAGGCTCGCACAGCGCAGGCGAAACCGTAGGTGCCGAAACAACCGAAGGGGTAGGGGGCGCAGATACAACAGACACCCCACCTGGCGTGGCTGGAGCCTGCGCTTGGGCCGCCATGAAGGCCCCGAACGCCGCGGTCAGGGACTGAATCTGGGCCTGCATCGCCGAAACAGTCGCCGAGAGATGATCAGGCTCGCGCTCCAAACCCAAAGGGGTAGGCTCCACTGACGCACGCCGGGTCGACCGTGGTGACGACGGGACAGGGGAAGGAGCCGACGCTGAGGAGGAGGACGCTGCACTTGAGGCTGAATACTCTGGAGTGTACTGTGCCTCGACTGGTGCGTCCGTAGGGGAAGGGTCACCAACTGCTACTCCCGCTGACTGGTCTGCGATTTCCATGAACTCTACTGCCCGTAGGAGGTCGCAGGGGTTGTCATCTACTTCTGCCTCACCCTCGCCCGGAAGCCAGGGGAACACATCCCGTAGGCAGGAGCGGCCCACAGGGGTAGACAGGTAGGAAAACACCCGGGGGCACTGAAGGACAGCGGCTATCTGCTCCAAGGCTGGACAGCGGGAGCCACATCCTAACAGACAATGCCCGGCATCGTCGAACCCATGCACAACTAGCTGGTGCGGATCATCAGGGGCTGGGCCGAACCACGCGACCCCAAAGAGAGCAGCTCTGACTAAAGTCGCATGCTGAGCCTGGAGGGCAGGCTGAACGATGCCACCCGGATGACTGGAATTAACGTGACACCCAGCGGCCCGGAAGGGCCTCGAAGTAGAGCTCTGGGTCCGGTGGTGGAGGGGAAGGCGGCAGGCTCTCCGACGGCTGAGTAGAGTCAGCCATGATGGCTGCGGAGGGGAGGGGACAACCAACCACCCACCAACAGAAGGAATACAATAAGGGAGGGGCAGGTTGCCAGCTAGAGCTGGTGCAGGGTTTTGTAGTCCTGCAACAAGCGGCTACAACCATCTAACTCACTTTCCGTGTACCATACTTTATCTACCTCACTACGAGCATACATCCATTTCACCTTATACTGGCGCTGGGTACCGCGGCCCTTTTTGATATCTCTATGGGCCACGATGCTCTCTACCTCGTCTTCTACCTCACCAGTATCAGGGTTATGCTCTAAAGGCCGGGGCAGGAGCTAGTTCTCTACCAGCGAACGTGCTTTGGTGATAAAGCTTCAGCTGGCTTCTATGGAAGGTGTTAGAATGTGTCTGCCAAGAGGTAGGGATATCTATTTTATATAAGAAATTACCTACTCTAGACAACACACGGAAGGGTCCTAAGAAGGCGGGCCTAAGTTTCACTTTAAGTTCTGCTTCGAACTTGTGAGCAAAACGGCCAACACGGGGGCCTTCTACTAAGACTAAATCCCCTATATCTATTTCAGGCGCTCTTCTATCTAAGGAGGCACGCAACCTAGCAAGGTACTTAGCCTGAGCCTTTGGTACCCTGAAATCGCTGATCATGTGCATTTTTCATTTTATCTAGCAAGGCCTGTACACCTTCTACAGTATCCCGGGACACATCGTCCCTGTCCCGTAAAGGACTAGCTAAGAGAGAGGTAGGAGTAAGAGGCTGTCTACCAGTATCTAGGAAGAAAGGCGTATAGCCATGCGCAGCCTGGGGGCAATTGTTAAGGGAGAACTCTACCAAGCATAGATAATCCTCCCAATCACTCCCCGAGCCATTAACATAGTGCCTCAGCGCTTCTTCCACTACCCTATTAAGACGCTCTACTAGATGAGAGGAGGAGGAGTGATAGGCAGTACCGAATGTAACCTTGGTACCGATAGCAGCGAAAAACTGCTGCCAAAAGTCAGAGGTAAATAGCTTATCTTTATCACTAATAAACTGCCTACTCAAACCATGATATCTATATACGTTATTAAGGTATAGGCGTGCGCAATCGCGTGCGGTGAGTTCTAAGGGACACGGCACGAGATGACACATACGAGTAAAACGATCTACGAAAACAAGGATCTGGGCGTTACCTCTATCATTCTTCCTAAAAGGTCCTACAAAATCCATCATAATGGAGTCCCACGGCATGATGGGATCAGGTAGGGTCCTAGGCTCTGCTATCTGTCCTACATTGTTGGGTTTCATCTCCTGGCAAGATTGACAGGTTCTAACATACTCATCTACATCCTTTAAAAGGAAGGCCAGTAGTAAGAGCGGGCTACTAGGTCCCGTACCCGTTTACCACCCTGATGAGCAGCTAAGTCATGCAACTCAAAGAGCAAGGAGGAGCGACAGATAGGAGGGACATACAGGCGCCATTGAGGGGGAGAATCTGCTATCTGCACATATAAAAACCCACCTACAAATTTACAAGGGTGCTTGCCTAATTGTTGGGGATGGGCAGCAATGGCAGCTAAAGCTTCCGGCTCAGTGGCCGTAAATCTACTAATAAGGCGTTCAAGATCAGAGGTAGGCATCGCTACAGAGGTATCCAGAACAGGTTTAAAGAGGTCTCCTACCGCCTTGCCAAAGAGAAGGGGAGGTCCTAGAGGGACTATGTTATCATAAGACTTTCCTGACCTAGTCGCTATATGGCTAAGCGGTATAGAAATTTTATTTTTCCCCTCCCCCCCACCGAGGCCACAGGAAGGGCCTCACACGGGAGAGAGAGTCCTACGTGAGAAAGGAGATCAGGCATGCGAACAGCTGTATGAAAGAGGTAGGCATAGGATTCATCATCAGGTAGTTCACCATAAGGGGTTACACCCATAGTAGTAGGAACTAGAGTAGTATTGAGAACATCAAGGTCCTCGAAAAAGGAGTAATCTGCGCGACGGGAGAGTGCATCTGGTACTATGTTATCTACACCCTTAACATACTGAAGTTTAAAAGGGGAAAACTGTGCTAAAAACTCCATCCAGCGCGCTTGACGAGGGGTAAGGTTGGGTTGTGAGAGAAGATGGGTAAGGGGACGGTGATCCGTCTGGATAACTAATCTATAAGGATCTATCTCACAGGGTTCATTCAGACAAACATCAAATTGAGCACCTTTAAGAAAGTGCTGCCACGCGTGGCAACAATACACCACAGCTAAAGTTCCTGCTGGTGTACGGGATAGTTACGCTCCGCAGGGAGCATTGTCCTAGAGATATACTCAATTGGCTGTAAGCCCTGACCCTGATCCTGGAGAAGGACGCCCCCTATAGCTACCTTGCTAGCATCTGTAGCTACAACAAAGGGTTTAGTAGTATCCGGTAGGATGAGTACGGGAGGAGAGAGGAGTAGGGATTTTAGACACTGAAAAGCCGACTGACATTCACTACTCCAAACAAAGGGGATATCCTTCTTTAATAAATGATTAATAGGGGCTGCTATAGTTGCGAAACGCGGGATAAAACGCCTATAGTAAGAAGCAATTCCTAGAAAACTACGTACACCTTTAACGTCGGTAGGGGTAGGCCATTCCTGAATTGACTTAGTTTTATCCGGGTCGGTAGCGACCCCGGCATCTGACAGAACGTGCCTAAAAATGGGACACTCCTACCCGAACGAACTTTAGCACGGCGCGCCCACAAAGAATTTTCAGCCATTATTTCTAATACTTTCTTTAAATCACGTAGGTGCGTTTCAAAATCAGGAGAGTAAATAAGGATATCATCTAAGTAAGCTTGAGCACAAGAACGATCGTGCTCAGATAAAGAAACAGAGGAGAAGGAAGGATCCTTTAAATCAGATGACACTTGAGGAAGGTGAGAATTCCCATAACAGGTCTAAGCACTTCATTCATTAACATTTGAAAAGAGGCAGGAGAGTTACAGAGTCCCATAGCCGCTACTCTAAACTGGTAATGACCAAAAGGGGTAGCAAAGGCGGTTTTATGGCAATCCTCAGGAGCTATGCGTAGTTGCCAAAAACCATCCGCACAATCCAGTACTGTGAAACAGGTAGAACCTTTAACCTTATTAAATATATCATCAATACGAGGTAGAGGGTATTTAGACTTCACAGTAATATCGTTTAACTTCCTATAATCAGTAACTAGGCGAAACTTGCCATTTGGCTTAGGAACTAACAGGACACCAGCTGAGTAGGGGGAGTTACTAGGCTCTATCAATCCTGCTTCTAATAGTGACACTAAAATCTGTTTTAGTTCCTTTAATTCGGTAGGGCCCATTCTATACATCGGAGAGTGCGTAGGAACTGCACCGTCCTTGATAACTACACGGTGTAAAACAGAACGAGGAGGAGGATAAGAAGGAGTCTTTTCTTCAAAACTTTTGAGGAATCTATCACAGCCATGTATCTTACTATTTCATTTTCAGTAAATCCCACTCCTATTGTATCCACTGTGTTTACATCTATTTCCACACTATTATTAGTGATAGGTATCTCCTGTACTTCTAACTGAAGGAACATACATAATAGGTATCCATATTTCTTTAGTTCAGATCGCAATTCGTCATTGGACATTAATACTTCAGGTATAGGTCTTACAGGAGGATCAACAGGTGTAGGAGGAGTAATATCTACCAAAGATAAATTTTCTAGTCTATAATGACGTTCCGGTACCCAGTAGGAGCTATCTGGAAACCAAATGACCATAGTATCAATATAATCTTATTATCCTGGTGCCAATCTAATCCTAGTAATACATCAGCTGTAGTGATAGGGCCTATAGTGGCCGTCAGGTTGACCGTACGTCCTTGTATGACCAGGGGAAGGGACACCGTACCCGGGGAATGACTGGTGCGACCGTCAGCATAATGGACAGTGACCGTTTTTGTGTGAGGCCCTCACCCTCACCCTCACCCTCACCCTCACCCTCACCCCCCCCTCCCCTCCCCCTCCCCCCCCTCCCTCCTCCCCTCCCCTCCCCTCCCCCTCCCCCCCCCTCCCCTCCCCTCCCCCCTCCCCTCCCCTCCCCCTCCCTCCCTCCCCCTCCCCTCCCCCTCCCCTCCCCTCCCCCTCCCCTCTCCCTCCCCCTCCCCTCCCCTCCCCCTCCCCCTCCCCTCCCCTCCCCTCCCTCCCCTCCCCCTCCCCTCCCCTCCCTCCCCCTCCCCTCCCCCCTCCCCCTCCCCTCCCCTCCCCTCCCCTCCCCCTCCCCTCCCTCCCCCTCCCCTCCCCCTCCCCTCCCTCCCCTCCCCTCCCCTCCCCTCCCCTCCCCCTCCCCCTCCCTCCCCCTCCCCCTCCATTACAATTCGTTCAAGTGGCCCGCCGGAGCGGCTGTACAATTTTTCCCAGTGAGCGCGCTGCCAAGTGTACTTGTGGGCAAATTTTTAGGTGCCCGTCACTTCGAGGTACTAAAAATTAGGCTACGGTACGAATTCAGCGAATTTCAGCGAATTTTCAGTCGAACCAAAGGAAGTGACGCCAACTACCAAAAAGTTTCCGTTACGAATTTTCAGCCCAACACTCGCGCAAAATGAAGTGACGGCAACTACCAAAAATTTTCCGTTACGAATTTTCACTCCCACACGTTTGCACAAAAGACTTGACGGCAACTACCAAAAAGTTTCCGTTACGAATTTTCAGTCCCACACTTCGCGCAAATTTTAGTAGGGCTGCACGCAAGCTACCTTTCAAAATTTTGCGCTAGTATGGAACGCATTTCATTCGTCTGGAGGAACGCTGCCCGCCAACTACCCCCGTTCAGAAAGTTCCGCCGAAATTTACCCGAGATTTGGAAATCTGAACGTCCGCGCAAATTTTAGTAGGGCTGCACGCAAGCTACCTTTCAAAATTTTGCGCAAGTATGGAACGCAATTCATTCGTCCGGAGGAATGCTGCTCGTCAACTGCCCCCGTTCAGAAAGTTGCGCCGAACTTTACTTGAGATTTGGAAATCTGAACGTGCGGTTGGAGTTTCGCGGGGAAACCCAAGTTCCCAAGTAATTCACCAATGACGCGCTTCGAACACTAGTCCGCTAAAACCTAAGCAGCCGCTCCGGCTGGCCACTTAAACGAAACTTGATGTCCCCCTCCCCCTCCCCTCCCCCTCCCCTCCCTCCCCTCCCTCCCTCCCCCTCCCTCCCCTCCCCTCCCCTCCCCTCCCCTCCCCTCCCCCTCTCCCCTCCCCTCCCTCCCCCTCCTCCCCTCCCCTCCCCCCCCCTCCCCTCCCTCCCTCCCCCTCCCCTCCCCTCCCTCCTCCCCCTCCCTCCCCCTCACCCTCACCTCCCCTCCCCTCCCCCTCCCTCCCCTCCCCCCCCCTCACCCCTCACCCCCTCCCCTCACCCTCACCTCCCCTCCCCCTCCCCTCACCCTCACCCTCCCTCACCCTCACCCTCCCCTCACCCTCCCCTCACCTCACCCTCACCCTCACCTCCCCTCCTCCCCTCACCTCACTCCCCCTCCCCTCCCCCCCCCTCCCCCCTCCCCTCCCCTCCCCCTCCCCTCCCCCTCCCCTCATCCCCCTCCCCCTCCCCTCCCCCCCCCTCCCCTCCCCTCCCTCCCCCTCCCTCCCCCTCCCCCTCCCCCCCTCCCCTCCCCCTCCCCTCCCCCTCCCCTCCCCTCCCCTCCCCTCCCTCCCCCCCCCCCTCCCCCTCCCCTCCCCTCCCCTCCCCTCCCTCCCCTCCCCTCCCCCTCCTCCCTCCCCTCCCCCTCCCCCTCCCCCTCCCCTCCCCCCCCTCCCCTCCCCCTCCCTCCCCTCCCTCCCCTCCCCCTCCCCCTCCCCTCCCCCTCCCCTCCCCCTCCCCCCCCCCTCCCCCTCCCCTCCCCTCCCCTCCCCTCCCCCTCCCCCTCCCTCCCCTCCCCCTCCCCCTCCCCCTCCCCTCCCCCTCCCTCCCCTCCCTCCCCTCCCCCTCCCCTCCCTCCCCCCCTCCCCTCCCCCTCCCCCCCCTCCCCCCCTCCCCTCCCCCTCCCCCCCTCCCCCTCCCCCCCCTCCCCCCCCTCCCCTCCCCTCCCTCCCCTCCCCTCCCCTCCCCTCACCCTCCCCCTCCCCCCCCCTCCCCTCCCCCTCCCCTCCCCTCCCCTCACCCTCCCCCTCCCCTCCTCACCCTCCCCTCACCTCCCCCCCTCCCCCTCCCCCTCCCCTCCCCTCCCCCTCCCTCACCCTCACCCTCACCCTCCCCCTCCCCTCCCCTCCTCCCCTCCCCTCCCCCTCCCCTCACCTCCCCCTCCCCTCCCCTCCCCTCTCCCCTCCCCTCACCCTCCCCCTCACCCTCACCCTCACCTCCCCTCACTCACCCTCACCCTCACCCTCCCTACCTCACCCTCACCTCACCCTCACCCTCACCTCACCCTCACCCTCACCCTCTCCCCTCCCCTCCCCTCCCTCCCCCTCCCCTCCCCTCCCCCTCCCCTCCTCCCGCCTCCCCCTCGCCCCTCCCCCCCTCCCCCTCCCCTCCCCCCCCTCCCTCCCCTCCCCTCCCTCCCCCTCTCCCTCCCTCCCCCTCCCCTCCCCCTCCCTCCCCCTCCCCTCCCCTCCCCCTCCCCTCCCCCTCCCCTCCCCCTCCCCCCTCCCCTCCTCTCCCTCCCCTCCCTCCCCCTCCTCCCCTCTCCCTCCCCCTCCCCTCCCTCCCCTCCCCCTCCCTCCTCCCTCCCCCCCTCCCCCCTCCCCTCCCCCCCCCCCTCCCCCTCCCCCTCCCCTCCCCTCCCCTCCCCCTCCCTCCCCTCCCCCTCCCCTCCCTCCCCTCCCTCCCCTCCTCCCCTCCCCTCCCCCTCCCCTCCCCTCCCCTCCCTCCCCTCCCTCCCCCTCCCCTCCCCTCCCCTCCCTCCCCCTCCCTCCCCCTCCCTTCCCCTCCCTCCCCTCCCTCCCCCTCCCTCCTCCCTCCCCTCTCACCTCCCCTCCCCTCCCCTCCCTCCCTCACTAGGACTCGCTTTGAGAATGGGTGAGAAATGGTGAGAAAAAGGTGGAGAAAGGTGAGAAAAAGGGGAGAAATGGGTGAGAATGGTGAGAAAGGTAGAAAAAAGGGTGAGAAGGGGTGAGAATGGGTGAGAAAACACGTTCTCACCCGGTGAGATTGCCCCAAAAAGGTGAAAAAACGGGGAAAAACGTGAGAAAAATCCAAAAAACAGGAGTGAGATAATGAGAAACAACGGAGTGTGAAACGTGAGAAAAGTGAGAAAATCAGGACGTGAGAAAAGTGAGAAAAGTGAGAAAAACAGGACGTGAGAAAAAGTGAGAAAAGTGAGAACACACGCGCTGAAAACCACCCATAATGCAATATGCTGGCAGCAGACACATGCATGCGTGCCAGTAACAACCGCTGTTCAAAACAGCACAGACAATAATGATTTTCATTAAATGTTTGAATAATTTTAATGTTACAGCTGCAAGAACCCATGATTCAACTATTCAACACTGTATGCGTTATGTACATCTTCGGCATTCAAATTGCTTTCAACACAGTCTGTTATGCGTTATGCATCTTCGGCATTCAATGCCTGTTCAACACAGTCTGTTATGGCGTTATGACATCTTCCGCATTCAATGCCTATATCAAATACTAT
>RPFO01001815.1:0-231623 GCA_009746045.1 Mesostigma viride | reverse complement strand
GGAGGAACGCGTTGGGATGGAGATGATGAGGGGAGGGAGGGAACGGGAGGGGAACGCGTTGGGAGATGATGAGGGGAGGAGGGGAACGGGAGGGGAACGCGTTGGGGAGATGATGAGGGGAGGGAGGGGAACGGGAGGGAACGCGTTGGGAGATGATGAGGGGAGGGAGCGGGAACGGGAGGGAACGCGTTGGGAGATGATGAGGGAGGGAGGGGAACGGGAGGGGAACGCGTTGGGAGATGATGAGGGAGGGAGGGGAACGGGAGGGGAACGCGTTGGGAGATGATGGGGGAGGGAGGGGAACGGGAGGGGAACGCGTTGGGAGATGATGAGGGGAGGGAGGGGAACGGGAGGGAACGCGTTGGGAGATGATGAGGGAGGGAGGGAACGGGAGGGGAACGCGTTGGGAGATGATGAGGGGAGGGAGGGGAACGGGAGGGGAACGCGTTGGGAGATGATGAGGGGAGGGAGGGGAACGCGTTGGGAGATGATGAGGGAGGGAGGGGAACGGGAGGGGAACGCGTTGGGAGATGATGAGGGGAGGGAGGGAACGGGAGGGGAACGCGTTGGGAGATGATGAGGGGAGGGAGGGGAACGGGAGGGGAACGCGTTGGGAGATGATGAGGGAGGGAGGGGAACGCGTTGGGAGATGATGAGGGGAGGGAGGGGAACGGGAGGGGAACGCGTTGGGAGATGATGAGGGGAGGGAGGGGAACGGGAGGGGAACGCGTTGGGAGATGATGAGGGGAGGGAGGGGAACGGGAGGGGAACGCGTTGGGAGATGATGAGGGAGGAGGGGAACGGGAGGGGAACGCGTTGGGGATGATGAGGGAGGGAGGGGAACGGGAGGGGAACGCGTTGGGAGATGATGAGGGGAGGGAGGGGAACGGGAGGGGAACGCGTTGGGAGATGATGAGGGGAGGGAGGGGAACGGGAGGGGAACGCGTTGGGAGATGATGAGGGGAGGGAGGGGAACGGGAGGGGAACGCGTTGGGAGATGATGAGGGGAGGGAGGGGAACGGGAGGGGAACGCGTTGGGAGATGATGAGGGGAGGGAGGGGAACGGGAGGGGAACGCGTTGGGAGATGATGAGGGAGGGAGGGGAACGGGAGGGGAACGCGTTGGGAGATGATGAGGGAGGGAGGGGAACGGGAGGGAACGCGTTGGGAGATGATGAGGGGAGGGAGGGGAACGGGAGGGGAACGCGTTGGGAGATGATGAGGGGAGGGAGGGAACGGGAGGGGAACGCGTTGGGAGATGATGAGGGGAGGGAGGGAACGGGAGGGGAACGCGTTGGGAGATGATGAGGGGAGGGAGGGAACGGGAGGGGAACGCGTTGGGAGATGATGAGGGGAGGGAGGGGAACGGGAGGGGAACGCGTTGGGAGATGATGAGGGGAGGGAGGGGAACGGGAGGGGAACGCGTTGGGAGATGATGAGGGGAGGGAGGGGAACGGGAGGGAACGCGTTGGGAGATGATGAGGGGAGGGAGGGGAACGGGAGGGGAACGCGTTGGGAGATGATGAGGGGAGGGAGGGAACGGGAGGGGAACGCGTTGGGAGATGATGAGGGAGGGAGGGGAACGGGAGGGGAACGCGTTGGGAGATGATGAGGGGAGGGAGGGGAACGGGAGGGGAACGCGTTGGGAGATGATGAGGGGAGGGAGGGGAACGGGAGGGGAACGCGTTGGGAGATGATGAGGGGAGGGAGGGGAACGGGAGGGGAACGCGTTGGGAGATGATGAGGGGAGGGAGGGAACGGGAGGGGAACGCGTTGGGAGATGATGAGGGGAGGGAGGGGAACGGGAGGGGAACGCGTTGGGAGATGATGAGGGGAGGGAGGGAACGGGAGGGGAACGCGTTGGGAGATGATGAGGGGAGGGAGGGGAACGGGAGGGGAACGCGTTGGGAGATGATGAGGGGAGGGAGGGGAACGGGAGGGGAACGCGTTGGGAGATGATGAGGGGAGGGAGGGGAACGGGAGGGGAACGCGTTGGGAGATGATGAGGGGAGGGAGGGGAACGGGAGGGGAACGCGTTGGGAGATGATGAGGAGAACGGGAGGGGAACGCGTTGGGAGATGATGAGGGGAGGGAGGGAACGGGAGGGGAACGCGTTGGGAGATGATGAGGGGAGGGAGGGGAACGGGAGGGGAACGCGTTGGGAGATGATGAGGGGAGGAGGGGAACGGGAGGGGAACGCGTTGGGAGATGATGAGGGGAGGGAGGGGAACGGGAGGGGAACGCGTTGGGAGATGATGAGGGGAGGGAGGGGAACGGGAGGGGAACGCGTTGGGAGATGATGAGGGGAGGGAGGGGAACGGGAGGGAACGCGTTGGGAGATGATGAGGGGAGGGAGGGGAACGGGAGGGGAACGCGTTGGGAGATGATGAGGGGAGGGAGGGGAACGGGAGGGGAACGCGTTGGGAGATGATGAGGGGAGGGAGGGAACGGAGGGGAACGCGTTGGGAGATGATGAGGGGAGGGAGGGGAACGGGAGGGGAACGCGTTGGGAGATGATGAGGGGAGGGAGGGGAACGGGAGGGGAACGCGTTGGGAGATGATGAGGGGAGGAGGGGAACGGGAGGGGAACGCGTTGGGAGATGATGAGGGGAGGGAGGGGAACGGGAGGGGAACGCGTTGGGAGATGATGAGGGGAGGGAGGGGAACGGGAGGGGAACGCGTTGGGAGATGATGAGGGGAGGGAGGGGAACGGGAGGGGAACGCGTTGGGGATGATGAGGGGAGGGAGGGGAACGGGAGGGGAACGCGTTGGGAGATGATGAGGGGAGGGAGGGGAACGGGAGGGGAACGCGTTGGGAGATGATGAGGGGAGGGAGGGGAACGGGAGGGGAACGCGTTGGGAGATGATGAGGGGAGGGAGGGAACGGGAGGGGAACGCGTTGGGAGATGATGAGGGGAGGGAGGGGAACGGGAGGGGAACGCGTTGGGAGATGATGAGGGGAGGGAGGGGAACGGGAGGGGAACGCGTTGGGAGATGATGAGGGGAGGGAGGGAACGGGAGGGGAACGCGTTGGGAGATGATGAGGGGAGGGAGGGAACGGGAGGGGAACGCGTTGGGAGATGATGAGGGGAGGGAGGGGAACGGGAGGGGAACGCGTTGGGAGATGATGAGGGGAGGGAGGGAACGGGAGGGGAACGCGTTGGGAGATGATGAGGGGAGGGAGGGGAACGGGAGGGGAACGCGTTGGGAGATGATGAGGGGAGGGAGGGGAACGGGAGGGGAACGCGTTGGGAGATGATGAGGGGAGGGAGGGGAACGGGAGGGGAACGCGTTGGGAGATGATGAGGGGAGGAGGGGAACGGGAGGGGAACGCGTTGGGAGATGATGAGGGGAGGGAGGGGAACGGGAGGGAACGCGTTGGGAGATGATGAGGGGAGGGAGGGGAACGGGAGGGGAACGCGTTGGGAGATGATGAGGGGAGGGAGGGGAACGGGAGGGGAACGCGTTGGGAGATGATGAGGGGAGGGAGGGGAACGCGTTGGGGATGATGAGGGGAGGGAGGGGAACGGGAGGGGAACGCGTTGGGAGATGATGAGGGAGGGAGGGGAACGGGAGGGGAACGCGTTGGGAGATGATGAGGGGAGGGAGGGGAACGGGAGGGGAACGCGTTGGGAGATGATGAGGGGAGGGAGGGGAACGGGAGGGGAACGCGTTGGGGATGATGAGGGAGGAGGGAACGGGAGGGAACGCGTTGGGAGATGATGAGGGGAGGGAGGGGAACGGGAGGGGAACGCGTTGGGAGATGATGAGGGGAGGGAGGGGAACGCGTTGGGAGATGATGAGGGGAGGGAGGGGAACGGGAGGGGAACGCGTTGGGAGATGATGAGGGGAGGGAGGGGAACGGGAGGGGAACGCGTTGGGGATGATGAGGGGAGGGAGGGAACGGGAGGGGAACGCGTTGGGAGATGATGAGGGGAGGGAGGGGAACGGGAGGGGAACGCGTTGGGAGATGATGAGGGGAGGGAGGGGAACGCGTTGGGAGATGATGAGGGGAGGGAGGGGAACGGGAGGGGAACGCGTTGGGAGATGATGAGGGGAGGGAGGGGAACGGGAGGGGAACGCGTTGGGAGATGATGAGGGGAGGGAGGGGAACGGGAGGGGAACGCGTTGGGAGATGATGAGGGGAGGGAGGGGAACGGGAGGGGAACGCGTTGGGAGATGATGAGGGGAGGGAGGGGAACGGGAGGGGAACGCGTTGGGAGATGATGAGGGGAGGGAGGGGAACGGGAGGGGAACGCGTTGGGAGATGATGAGGGGAGGGAGGGGAACGCGTTGGGAGATGATGAGGGGAGGGAGGGGAACGGGAGGGGAACGCGTTGGGAGATGATGAGGGGAGGGAGGGGAACGGGAGGGGAACGCGTTGGGAGATGATGAGGGGAGGGAGGGGAACGGGAGGGGAACGCGTTGGGAGATGATGAGGGGAGGGAGGGGAACGCGTTGGGAGATGATGAGGGGAGGGAGGGGAACGGGAGGGGAACGCGTTGGGAGATGATGAGGGGAGGGAGGGGAACGGGAGGGAACGCGTTGGGAGATGATGAGGGGAGGGAGGGGAACGGGAGGGGAACGCGTTGGGAGATGATGAGGGGAGGGAGGGGAACGGGAGGGGAACGCGTTGGGAGATGATGAGGGGAGGGAGGGGAACGGGAGGGGAACGCGTTGGGAGATGATGAGGGGAGGGAGGGGAACGGGAGGGGAACGCGTTGGGAGATGATGAGGGGAGGGAGGGAACGGGAGGGGAACGCGTTGGGAGATGATGAGGGGAGGGAGGGGAACGGGAGGGAACGCGTTGGGAGATGATGAGGGGAGGGAGGGGAACGGGAGGGGAACGCGTTGGGAGATGATGAGGGGAGGGAGGGGAACGGGAGGGGAACGCGTTGGGAGATGATGAGGGGAGGGAGGGGAACGGGAGGGGAACGCGTTGGGAGATGATGAGGGGAGGGAGGGGAACGGGAGGGGAACGCGTTGGGAGATGATGAGGGGAGGGAGGGGAACGGGAGGGGAACGCGTTGGGAGATGATGAGGGGAGGGAGGGAACGGGAGGGGAACGCGTTGGGGATGATGAGGGGAGGGAGGGGAACGGGAGGGGAACGCGTTGGGAGATGATGAGGGGAGGGAGGGGAACGGGAGGGGAACGCGTTGGGAGATGATGAGGGGAGGGAGGGGAACGGGAGGGGAACGCGTTGGGAGATGATGAGGGGAGGGAGGGGAACGGGAGGGGAACGCGTTGGGAGATGATGAGGGGAGGGAGGGAACGGGAGGGGAACGCGTTGGGAGATGATGAGGGGAGGGAGGGGAACGGGAGGGGAACGCGTTGGGAGATGATGAGGGGAGGGAGGGGAACGGGAGGGGAACGCGTTGGGAGATGATGAGGGGAGGGAGGGGAACGGGAGGGGAACGCGTTGGGAGATGATGAGGGGAGGGAGGGGAACGGGAGGGGAACGCGTTGGGAGATGATGAGGGGAACGGGAGGGGAACGCGTTGGGAGATGATGAGGGGAGGGAGGGGAACGGGAGGGGAACGCGTTGGGAGATGATGAGGGAGGGAGGGGAACGGGAGGGGAACGCGTTGGGAGATGATGAGGGGAGGGAGGGGAACGGGAGGGGAACGCGTTGGGAGATGATGAGGGGAGGGAGGGGAACGGGAGGGGAACGCGTTGGGAGATGATGAGGGGAGGGAGGGGAACGGGAGGGGAACGCGTTGGGAGATGATGAGGGGAGGGAGGGGAACGGGAGGGGAACGCGTTGGGAGATGATGAGGGGAGGGAGGGGAACGGGAGGGGAACGCGTTGGGAGATGATGAGGGGAGGGAGGGGAACGGGAGGGGAACGCGTTGGGAGATGATGAGGGGAGGGAGGGGAACGGGAGGGGAACGCGTTGGGAGATGATGAGGGGAGGGAGGGGAACGGGAGGGGAACGCGTTGGGAGATGATGAGGGGAGGGAGGGGAACGGGAGGGGAACGCGTTGGGAGATGATGAGGGGAGGGAGGGGAACGGGAGGGGAACGCGTTGGGAGATGATGAGGGGAGGGAGGGGAACGGGAGGGGAACGCGTTGGGAGATGATGAGGGGAGGGAGGGGAACGGGAGGGGAACGCGTTGGGAGATGATGAGGGGAGGGAGGGGAACGGGAGGGGAACGCGTTGGGAGATGATGAGGGGAGGGAGGGGAACGGGAGGGGAACGCGTTGGGAGATGATGAGGGGAGGGAGGGGAACGGGAGGGGAACGCGTTGGGAGATGATGAGGGGAGGGAGGGAACGGGAGGGGAACGCGTTGGGAGATGATGAGGGGAGGGAGGGGAACGGGAGGGGAACGCGTTGGGAGATGATGAGGGGAGGGAGGGGAACGGGAGGGGAACGCGTTGGGAGATGATGAGGGGAGGGAGGGGAACGGGAGGGGAACGCGTTGGGAGATGATGAGGGGAGGGAGGGGAACGGGAGGGGAACGCGTTGGGAGATGATGAGGGGAGGGAGGGGAACGGGAGGGGAACGCGTTGGGGATGATGAGGGGAGGGAGGGGAACGGGAGGGGAACGCGTTGGGAGATGATGAGGGGAGGGAGGGGAACGGGAGGGGAACGCGTTGGGAGATGATGAGGGGAGGGAGGGGAACGGGAGGGGAACGCGTTGGGAGATGATGAGGGGAGGGAGGGGAACGGGAGGGGAACGCGTTGGGAGATGATGAGGGGAGGGAGGGGAACGGGAGGGGAACGCGTTGGGAGATGATGAGGGGAGGGAGGGGAACGGGAGGGGAACGCGTTGGGAGATGATGAGGGGAGGGAGGGGAACGGGAGGGGAACGCGTTGGGAGATGATGAGGGGAGGGAGGGAACGGGAGGGGAACGCGTTGGGAGATGATGAGGGGAGGGAGGGGAACGGGAGGGGAACGCGTTGGGAGATGATGAGGGGAGGGAGGGGAACGGGAGGGGAACGCGTTGGGAGATGATGAGGGGAGGGAGGGGAACGGGAGGGGAACGCGTTGGGAGATGATGAGGGGAGGGAGGGGAACGGGAGGGGAACGCGTTGGGAGATGATGAGGGGAGGGAGGGAACGGGAGGGGAACGCGTTGGGAGATGATGAGGGGAGGGAGGGGAACGGGAGGGGAACGCGTTGGGAGATGATGAGGGGAGGGAGGGGAACGGGAGGGGAACGCGTTGGGAGATGATGAGGGGAGGGAGGGGAACGGGAGGGGAACGCGTTGGGAGATGATGAGGGGAGGGAGGGGAACGGGAGGGGAACGCGTTGGGAGATGATGAGGGGAGGGAGGGGAACGGGAGGGGAACGCGTTGGGAGATGATGAGGGGAGGGAGGGGAACGGGAGGGGAACGCGTTGGGAGATGATGAGGGGAGGGAGGGGAACGGGAGGGGAACGCGTTGGGAGATGATGAGGGGAGGGAGGGAACGGGAGGGGAACGCGTTGGGAGATGATGAGGGGAGGGAGGGGAACGGGAGGGGAACGCGTTGGGAGATGATGAGGGGAGGGAGGGGAACGGGAGGGGAACGCGTTGGGAGATGATGAGGGGAGGGAGGGGAACGGGAGGGGAACGCGTTGGGAGATGATGAGGGGAGGGAGGGAACGGGAGGGGAACGCGTTGGGAGATGATGAGGGGAGGGAGGGGAACGGGAGGGGAACGCGTTGGGAGATGATGAGGGGAGGGAGGGAACGGGAGGGGAACGCGTTGGGAGATGATGAGGGGAGGGAGGGGAACGGGAGGGGAACGCGTTGGGAGATGATGAGGGGAGGGAGGGGAACGGGAGGGGAACGCGTTGGGAGATGATGAGGGGAGGGAGGGAACGGGAGGGGAACGCGTTGGGAGATGATGAGGGGAGGGAGGGGAACGGGAGGGGAACGCGTTGGGAGATGATGAGGGGAGGGAGGGGAACGGGAGGGGAACGCGTTGGGAGATGATGAGGGGAGGGAGGGGAACGGGAGGGGAACGCGTTGGGAGATGATGAGGGGAGGGAGGGGAACGGGAGGGGAACGCGTTGGGAGATGATGAGGGGAGGGAGGGGAACGGGAGGGGAACGCGTTGGGAGATGATGAGGGGAGGGAGGGGAACGGGAGGGGAACGCGTTGGGAGATGATGAGGGGAGGGAGGGGAACGGGAGGGGAACGCGTTGGGAGATGATGAGGGGAGGGAGGGGAACGGGAGGGGAACGCGTTGGGAGATGATGAGGGGAGGGAGGGAACGGGAGGGGAACGCGTTGGGAGATGATGAGGGGAGGGAGGGGAACGGGAGGGGAACGCGTTGGGAGATGATGAGGGGAGGGAGGGGAACGGGAGGGGAACGCGTTGGGAGATGATGAGGGGAGGGAGGGGAACGGGAGGGGAACGCGTTGGGAGATGATGAGGGGAGGGAGGGGAACGCGTTGGGAGATGATGAGGGGAGGGAGGGGAACGGGAGGGGAACGCGTTGGGAGATGATGAGGGGAGGGAGGGGAACGGGAGGGGAACGCGTTGGGAGATGATGAGGGGAGGGAGGGGAACGCGTTGGGAGATGATGAGGGGAGGGAGGGGAACGGGAGGGGAACGCGTTGGGAGATGATGAGGGAGGGAGGGGAACGCGTTGGGAGATGATGAGGGGAGGGAGGGGAACGGGAGGGGAACGCGTTGGGAGATGATGAGGGGAGGGAGGGGAACGGGAGGGGAACGCGTTGGGAGATGATGAGGGGAGGGAGGGGAACGGGAGGGGAACGCGTTGGGAGATGATGAGGGGAGGGAGGGGAACGGGAGGGGAACGCGTTGGGAGATGATGAGGGGAGGGAGGGAACGGGAGGGGAACGCGTTGGGAGATGATGAGGGGAGGGAGGGGAACGGGAGGGGAACGCGTTGGGAGATGATGAGGGGAGGGAGGGGAACGGGAGGGGAACGCGTTGGGAGATGATGAGGGGAGGGAGGGGAACGGGAGGGGAACGCGTTGGGAGATGATGAGGGGAGGGAGGGGAACGGGAGGGGAACGCGTTGGGAGATGATGAGGGGAGGGAGGGGAACGGGAGGGGAACGCGTTGGGAGATGATGAGGGGAGGGAGGGGAACGGGAGGGGAACGCGTTGGGAGATGATGAGGGGAGGGAGGGGAACGGGAGGGGAACGCGTTGGGAGATGATGAGGGGAGGGAGGGGAACGGGAGGGGAACGCGTTGGGAGATGATGAGGGGAGGGAGGGGAACGGGAGGGGAACGCGTTGGGAGATGATGAGGGGAGGGAGGGGAACGGGAGGGGAACGCGTTGGGAGATGATGAGGGGAGGGAGGGGAACGGGAGGGGAACGCGTTGGGAGATGATGAGGGGAGGGAGGGGAACGGGAGGGGAACGCGTTGGGAGATGATGAGGGGAGGGAGGGGAACGGGAGGGGAACGCGTTGGGAGATGATGAGGGGAGGGAGGGGAACGGGAGGGGAACGCGTTGGGAGATGATGAGGGGAGGGAGGGAACGGGAGGGGAACGCGTTGGGAGATGATGAGGGGAGGGAGGGGAACGGGAGGGGAACGCGTTGGGAGATGATGAGGGGAGGGAGGGGAACGGGAGGGGAACGCGTTGGGAGATGATGAGGGGAGGGAGGGGAACGGGAGGGGAACGCGTTGGGAGATGATGAGGGGAGGGAGGGGAACGGGAGGGGAACGCGTTGGGAGATGATGAGGGGAGGGAGGGGAACGGGAGGGGAACGCGTTGGGAGATGATGAGGGGAGGGAGGGGAACGGGAGGGGAACGCGTTGGGAGATGATGAGGGGAGGGAGGGAACGGGAGGGGAACGCGTTGGGAGATGATGAGGGGAGGGAGGGGAACGGGAGGGGAACGCGTTGGGAGATGATGAGGGGAGGGAGGGGAACGGGAGGGGAACGCGTTGGGAGATGATGAGGGGAGGGAGGGGAACGGGAGGGGAACGCGTTGGGGATGATGAGGGGAGGGAGGGGAACGGGAGGGGAACGCGTTGGGAGATGATGAGGGGAGGGAGGGGAACGGGAGGGGAACGCGTTGGGAGATGATGAGGGGAGGGAGGGGAACGGGAGGGGAACGCGTTGGGAGATGATGAGGGGAGGGAGGGGAACGGGAGGGGAACGCGTTGGGAGATGATGAGGGGAGGGAGGGGAACGGGAGGGGAACGCGTTGGGAGATGATGAGGGGAGGGAGGGGAACGGGAGGGGAACGCGTTGGGAGATGATGAGGGGAGGGAGGGGAACGGGAGGGGAACGCGTTGGGAGATGATGAGGGGAGGGAGGGAACGGGAGGGGAACGCGTTGGGAGATGATGAGGGGAGGGAGGGAACGGGAGGGGAACGCGTTGGGAGATGATGAGGGGAGGGAGGGGAACGGGAGGGGAACGCGTTGGGAGATGATGAGGGGAGGGAGGGGAAGGGAGGGGAACGCGTTGGGAGATGATGAGGGGAGGGAGGGGAACGGGAGGGGAACGCGTTGGGAGATGATGAGGGGAGGGAGGGGAACGGGAGGGGAACGCGTTGGGAGATGATGAGGGGAGGGAGGGGAACGGGAGGGGAACGCGTTGGGAGATGATGAGGGGAGGGAGGGGAACGGGAGGGGAACGCGTTGGGAGATGATGAGGGGAGGGAGGGGAACGGGAGGGGAACGCGTTGGGAGATGATGAGGGGAGGGAGGGGAACGGGAGGGGAACGCGTTGGGAGATGATGAGGGGAGGGAGGGGAACGCGTTGGGAGATGATGAGGGGAGGGAGGGAACGGGAGGGGAACGCGTTGGGAGATGATGAGGGGAGGGAGGGGAACGGGAGGGGAACGCGTTGGGAGATGATGAGGGGAGGGAGGGGAACGGGAGGGGAACGCGTTGGGAGATGATGAGGGGAGGGAGGGGAACGGGAGGGGAACGCGTTGGGAGATGATGAGGGGAGGGAGGGGAACGGGAGGGGAACGCGTTGGGAGATGATGAGGGGAGGGAGGGGAACGGGAGGGGAACGCGTTGGGAGATGATGAGGGGAGGGAGGGGAACGGGAGGGGAACGCGTTGGGAGATGATGAGGGGAGGGAGGGGAACGGGAGGGGAACGCGTTGGGAGATGATGAGGGGAGGGAGGGAACGGGAGGGGAACGCGTTGGGAGATGATGAGGGGAGGGAGGGGAACGGGAGGGGAACGCGTTGGGAGATGATGAGGGGAGGGAGGGGAACGGGAGGGGAACGCGTTGGGAGATGATGAGGGGAGGGAGGGGAACGGGAGGGGAACGCGTTGGGAGATGATGAGGGGAGGGAGGGGAACGGGAGGGGAACGCGTTGGGAGATGATGAGGGGAGGGAGGGGAACGGGAGGGGAACGCGTTGGGAGATGATGAGGGGAGGGAGGGGAACGGGAGGGGAACGCGTTGGGAGATGATGAGGGGAGGGAGGGGAACGGGAGGGGAACGCGTTGGGAGATGATGAGGGGAGGGAGGGGAACGCGTTGGGGATGATGAGGGGAGGGAGGGGAACGGGAGGGGAACGCGTTGGGAGATGATGAGGGGAGGGAGGGGAACGGGAGGGGAACGCGTTGGGAGATGATGAGGGGAGGGAGGGGAACGGGAGGGGAACGCGTTGGGAGATGATGAGGGGAGGGAGGGGAACGGGAGGGGAACGCGTTGGGAGATGATGAGGGGAGGGAGGGAACGGGAGGGGAACGCGTTGGGAGATGATGAGGGGAGGGAGGGGAACGGGAGGGGAACGCGTTGGGAGATGATGAGGGGAGGGAGGGGAACGGGAGGGGAACGCGTTGGGAGATGATGAGGGGAGGGAGGGGAACGGGAGGGGAACGCGTTGGGAGATGATGAGGGGAGGGAGGGGAACGGGAGGGGAACGCGTTGGGAGATGATGAGGGGAGGGAGGGGAACGGGAGGGGAACGCGTTGGGGATGATGAGGGGAGGGAGGGGAACGGGAGGGGAACGCGTTGGGAGATGATGAGGGGAGGGAGGGGAACGGGAGGGGAACGCGTTGGGGATGATGAGGGGAGGGAGGGGAACGGGAGGGGAACGCGTTGGGAGATGATGAGGGGAGGGAGGGGAACGGGAGGGGAACGCGTTGGGAGATGATGAGGGGAGGGAGGGGAACGGAGGGGAACGCGTTGGGAGATGATGAGGGGAGGGAGGGGAACGGGAGGGGAACGCGTTGGGGATGATGAGGGGAGGGAGGGAACGGGAGGGGAACGCGTTGGGAGATGATGAGGGGAGGGAGGGGAACGGGAGGGGAACGCGTTGGGAGATGATGAGGGGAGGGAGGGGAACGGGAGGGGAACGCGTTGGGAGATGATGAGGGGAGGGAGGGGAACGGGAGGGGAACGCGTTGGGGATGATGAGGGGAGGGAGGGGAACGGGAGGGGAACGCGTTGGGAGATGATGAGGGGAGGGAGGGGAACGGGAGGGGAACGCGTTGGGAGATGATGAGGGGAGGGAGGGGAACGGGAGGGGAACGCGTTGGGAGATGATGAGGGGAGGGAGGGGAACGGGAGGGGAACGCGTTGGGAGATGATGAGGGGAGGGAGGGAACGGGAGGGGAACGCGTTGGGAGATGATGAGGGGAGGGAGGGGAACGGGAGGGGAACGCGTTGGGAGATGATGAGGGGAGGGAGGGGAACGGGAGGGGAACGCGTTGGGAGATGATGAGGGGAGGGAGGGGAACGGGAGGGGAACGCGTTGGGAGATGATGAGGGGAGGGAGGAGAACGGGAGGGGAACGCGTTGGGAGATGATGAGGGGAGGGAGGGGAACGGGAGGGGAACGCGTTGGGGATGATGAGGGGAGGGAGGGGAACGGGAGGGGAACGCGTTGGGAGATGATGAGGGGAGGGAGGGGAACGGGAGGGGAACGCGTTGGGAGATGATGAGGGGAGGGAGGGGAACGGGAGGGGAACGCGTTGGGAGATGATGAGGGGAGGGAGGGGAACGGGAGGGGAACGCGTTGGGGATGATGAGGGGAGGGAGGAGAGAGGCGAGGGGAACGCGTTGGGGATGATGAGGGGAGGGAGGAGAGAGGCGAGGGGAACGCGTTGGGAGATGATGAGGGGAGGGAGGGGAACGGGAGGGGAACGCGTTGGGGATGATGAGGGGAGGGAGGAGAGAGGCGAGGGGAACGCGTTGGGGGATGATGAGGGGAGGGAGGAGAGAGGCGAGGGGAACGCGTTGGGAGATGATGAGGGGAGGGAGGGGAACGGGAGGGGAACGCGTTGGGGGATGATGAGGGGACGGAGGAGAGAGGCGAGGGGAACGCGTTGGGGGATGATGAGGGGAGGGAGGAGAGAGGCGAGGGGAAACGGGAACTGAGCGGTCGCCACACCCAGGCATCAGCGAACAGAATGCCCACGGGGTTAAAGTTACTGCAGTTATGCACCGTTGCCCGCGCATCACAACCAAGACGTCTGCCACGCGTGGACATTCCAGGATGCCACGCGTGGACCTTCTAGCGTCTGCCACGCGTGGACATTCTAGCGTCTGCCACGCGTGGACATTCCAGGATGCCGGGAGACCGAAAGCAGCCCAAAACGAGATGCTTGCGTTCCCGCTTGTGAAGGTGACGGGCAAGGTGCAGGATGATGCAGAAAGTCATGCACGGCGTGCACACCACCTGTGCTGCGCATCACCTGTCCCTGAGATTCATCTTCACTTTCAAAACCATGGAGGATAGGCAGGGTGGCATGCACCAGCAGTGCTCTGTGGCCAACACAAGGCCACTCGTTGCACGCATGGGTCACGAACTCTCAAAACAATGCACTGCACTGCTGATTGTTCCACCTGCGCTGTCCATGCAAGTATTAGTGTTATTTTGCCCATTGGCATAGGCAAAAATGTCCTAAAAAGCGTTGTTGTTTTTTTGTCGTGCACATGGTGGGGGGTTTTACCCCCACCAAGTGGTCAGAACTTCATCCCAACATTATATTTCATATGGAACACGTAGCCATGCATAATGGAAAAGCAGCATTCATGACGACTGCAGATGTCACTGGGGCTAGCTCATGTGGGGAAAAAATGCTCAACTACAACACGTGCCACTGATATCAATTTAACCCAACTATGCACAGGTACATTGCCGTACCAAACGGTATGACGAGCACCGGTATATCAAATAGAGAACGATGCAGCACCGGTATATCAAAGCGAGAACTGTGCAGCACCGGTATATGTCATTTACGGATGCAATATAAACTCAGCGCCACTCATGCCAAAGACATCGCAAGTTGGTCTGCGGTTCTCAGTCCCAGCTCAACAGCGTCCATACGTGCTGCTGCTGAGTAACACGCAGCAAAAGGGACAATGGTTCTTTACATCCATCACTTAAGCAACTAGCTCCTTGTGGCCAGGGCCTGAAAAATTCAGCCATTGCCCCGCATCATTTCACAATGTACATTTGTCTTTTTCAATGTGCGCACGGGGCAGAAGAGCAGAAAATGGCTACTGGTGTGTATAAAATTGTGCAGCGGGGGAAAGAGATACGGGGCTTGGCCAAAAGGGTTCAACCCTAGCATGGCAGGTCATTGCAGGGTTGGCATACTGTTTAGGGAAATGGCACGCGTCAAGTGTTGCTGCAACGTCGCATGTCAAAGCTAACAATTGCAACAGGGAGGGGGGGGGGAGAGAGCTGGGCAAATGTGGCAGGGGAAGCAACGGGAGTAAAATATGTGGTGGTGGAGGTGGTAGCGATTGTGGTGGTGGCGGCGGGTGTGGCGGTCATGCTGGCAGCAATCAACACTAATCCTTGTGGAGGGTGACAGATAACAGCCGAGATTCGCACGATCTCCCACACCCATATATGGTGTCTGTATCAGGGCAGCCCACCCCGCGCTGAAGGGCCACACGCCATCTGCCACCGCTCATCTGTGCTGTTCATGAACACAACACTCATGGCCCCAGCATAAACAAAAGGCAGCCTACCCGGCGCTGAAGGGCGCCGTGCGTATGTCATGCTGCAGGAGCACCACGGAGCGCTCCACGTCCGGCTCCCCGATGGGACCCAGCACCTGCACCAGGTGCGCCTCAGGGAACTGGGAGTCCCTGTCCCAGCCATCGACCCGCAGCACAAAGCGGTGGCCCACCAGCCGGCCCACTTGCCGCGTGCGCAGCCGGATCTGTGTCCAGCATTAGAAATGGGGTCCGCATCCAATAGGAGAAAAGTGTATAAGCCCCAACGGCCTTGTAGAGAACAACCTGTTTTACCGCCTTGGCAGCTAGTTGGCATGCTGTTGTCGCGTCTACTTGACGGCGGCAGGTACAACTTGTGCACTTTCCCACCAATAGCCCGCTGAAACAGGTTGATTCATCAAGTTCCAGACGTGACGAGCGGAACCTGAATACCATCCAGGAACATGCAGAGCTGATCGTTCCTTCAGCCTCAGTAGTACGACATGGAGTGCAGCACTTCAGGAATACAGGTCGCCAACCAGGATGGCTGCATGACTAGGGCCAAGGAAAAATACGTGCGTGAGGACAATCTGTCCGCATGACATGACAAGCTCCCTGCACCACCGCACGCGACATTACAAGCGGAACATCTCTGGATTCCAGACGTTTTGCCATGAGTGCTGAGTAGGCATGGTCCATCCCAATAAGCGGTCAATGGTACGAGCCCTGACTGCTTCCAGACGTGCTCTTCCACCATAAACAAGAGCAGAGGCCAAGAAGCGCAAGACACCAAGGTACAAGATACATCATAGACCCATAACTCATGACAACTTGTTTGAGTGCATCTGCGGCACCTTGGAGGCAATAATTAGACAACGCAGCAGCAGACCCCGTGCCATACCTTGGGCATCTTTCGGTCAAAAGGCACGCACAGCACCGCCTCCCTCCTGGGGGTGTGATAGGAGAAGCCGGTGGGTGGAACACGCGGTGACGCAAGAGCATTCAGGTACGCAGGAATGAGGAAAGAGGAATGGTGACGCAAGAGCAGGAATGAGGAAAGAGGAATGGTGACGCAAGAGCATTCAGGTACGCAGGAATGACCTCCGTGTCAGGCATCATGCGCCACCACATGGCAGCTTTTGCTAGGGTGTACAACGTGATGTGGTTCCGTATGTGGGTACACAAGGAATGTGCATCAGCAGGATAAAGGCGCACATGATAGGAGAGCTCGTGTGGATGTAAATCAAATTGAATGAAATGACGTGGGATCCGGCATCCCAACACGGTGCGCATGGTTCTATCAATGTTGCTGGCAATGGTATGTGCCATGCTGGGCCCCACAACAACGGAGCTTGCTGTCCTTAACACCTACCAAAACCTACCAAAACGTGCAGGCCACCCACCTGCCCTCCAGCATGGTCACTGCCGCCTCCTCATCCGACTTGCAGAGGCATGCGACGATGCTGCCCGGGTTGCGCTGGAGGATGCCCACCACCACGCCCGTTGGAATGCGCTCGTGCTCCATCCCCCCTGCTGCAACAACCACCACCGAGCCACCGCCCGTCCCATCTACCCTGCTAGCCGTGTCAGATGCCAGTATCTGGCCGCTGGCCTGCGCATGCATCGCGGCAAAAGAGGAAGAGCCATCGCCGCTGCTGGCATCGGCCTCTGGCGCAAGTGCGGGGCCTGCTGCGTCCCCCTCCCCCTCCTCGCCTGCAACCATCAGCGCCGTGGGTGCCGGCTGCCATAACTCGCTGTCGAGCAGTCGCACCTGTGCGGGGGCGTCAGGGGAAAGGGATCAACAAGGGGGCAAAAAGACCCAAACGTTATGTTCCTTGCTTTACCGGGATCCAATAGAGTTGGCATGTGATCTGTGTCCAATACAAGGCCATAGGATACCTGCTCGATCCCAGAGGCCTGCCTGCAAGGGGGCAGCTTACTGCCTCCTTAAGACTGGCCTTGTACCGCTTATAAACTTGAACATGTTTCGGCACAGTTGCAATCGTTCAAGAAAATTCATTAGGAAGGAGCTTCACAGCCACAGTGCAACGAGGAGAACAGCTCAAGTTCCTCCCTTCTCTCCGGAGGCAGACCGCAGCGCGGGATGACATCACATCAATTCTCGGTTCCCCACCCCGGTAGCAACCTGCCTAAATGAGCTGAGGCTGAAGACACAACGCAGCATGCCACGCGGTTACATGTTTGCTTTTTGGTCAACAACCAAAGACCAATCCCCAAGCCAGCACATGCTGCCGGCCACCCACCGCCACCACGTCGCCATGCATGCTGCGGTTCTGTGCTGCCGCATTTGGGATGAGGATGTCCCGCATCGACGACTCGTCGCGGTGGCTGCGCGCGCACACGCAAGGGGGCGAGACACGCTCACGCCAATAGCATGAGCAAGCAGCCGGCTAGTCCTAAGCAGCCTTACTCAACATTGCAGGATGGCTGCCCCCGTCCTGCCACACACGATCAACTACGGTAGACACAGACATGGTCAGCCACAGAGACATGAACCTTGAATTCCCTTACCCAAAGTACATGAATCCCACCCCGCATCGTCCCTAGCACACCCTTGGTCCAACCAACAAGCAACCCACCTATAGTACATCACCCCACGAGCACGTCCCACTCGCCACCCTCCCTCTTACCCCATCATGACGGAGGACTCCCTACCCACCCGACCTAACTAGTGTCTGCATCCCCTAAACACTGGTACCTGAGGCTGCACCGACCTCGACTGCATGACCAAGTATGGCCAGCTGTGCACGACTGACGCCACCCAAGGGGGGGGGCCGTCCCCCCCTACCACCCACCACCCACCACCCACCACCCACCACCCACCACCCACCACCCACCACCCACCACCCACCACCCACCACCCACCACCCACCACCCACCACCCACCACCCACCACCCACCACCCACCACCCACCACCCACCACCCACCACCCACCACCCACCACCCACCACCCACCACCCACCACCCACCACCCACCACCCACCACCCACCACCCACCACCCACCACCCACCACCCACCACCCACCACCCACCACCCACCACCCACCACCCACCACACCTGTCCACGTCCCTAGTCCACCACGGCTGCACAGATCCACCTGCCCACCTGCATCCGCCCACCCCACAACGCGCAACGGCCCACCACACCTTGTACCCACGCCCTGTCCCGCATCCGCGTGAGTCTAGCGACGCACCGGCTGTGACCAACCTGACTGACCACGACCACAAGCCACCAACCAGACCCACGCCCCCACCGGCCCACCCCCACACGTCCAGGTGCATACATCCTGCGCCAAGCCCTCGCGGAGACTACTCAGTGCCGTTCCGCGTTGAGGTTCCAGGCGGAGGTCGGGGGCCACGTCGACGTGCATCCGGGAAGTATCCATGTCGTATCTGGTAATGTGCTCTCCCCCCTATGCCACTCCATCGAGGCTACTTGGCGTGCGATCGATTGCTAGGATACACCAAGTTGTGAGCTCACGCGGGTGTACACCCGCACGCACACCTTTAAGATTCCCACGTTTAAGACCTTGAGACCCTGGATTTAGGAATTTCAGGTTTAAGATCGCAGGGCTGGTTTTGGGCAAAAGATCTTTAAGTAGGTACAAATAGCTGGTTAGTGGTATTCGATATAGATTGTGTACTCAGGTATACCGCATCAGGTTTAAGATCGACTACTGCTCTCAACTTTAAGATCGTCGACCCTGGATTTGATTTTAGGTTTAAGATTGCAGCCCTGGGTCGGCCGGACCCCAATCTTAAACGTGTGTGGGGGGGTGTACACTACCCACCTGCTTGCTATGATGGAATTTTCTACCCACCTGGGCCTGACGAAGAAGCGCCCCTTGCTCACGTGCACCACGCCCTGGATCAGCCGCCCGTCCGCCACGCCCACCTCACACGCAAACACTGGGCGCGACACAATGCAATGGACACGGGAGTGGGGCAGGTATGCGCGATGACAATGGCAGACAGATGTCAAGGGGAGGCTGCTCTTTAACTAGGGTTTAGTAGATTGATGTCAGCACGTCAGATCTGCCGGAGTTATTTTACGCGTCATCGTGAGACCTTGGGTAAGACCACGAGTCCACTGAAAGTAGCCCATGTCTAAGTTTGAAAACCCACACTAAGGTGCTCAAAGGGTTGCTTCCGCAAACCTACCCACTGGGCCACGCTGCCTTTGTTGGGCTGAGCACGCAGTGGTTGGAAGCGCTCCCCCTCCACCAAAGTGCAAAGCCTTCACAGAGGGTTTGATTGTGGCTGGCGGGGTGCAGAGGCATAGCAGGGCCAGCGACCTGGGCTATGTGTTCGCTGATTCTCTTTCCCAGATGAGAATTCCCGAACTACCACGGGTCTGCCCAAGTGGACACATGGGCGCAAACGCTGGGCGATCCACACTAACGCTTACCTACTGGCGAACCGGTTGTCTTGTATAGCCCAAGCGCCAGTACGTGAGCGGTAGCGTGGATCGCCCAGCCAAAAGAGGCTTTGCTGCCATCGCATTGTCCGCCAAGCCCACTAGGGCGGTCAGGCTGGCGCGGCGCTGGCGCTGGCGTTGGCACCGACACTACGCTGGTACTGGCGCTGGCGCTGGTGCTGCACCAAGTCTGCCCCTACCCTACCCCCGTCACTTGCGCCACTGCTATTCACTTGGTTTGGTTTACCAATTGCTTCTCTGTGGTCTATCGCCCAGGGTATTCCACAAGATCTGACAACCCTGCCGCGACATGTTGCTGTACAATAGGCAAGCAACTCGTCCCCCACGACTCACCAGAGAGGTGCTGCTGGTACAAAAAGTCCTTCCCCACGCTCCCCGCCACGCCCCGATCCCCACCAGAGGCCGCGTCCAGAGCCACCCGGGCTTGCCGCTGCCACCGCCAATCGTGCACACATGCCGCGAGCAATGTCCGTCCATCCAAAACATTCATCCAACCCAACCCAAGGTTAATCCATCCAAAAAAATGCATCCAACCCAACCCAACCCAAGGTCACAACTCTCGCGTGCCCGAGACAATATGGGCAGGTCTTCGCTGTCTCTGCTACCATAACGGCGCGGCTGCCACCGTACAAGTAGGAAAGTTGCTTGTGGATGGGGCACACGTAAACCGATGCAGTGCTGGTCAATCTAAAACCATAATAAAAACAAAGGAATGCAATAGAAATCTTTGCATGCACATCTGGCAACGTAGGAGGACATGCACTTGCAGGCGGTGGAGTCTGTAATCAGGTGCCATCCACCACGTGGCGAAACAGACGCGCAGCTTATGTGAACCAGCAAGAGAGCAAGGGAACCTAACCCATCCGGCGGCAGCACACCCCCCAGCACCCACCAGGGAGTCCACCAGGTCAGTGACGTGCGGCAGGTGCCCCCAGAAGGCCGGGAAGTAGCTAGCGCTGGAGCAGACCTGCAGCCAGGTATGTCCAATCACACCAAAGAGAGACCAGCATTGCAACTGGCAGTGTACAGTCAGCCATGCAATACCTACACAGTTTCCAGTATGCAAAGAGCGCAAGCAGGAAAGAAGGCACAATGTTGTGTCAGGATTAAAGTGCTGGCAAAATGGGAGGGAGATGGCATGCCACGTGCGGGGAGCCACTAATGTTGTGGCCGTACACCCTGACTTTGCCCCTCGCCCTGCACTCCAAATCATCCAGTCCAAAGGTGACGAAGCCATGTAATAGGTTTGCATACGTGTACATACGTGTACATGGCAGCATCTCTGGTCTACCCTGCATCCCAGTTTGGAGTGCGGTGCTGCCAACTCTGCTCAACATCGTGCATGGTCTCATCTCCCACCCAAAGTTTATCCAGTTTAAACAAAGCATTGAGACGCCCAAGCCTCGCTATTCCAAAGCACACATCTCCCCATGATTGGCAACACATCGCGCGTTCATGGCATGCATTCTGGCATTCGGAAACCAACTCCAAAACAACATATTTGACATGCACCTTCCCAGGAAACAAGCACTGCCAGTTGGCATCGTCGCAAGCTTCTTGATACCCAAACATAAACTGCCCAGGTCCGCTCATGCTCACCTGGAGAGGGCGGTGTGGGTCGACACTTAATGACACCAGCGACCGCAAGACACAGTTGTGCTCATCGTCACACAGTGTAAACCTGCCCGCCGGCACCGAGGGCGCGCCACCATGGCCCCCTCCGCCATGGTTTCCGCCACCTTGGCATGCACTGCCTTGGCCCGCGCCCGCCGCCGCCACCAGGTCGGCCAGCGTGTCGGACAAGATGACAACTGGCACGCGTCCGGTGATGTGCTGCGCGAACCATGCCGCAGCCACAAGAACCGCTGATGTTGGGCGGCAAGCACAGCCAAGGAAAATAGGGACAAGAGCGAACACGCATCTGTAAGTGGCTGTTTACATCCCTTCGAGCGAGGGTGAAAGCTGTCTATGGTGCGGAAAAACAATGTCTGTAAAAACATTTAACCTGTCTAGACAACCGGCGCCAACCGCCATCATCGCTACGTTGGGTGCAGCAACAACCACCGCAGGCCCACCTTGTAGCCCCCTTGGCAGTTTCGCAACGCAGCCACACGCGTAGACGGGGCTGTGCTGGCTCTCCCATCCGCCACCGCCTCCACCCAAACGCGTCCCGCCCTCCCCAGCAGCATGTCCTCCCTGCTGTGGTGCATTGCCCTGGTCCTTGGCAACCTGCGCCGCCCGCTTGCCTGGTCGAGGTGGTTGCGGTGGCACCCGCGGGGGTGCCACTGACGTCTCGCGATGGTGCACGTTATCAAACAGATAGCACTGCCGTCGGCGGTCTTTGTACAGGGAGCTGCGTGCAGTCAGTGGAGGATGTGGACAGGGATCGAGAAGCAGTGAGCAAGAAGTGAGGCCTCCAAAGTCACCAACATATGCAGTACTGCTTTAACATACCACAGGTCTGCTGATACTTCATCAGATGTATCATAAGCACACGGACATACACCCAGCAAAATGTGCTGCTCATGTAAGGCCATGCCGCACTCCACAGGTGGACAGCGCCCATCCATGCATGTGCGGTGTCCGCATCTATGGGCCCAAAGGTGTGTTGAGACGGGAAAATGGGGTTGACCCCCTTGCACAGCACATTGACAACCAAAGCAACAGGTCCAAGAAAGCGTACTGCCTGGACTCCCTCGTCCAAGAGGCACGGCCACCAGATTCCAGCTGAGCAAAGATGACAGCAGGCTGAGCAAATATGACAGCAGGCAAAGCAAGCGTGCGGATCCATAGAGCACAGCATTCACGGTAGCATATACCTGACACTGCCGATCAGTGGCAAGGGGGGAGCCTTCATGCCAGGGGTAATCCTGGTCAGTGTGCCTTACCAGCCGCAATATGGAATGATTTATGAGCTGCAAGTACATTCAAGGCATTTTGCCCTGAGCATTGATAGACTCCCCTTTCACATAAATCTACTCCCATTCACATACTTACTCTGATTGATAAACCTGCTCTGATCCATAGATCAACTCCAAACAGATCTGCTCGTTTAATATATCGTATGAAGGGTTGACGGATCCTTGCACCTTCCTGCCATCAAGAGGGACGGGTCTCTCCTTGGAACAGACGCAAGCAACTAGCGAGCCGCATCGTGCCCAGGCCTGCAGGGGCAGCCTCCCAAAACTAGGGGTCGCTACGACGAGGGGGGGGGAGGGCGTGGGGGCATATGGCACAGTCATATCACCAAGGTCATTCAGAGGCCCTACCAACATCACAGAAGGAGCATGTATGTCGCCATGTCATGAACGGGAACCCCCTACTACGACAACCCACCGTAGCTTCGCGGCCTTGCGCTGCGACAGCGTTGCTTGTACCTGTCCCCATCCCACCCAAACGCCGAGGACGGTCGCCATCCCACCCAAACGCCAAGGATGGTCGCCATCCCACCCAAACGCCGAGGATGGTCGCCATCCCACCCAAACGCCAAGGATGGTCGCCATCCCACCCAAACGCCGAGGATGGTCGCCATCCCACCCAAACGCCGAGGACGGTCGCCATCCCACCCAAACGCCGAGGACGGTCGCCATCCCACCCAAACGCCGAGGACGGTCGCCATCCCACCCAAACGCCGAGGATGGTCGCCATCCCACCCAAACGCCAAGGATGGTCGCCATCCCACCCAAACGCCGAGGATGGTCGCCATCCCACCCAAACGCCGAGGACGGTCGCCATCCCACCCAAATGCCGAGGACGGTCGCCATCCCACCCAAATGCCGAGGATGGTCGCCATCCCACCCAAATGCCGAGGACGGTCGCCATCCCACCCAAATGCCGAGGATGGTCGCCATCCCACCCAAATGCCGAGGATGGTCGCCATCCCACCCAAACGCCAAGGATGGTCGCCATCCCACCCAAACGCCGAGGACGGTCGCCATCCCACCCAAACGCCGAGGACGGTCGCCATCCCACCCAAATGCCGAGGATGGTCGCCATCCCACCCAAACGCCGAGGATGGTCGCCATCCCACCCAAACGCCGAGGACGGTCGCCATCCCACCCAAACGCCAAGGATGGTCGCCATCCCACCCAAACGCCGAGGACGGTCGCCATCCCACCCAAATGCCGAGGACGGTCGCCATCCCACCCAAACGCCGAGGATGGTCGCCATCCCACCCAAACGCCAAGGATGGTCGCCATCCCACCCAAACGCCGAGGACGGTCGCCATCCCACCCAAACGCCGAGGACGGTCGCCATCCCACCCAAATGCCGAGGATGGTCGCCATCCCACCCAAACGCCGAGGATGGTCGCCATCCCACCCAAACGCCGAGGATGGTCGCCATCCCACCCAAACGCCGAGGACGGTCGCCATCCCACCCACACGCAGAGGATGGTCGCCATCCCACCCAAACGCCGAGGATGGTCGCCATCCCACCCAAACGCCGAGGACGGTCGCCATCCCACCCAAACGCCGAGGATGGTCGCCATCCCACCCAAACGCCGAGGATGGTCGCCATCCCACCCAAACGCCGAGGATGGTCGCCATCCCACCCAAACGCCGAGGATGATCGCCATCCCACCCAAACGCCGAGGATGGTCGCCATTCCCCCAGTACCCACAATACACACGCATATGCATCCGTCAGGCCATGATGCATGCGCACACGCATGGGCCATGATACATGTGCTCACGCATGGGCCATGATGCATGCGCGCACGCATGGGCCGTGATGCATGCGCACACGCATGGGCCATGATGCATGCGCACACGCATGGGCCATGATGCATGCGCGCACGCATCGGTAGACATGACACTGATGACAGCCAAGGCCAGCAATCAAGGCCTGCATGACATGTACTGTAATGCATGAGGCGAGTCCATGCCAGCAACCCCCCAACCCAGTGGTCAAGCCCCATGCGCCCAATTGCAAATCATGCGCGCAAGAGCAAACCATGCGCGCCTCCCCACTTGTGCAACAAGCAGGCCATGAATGGCAAGAAACAGCGAGCGCCGCGTACAGACATACACCTTGGGGCAGGGGGGCATCCAACAGCTCAGCGTACCTGCCCGCCCAGGCTAGGCTGGATCACGCCGGGTGGGTGGGCGGGCGCATGGGTTGGCGGGCGCAGGCAGGTGTATACAGACCTAGGAGGGTACAGGGTACGTGGGTAACTGCGAAAGAAGAGTTGGGTGGCAGTGATGAGGAGGGCAGCAAGCTTGTGCGGGCAAAGCTCGGCTCGCCAACGCAACGCAGTCCATGCCCCTTGGTCCCTACCGTTGGCCAGCACGCTCACCCCCAGCTATGTGGGGCAACCACTTTTTGCCAGCACGATCGCCAGCAGAAGCCGATCATGCGGCTCTTACCTCGGCCAGCACGCTCGCCCACACCACCTCTGCGTGCCGGCGCCACCTACCTCAGCCAGCACGCTCGCCAGCAGCACCGCCCCCGTGATCTCTGTCAGCTCCCACACCTCCATCCAGTCCAGGATGGACGCTGCATCCGGCATCTGAAGGGGGGGTTAAGAAAACGAAGTAAATAAGACAATATACAAGTAAATAAAATCAGACAGAGGCTACAGCCTCAGCATGGTGTGGGCGTGCTTGATGTCTGTCCGTGCGTGAGCGGCCACGCGGACATCAGCCACCGCATCCACCCACGCGGTGTGGCATGGGCCACCGCACCCACTGACAAGCCAGGCTTGCGCTGCACTCAGAGCTGACACGGGAACGTGGCAAGGGGACAGAACCGAGGGGACGCGGTGGATGGCGCACGGCGACCAGTCCAGGCCACATCGATGGGAAGCGCTGGTGGTGGCCGTGCCATTCCACGCAGGAGCAGGTGGCACCAGCATGGAGGCCTCCACCGCAAGCCGCACACAAGTTGGGCACCTAGACAGGCGAGCTTGACACCTGCCCGGGCCCAAAGTTGGCCCCCCCTTCAGAGGTCGCCCGCCTGCCTGGTGTTGTCAACCCTGCACAACCACTGCAGAGCCTCCCTGATTTATAAAGAGGGGTTGCCCACCTCAACAATAGGTCTATATTTGGGTGGAACAGCCAGGCAGCCAAAAAAATTCTTCATGCTGGTAGCCGACATCCCCCTACAGATGCACAGGAAAGACAACTTTCCCCACAGTACGACCCGGGCGGGGCAGGGGCACACGTGGCAACAGACGGACGCAAAAGCCAGCAATGTGGAGAAATGGGGTGGCCACCCCCACCCTCCCTCCCCCAAGGCCCCAACAGCATTGATCTAGCTAGAGCTAGCGAGCACAGTAGCAGGCAGGTTGAAGGAGCGAGTGTTCCATGCAAGCGCGTGTTCATCCACGCATGTGTCAACACGGCGATGGTGAGTGCAGGTCATACTACCCAAATAGCCACCACTTATGCTTGACATTTCCCATCCCCAAAGCTACTCGAAGAACGCTCTGCCCTTCTAACTGCGGTTTTCCCGGCACTGGGTAAGGTTGTACTGTGAACGAAAATGGGACCGAACAGCCTGTTACATTCTATAGCCATTTGACCAAGATAACAGGGTAGCAGATAACAGGGTAACAAGAGAACAGGGTAGCAAGAGAACAGGGCAGCAGATAACAGGGTAGCAAGATAACAGGGTAGCAGATAACAGTGTAGCAAGATTACAGGGTAGCAAGTCTTACCTTCTTCCAGGTTCACTTCCAAGGCGAATGCAAAACTAGTATCAAACGTGGAACAGTGCCAACAGTGACGTGTTGTCCAAATAATATTACTGCGAGGCTATACAAGCTCAACTGACCATGTAGTGCGTCGCCGAAGACGACAAAGTGCCAGAATTTGCCGGACATGTGTCACAGAGCGAACTGCCACAAGGAATGTCGTCTCGCAAATATCGTTCTATTAAGACCCGCGATACAGTTTTGCTCCTCTTCCGATACTTAAAGCCATCTTCGGGCTGCAAGAGGCAGTAAGCATGAACACAAAAGCACAGTAGCATATTAGAAAAAAATACGGTTGTAATTTTCTTTGGGGCATTCATTACTATTAAAACAACGATGCATGTACCAACGAAGCTAATATGATAATTAAGATGGATACTTTTCTTCCAACCTGAACAGTAAGCCAGGTCATTTCGGCCTGCTAAGAGTAACGAAAGGCTGCTCTGGCTCGTTCGGTGCAGCCTGGTGCCAGGGCAATAATGGCTATTGAGGAAGAGAATAAACTGGGGGGGCTGACTTATCCAGCTTCTCTGCACGCTGATGTGAGGAGCAGGGGCAGGGTTCCCGAAGCCATTTTTCCCACACAAACTCACGACATGATGTAATGTACGCAATTCACAGACTACAGCAACATTTTCAATTGTAAATGTTACCGCACAATTTATTATCGACTGTGGATGCGTGCGTGGCAATCACGAAAAGCCCAATTTGCCATTATTTTTTTTTATTTTGCAAGCGCGCATGGACGATGCTAGCATCCCAACCCTGCACCGTACGCCAGCGACACGTGGCGCTCGGTGAGGGCCAGGAGCGGCGCGTTCTTTAATTAACCCGTCAACGTATTCTGCCTGTTACATAGCTATGGCGCCCAACCCAGTTGAAAATGATGTCGATAATGGCCGTTTCACAAAAGGATGTCCAGCATTCCAAACTACCTGTCGAGCTATGTTTCTAGTACTGTAGAAAATTTGCCCAACGCTCGGCATGCTCTTGCAACGCAGTTAAATACAAAGATCTAGAACCTGTTTTGACATGCTAGCCATGGCTGGCTCAAGTTCATTGTAAGGAATGCCGCCTCAGCCGCAAAGCTAGCACTCACTGCGTATCATATATAGCTACCGACTATGAATTTTTGAAGATTTTTGTTGCTTGGCAATAAAATTGGCGTTCTGAAAACCTAGCGTGGGCACGTTGAAGGCAGTATGCCGCCTCCTGCGTCTCCGGCCCCTGCGTCACCAGCGCCTGCGGCGTCTACGGCAAAAGACATATGGACAGAAATTGTCGAGAGCAACAAACAAGCTGCACGTTCAGGTTAGGACTTGCCTTTCATTTGGTGGGCACGCATAAATGAGAGTTTGATGTTGATGTACAAGTGGAGCCACATCGCTAGATTTTTCCTTGAGGGTTATTGACAAGTTCAGGTTTTCCAAACCATGATTCGGTTCCCCGCTGCAGGAAAGGGAGAGTCTTCCAGACCCGACTCAAACCTGTTTGTCGTTGGTGCCTCTCAGGGCGGCAAGAGCACGTTGACCTCTCGTTTCCTTAACCCTGACAAGGTAATGCTCGTTCTCCTCGTATCGTCTGGATGTCGCTGATAATTCGTAATGCTGCTAGCACAGACAATATGGCTGTTTTCGTGGGGCTTGCCTGTTATTCATTAAGTCGGGGCCCATCCAAGCATACCCTGGCATGGCACGGAGGGGCTTTTTGCTGTGTGCATATGAATGTTCGTTGCTATGTGCTGATGAGTTGGTCGTTGGGGTACTGCCCTCACAATGCAGGGAAGCATGCAGTGGAATGCTCAAGCTGGAATGCACAAAGTACAGTTTACTTGGATGAAAGAAATGGGGACTTGGGGAGAGGTGGGGGGCGCAAAGTTAGGAAACCCCTTAATGGCTGATTACTTACCTTGTGCTGATTTGGTCAGTATGTATCGTCCGTGAAATGCCGTGCTGGTTCAGCCAACAGCAATAGCAACAAGAAGCACTTAGCTCTTCCTTGCTTGTTTCCCCCCGGCGCAACACAGTGCCAGCTGGCGCGCTTGATGAGCTGTGCCTGCGTGAGCTACTGCGCACGACTGCCAGTGTTAACGTGTGCCAATGGCGCGTAATTAGAGGCGCTTGACAGGGTTTCTCGGCATGGAGGACGCCAAGGTCTCGCTAAAGCCGTCCTTGCATGGGTGTCACGTACATCATGTGCGTGCATGCGCGTGGCCGCAGGACGACGTCCCCAAGCCCACGTTTGGCCTCGAGTACAACTTTGGGCGCAAGTCCACCGCCAACATCGAGCGCAAGGTGGGTATCCAAAGAGGCATGTGTAGCTGGTCAGGGTAGCTTGGTGTGCACGCTGTTGGCTATAGCTCGGGAATGCCCTAGGAACATCTGGCACACTATCCATGCACTAGGAACATCTGGCACACTGTCCATGCGCTAGGAACATCTGGCACACTGTCCATGCACTAGGAACATCTGGCACACTGTCCATGCGCTAGGAACATCTGGCACACTGTCCATGCACTAGGAACATCTGGCACACTGTCCATGCACTAGGAACATCTGGCACACTGTCCATGCACTAGGAACATCTGGCACACTGTCCATGCGCTAGGAACATCTGGCACACTGTCCATGCCCTAGGAACATCTGGCACACTGTCCATGCGCTAGGAACATCTGGCACACTGTCCATGCGCTAGGAACATCTGGCACACTGTCCATGCACTAGGAACATCTGGCACACTGTCCATGCACTAGGAACATCTGGCACACTGTCCATGCCCTAGGAACATCTGGCACACTGTCCATGCACTAGGAACATCTGGCACACTGTCCATGCACTAGGAACATCTGGCACACTGTCCATGCACTAGGAACATCTGGCACACTGTCCATGCACTAGGAACATCTGGCACACTGTCCATGCACTAGGAACATCTGGCACACTGTCCATGCCCTAGGAACATCTGGCACACTGTCCATGCGCTAGGAACATCTGGCGCACTGTCCATGCACTAGGAACATCTGGCACACTGTCCATGCACTAGGAACATCTGGCACACTGTCCATGCACTAGGAACATCTGGCACACTGTCCATGCCCTAGGAACATCTGGCACACTGTCCATGCACTAGGAACATCTGGCACACTGTCCATGCCCTAGGAACATCTGGCACACTGTCCATGCCCTACCATCTGGCACACTGTCCATGCACTAGGAACATCTGGCACACTGTCCATGCCCTAGGAACATCTGGCACACTGTCCATGCACTAGGAACATCTGGCACACTGTCCATGCACTAGGAACATCTGGCACACTGTCCATGCACTAGGAACATCTGGCACACTGTCCATGCACTAGGAACATCTGGCACACTGTCCATGCACTAGGAACATCTGGCACACTGTCCATGCACTAGGAACATCTGGCACACTGTCCATGCCCTAGGAACATCTGGCACACTGTCCATGCCCTAGGAACATCTGGCACACTGTCCATGCCCTAGGAACATCTGGCACACTGTCCATGCCCTAGGAACATCTGGCACACTGTCCATGCACTAGGAACATCTGGCACACTGTCCATGCACTACCATCTGGCACACTGTCCATGCCCTAGGAACATCTGGCACACTGTCCATGCACTAGGAACATCTGGCACACTGTCCATGCGCTAGGAACATCTGGCACACTGTCCATGCACTAGGAACATCTGGCACACTGTCCATGCACTAGGAACATCTGGCACACTGTCCATGCACTAGGAACATCTGGCACACTGTCCATGCACTAGGAACATCTGGCACACTGTCCATGCACTAGGAACATCTGGCACACTGTCCATGCACTAGGAACATCTGGCACACTGTCCATGCACTAGGAACATCTGGCACACTGTCCATGCACTAGGATAGGCTTGGGCTGCCCGTCCTGGTGCAGCTGCCTGCAGTTAGCTCACTCTCGGCGTCACTACTGTACCAAAAGGGTCCCTGAATTGCCTGGAGCGTGCACTCGCGGGCATGCTGTCCTAGCCAAGCTGCACCGCCGTGGGTTGCACCCTTGCCATTCCGTCCCAACACACAGCCAGCATGGTGGCCCCATTCGGTGGCCTCGTAACTTTACTAGTAGCTTCATTTACGAGTAGCTCTGCTTTCTATGCAAGGGGTACGGGGGCATGCAGGCACCGCTCCGGCTATCTGGGAAAGCACTGTGCTGACCGCACCCATCCAGTATCCAGTATGGAGTTGCCTGGGGCACAAATCCGCCAAGATCAATACTCGACATGGATATGGTATATAATACGTTTTCCTGCCATAATGACCACACGTTCTTACATTCGATCACGGCAACGTTGGCCCCCCATGGCCATCTCCCCCCTGATGCTGCTCGCCCGCACACCATTTCCCCCCTGCTGGCTCGTGCATATTCCTTCTCCATCACCGGCTCGGCTCCCTCAGGACGTGGCCCACCTATGGGAGATAGCGGGGGGAGATGACCTTCAGCTGCAGCTGGCGCGCTCCGACACGCTCTTCCTGCCACTGCCCACGCTGCCCACCTCGGCGGTGCTCATCGTGGTGGACCTGTCTAAGGTGAGCGCGGCACACCCAGGTGCATGATCACCACGGCCTCGATGAGAATGGGTGATTACCACACCTGAAACACTACAGACGATGATCCTGATTGCTGGCGCCACATGCACTGATGATGGTGGTGAGGAGGAGCATGACATGATCATGGGGGCCGGTTAGGATCTCATAGTCAACACAGCTGTGGTGAGATTAGGATAACGGCTGTCCAAAGACCACGCATGTGTCGCATGCCCGTGCGAGCGAGCATGCACATGAGCTATGGGACACGTAATCGCACAGCAGGTAGCATGCGTGAGCAAGCACACTGTTTGCTATCTGGCTTCAGGACACGCAGGTAGGCTGCGCTCATGCGGCGCACCAGTCAAGCTGTCTATGCCGCCACAGTGCAGCCTGCAGGAACACGAATGCCTGCTCATGCCGGCTGCACCCGTTGGGTCTTGGAGAACCCCGGGTGACCCCTCCCCAGTGGGTTGGACGCGGATAGTTGGGCACTCTATCATAGCGGTGGGGTCACACCATTGGAGAACCCCGGGTGACCCCTCCCCAGTGGGTTGGACGCGGATAGTTGGGCACTCGATCATAGCGGTGGGGTCACACCATGCCGTGGAGTGGCCACACAATGCCGTGGGGTGGCCACGCCATGCTGTCCCTGGAACGCACGTGGCCATTGGGAACGTGGACACTACCCATGCACGGCTTGCTGAAGTCGTTTGGCACAGGGTAGCACAGCAGGGTGATGGCCAGGGAAGAAGAGCGGTCCCATACGATGCCACTGTCCGTGATGTAGGCCATCAAAGGGCATTTTGCGGCTTGCGTTCCTGCATAGGCGGGTGATGCCGTTGGGCATCTTTTGGACAAGTATCGATGGTGCTTCGCCGGGATATCTCACGACACTGACAACGTGGACCCCGTGCCCGTGCTCCCCGTGGTGGCGCCTCATGCCCTCTCACTTCTGGCACCCGCAGCCATGGGCTGCCATCGACACGGTCACCACGTGGCTGGAACGGGTGAGCGCCGTGTCACAGAGAGATGGGGGGGGAGACGGGCGTGCTGGGCTGTTGGTGGGGGCGTGCTGGGCTGTTGGTGGATGGTTCCCCCAGCTATGCTTGCCTCTCGACGTGGGGAAGCAACCAAGAATGCATTGTAGATAGCATGATCATTAGTTTCCATGGTGCCTTTGCTATTCTCCCGTTTAGTCCAAAGCGATTGCACGTGTCGCTGCGCTGTGCAAAGTCCCTGGCGCTTGGTTGTTTGCCATGTTTCCATGCCGGTATTCTTCAATGGTCTCCTCCAGACGCGGGTAGCCTGGGCTAATCTGTGTACCATTCATGCCATGGCATACCCTGAATAAGCATGACTAGTAAAACGCCGCGTAGCCTCCCAGTTTCAATGCTCAGCGTATGCACAGCCCATGGGTAGCATTCCTGCCTCTGTTTCCGTTTCGGTGGCTCGCTTGGTCGATGCCAGGGTCGGTCGTTACTGGGTTTTAGTGTCACGTAACGTTAACGTCAAATGTACCCTCTATTAGGGAAGTTTCAAGTAATGTAAAAGATCAATAACGTTCCGACGGTACGGAGTTACGTTGGGACAATATAACAGCGCGAAAAACTTACAGTGTTACAGAATGACGAAAAATGGCTGTTTGGTGGGAAATTATTTAAGTCCAATATCTTACAAGATCATGGGACTTCCGCGAGGTACTAGGCATGTGCTATCCGACTACTTCCCTCGCTAGTCGCGCTACTAGGAAGTGAAAAACCAAGTAACAGTTAATGAAAGCATTGCGGCGGTCGGGTGTCGGTTTATGTCTACTACTTGTAACTTGATGTTGTTATGTACGTTTTATATGTTGTAACGCAACACCAAGTTACGGTATACCAGTCAAGGTACAAAGTTCCGGAATGACATACTATCGTGTGGCATTTGAAGTTATTTCCGGAACGTTACGTGGTACACTGTCCACAGTATCAGGGTGCGGGAAACCTGTTCGCTCGGGGCAAGAAGGGCACGAAACGGTGGCGTGACAGTGGCTCGATATGCTGACTAAAGCTCACATCTGGGCCGATGCCATGCCTGCGTCCCACCCCTGGGCTGCCCGCCCAGGAACAAGGAGGATGTCCGTCAGCTGGTGATTCCCGATGACTCCATACATCCTCATGTTGTGACGCATCATTCACACATAAAGGGAGGCCGGCGGCCATGCCGCCACTATCACCGCCAAAGTTGACTGGAGCCCTTCTTCCATGCTGCCATGCCGTGCCGTGCTATGTACCCGCCTGGTCGCTGCCCCCCCCCAGGTGCACAACCGCATTGAAGCGTGCAACCAGCGGTGGGCCAAGCATGGGATAAAGCTGCCCGAGCAGCTGCTGTCGCGCGCCAAAAAGGTACGTTCCGGGGCCATGGCCCACACGTGGACCCACGGGGCCACGAGCGCTGGCTATCTCTCACAATACTCGCACGGCCTCTTGTGTGCATGGTTGGTGGACGTACTTGCTTGCGTGTGCAGAACCCATGTAGGCAGCATAGGTACCCGATTAGGTGGCACCGAGAGAATGCCCAACGGTAGCTGGTGCCTTGCCCCCTGGTACCCTCTGCTGCAATCCACACTGGTCACGTCTGCATCTGCCGCCCCTGTACAGATGCCATCAACAGGGATGGGCAAGCGGCCCTTGGTCACGGCAGGCTCATCCCTTGTACGTGTGTGTGGAAGGGTGCAGAACCAAGTGAAGGGGACATGCCAAGCACGCGTTGGTTGCGGCCACAGGAACTGTGCGCAGGGCAAAACAACAGGGGGCCTTGACGGTGTGAATGCGTTTGCTCCTCTACGCTGGTGGCCATCCATGCATCCGATAAGGGCCTCACCCTGCGTTTGTCCACATCAGCCCGTGTCGTGTGGCACTATCGGCCCTGTCTGGTAATGCCCGCAAGCCATGCCTTGATGGGGTGCCTCCTGCGGACGTTGCCGTGCTGGGTAAGAGCCCACGGACATGCATGCCCACACGCCTGTGTGCTAATGGCTGTGTGCTTCTCCCTGTGTGCTGCGGCATGTGTGTCCCTGTGTCCGTGCGCATGCCTGTGTCTCTGTGCGTGCGTTTGTGTATCTTTGTGCCTGTGCCCTCGTGTGTGTGCCCAGCAGGCGTTTGGTGCCAACCACGAGGACATCAGCGCGGTCAACCTGCTCGTGGTGCCCACCATCATCGTGTGCACAAAGGTGAGCCCACTTGGATAGCTCGTCGGGTGGTATCATAAGCATGGACACAGGGGATGGCATCTTCAGTCTCGTCGCTGGGCCTGGCATACTCCCACGCCCCACCGGCATTCTGGCATTCCTCGCCTGAACATGCACCATGTTAACGTGCAACATCCTTTCCCGCATTACTTGGTGCGTTCGTGTCCGCCACACGGGTGTCCGTGTCTGCCACATGGGCACCTGCACATGCTCCGCCACGGTTAGCCCGTATTTGAGTGTCGCGGCATGTGTGCCCGTGCCACCTATGGATTCAGTCACATCATGTTGTGTCTCCCTGCAGGGCGGCCAATGCCTAGTTGGACGATATACAACAGGAATGTGTGTTGCGGCAGACAGGCATGCGAGCGGGAAGGGAGTGTTGAGCGATTAACGCTGTAGGAGCGTGCCGTAACTTATGCCGTGCAAATAACGTCAAAGTGTGTGCAAAGGCGGTTGTGACTTGCACTTGCATAGTTCCTTCTCTGTATTTTCTTTACACCGCGTTGGCTGACAAGTGCGACGTGCTAATTGCAATTGGCCTGGTCTTCTGTTTCATCCCCCTGTGGCACTCACCGACACTGGCCCATCTGACATTTCCCCATCCATGTTGGCTCGTTTCATCTATCGTGGCTGTGCCCGCTGGCACCACTCATGTGGCGGGCCTTGATACTGCCCAATGCAACGCCTATTCGGGGGGTCAATGGGCCGCATCTCCCACTCACCATGTGGCATCCGCAGTATGACACGTTCAAGGTACGCCTGTCTTCTCTCTCAACCCCATGCTGTGATGGATACCCCCGCCACGCCCGCTCATCAGCTGCACTCTTTCTTTTTCTCCCTTTCTCCCGGTATTCCACAACGCGGCCACCGCCTGGAGCAATGGGTGTGAGGGGCGACCACAGGTTTGCACGCAAGCATGCGCAGGCAGGACGATGATGAACCGGCTAGCCACGTTTCATGGAAAGGTACTGGAGTGGATGCGGCGGCGCGGGCGTGCCTTGCCCGAGCCGCCCCGCACGGAGCACCATGGTCATCAGCGTTGGTTTGATCACGCTATTCTCTCTCCCTTCGTTGCCTGTAACCCAGAGGATTGGCACGCAGTGCTGCGCCCTGATGCACAACAGTGTGAAAGGTGCACCCTCCCTTCACTTGGTCCCCAAAACTATGTGACTGTGAAAGTGAGATTGTGCCTTGTGCGATTCACGCGCTTAACTGTGAATGTGTCATGTTCCTGCATGGCTTGCCGTTGGCCTTCGGCTGTGGTCCAGCTCTCGCCCTTTCATCTTACGGGCACACTCACCCTCTCTCGCTGTATGCTCCCATATATCAATGTGTGTTGGGTGCCCCAATAGTCATCATGTCTAGGGCATCCCCCCCGTTCTTCCCCGCATCTGCGCCAACCCCCCCCCACATGGCCACGTGAGTCTCAACCCCCTACCCACCCCACACCCCACCCCGCCCCCCATCAATGCCTGCAGAAGCGTCAAGCCCCCCTAATCATTTGCAACTATGCCGAACACCCCCCTCCCCCCCCATCGATGGGCCATTATCCCCCCCACCCCCACCCCCAGGATCAAGACGCGGAGCTGCGCAAGATCATGGCGCGCACGATGCGGTACATCGCGCACACCAACGGGGCCACGCTGCTCTACACGTCGGGGCTGGGACCGGTATGGCGATGTTCCCCATGCACGCGGTGTACGCATGGGTACAGGGAAGGCGGGGGGGGAGATTGCAGTATCAAAGGCTGGGGGGGGAGATTGCAGTATCAAAGGCTGGGGGGAGAGATTGCAGTATCAAAGGCTGAGGGAGGGGGGGTGCAGTATCAAAGGCTGGGGGGGGAGATTGCAATATCAAAGGCTGGGGGGGGGAGATTGCAGTATCAAAGGCTGAGGGAGGGGGGGTGCAGTATCAAAGGCTGGGGGGAGAAGATTGCAGTATCAAAGGCTGGGGGGGAGATTGCAGTATCAAAGGCTGGGATAGGAAGGTTTGCATTCCATGAGATTAGTAGGGGTATAAGCGGGTGGGGTCGCTCTGAGGAGAGAAGAGGGGAGGCTTTGTTGCTCATTTTCCTTAATGCCGCTGATTGTTGACATGGTGCTCTCAGTTCAGCACCTTCACGAAGGATTTGACTAAAAAGAACCATTAGAACCCCTAGAATCGTTGCATAGGTGTTTACAACCTTGCTACAGAGGTACCGGGCATCTCACTTGGTCCCCAGTGATGCTTCTGCCCGTAGGGGCTTGGGTTTCCTGTGGGGAGGAGCGCCGGGACATGCGTATAGGACAGGGATGTCGCAGCACCCTGACATGTCTCGGGGCGACATTCTGACTCGGCACACCCACGACAACCTCGTCGGGATGACGGGTCGCAAGAGTATAGTAAGGGATGACGGGTCGCAATGCCGTCCACCAAGAATTGTACGTAATGCACAAGCATATTCATCCTTACTGTGCTGTAGCATTTTCTACCCTTGCCCCACCTTAACCCTGTGTGTTACCTCTTCTGCAGCAAGCCATCTCATTGCCTGTCACCCGTTGCTTGTCCCAACCCCACCCTTGTGCGTCCTGTCGTCACAGGAAAAGACGGACGACAAGGATGCGCTGGCCCGCGAGCGCAAGTTGAGCAAGGACTGCCTCAAGGTGTTCAACGCGGTGCTCAACCACTACCTGTTCCAGCAGTGAGTGTTCTACACCACTAGCAGTGTGTATACAACGACTGCCTCCAGGTCTCCACGCGGTGCTCAACCACTACATGTTCCACTACCTGTTGCAGTAGGTGCTCTGTCTTGTAATGAATACAGTCAACTACCAGACAAGGTGTCATCCTGGCCACTGCCATGGCGATGCGGTCGCCAACTTCGGCCCCATTTTCTCGCAGTAGGGTTGGTCGTGAGGACCCCCCGTGCACCATGGCAGCAAAAGCTGCACAGCAGGCTGCCATCCTCTGACCGTGTCCTTCCTCATGCATGCCACCGGTTTCAGATCACAGGCCCCCCGATGCTATGGAAAACATGCCCTGCCTGTGCTGTGTCTTACGCCCGCGATAGTCTGTGCACGGGCACATTTGGTGGCCTATATCACGGGCACATTTGGTGGCCTACATCACGGGCACATTTGGTGGCCTACATCAGGGCACATTTGGTGGCCTATAGCACGGGCACATTTGGTGGCCTACATCACGGGCACATTTGGTGGCCTACATCACGGGCACATTTGGTGGCCTACATCAGGGCACATTTGGTGGCCTACATCAGGGCACATTTGGTGGCCTACATCAGGGCACATTTGGTGGCCTACATCACGGGCACATTTGGTGGCCTATAGCACGGGCACATTTGGTGGCCTACATCAGGGCACATTTGGTGGCCTACATCACGGGCACATTTGGTGGCCTACATCAGGGCACATTTGGTGGCCTACATCAGGGCACATTTGGTGGCCTACATCAGGGCACATTTGGTGGCCTACATCAGGGCACATTTGGTGGCCTACATCAGGGCACATTTGGTGGCCTACATCACGGGCACATTTGGTGGCCTACATCACGGGCACATTTGGTGGCCTACATCAGGGCACATTTGGTGGCCTACATCACGGGCACATTTGGTGGCCTATATCAGGGCACATTTGGTGGCCTACATCAGGGCACATTTGGTGGCCTACATCACGGGCACATTTGGTGGCCTACATCACGGGCACATTTGGTGGCCTACATCAGGGCACATTTGGTGGCCTATATCACGGGCACATTTGGTGGCCTACATCAGGGCACATTTGGTGGCCTACATCAGGGCACATTTGGTGGCCTACATCACGGGCACATTTGGTGGCCTACATCAGGGCACATTTGGTGGCCTACATCACGGGCACATTTGGTGGCCTACATCACGGGCACATTTGGTGGCCTACATCAGGGCACATTTGGTGGCCTACATCACGGGCACATTTGGTGGCCTACATCAGGGCACATTTGGTGGCCTACATCAGGGCACATTTGGTGGCCTATATCACGGGCACATTTGGTGGCCTACATCAGGGCACATTTGGTGGCCTATATCAGGGCACATTTGGTGGCCTACATCACGGGCACATTTGGTGGCCTACATCAGGGCACATTTGGTGGCCTACATCACGGGCACATTTGGTGGCCTACATCAGGGCACATTTGGTGGCCTACATCAGGGCACATTTGGTGGCCTATATCACGGGCACATTTGGTGGCCTACATCAGGGCACATTTGGTGGCCTACATCAGGGCACATTTGGTGGCCTACATCAGGGCACATTTGGTGGCCTACATCAGGGCACATTTGGTGGCCTACATCAGGGCACATTTGGTGGCCTACATCAGGGCACATTTGGTGGCCTACATCAGGGCACATTTGGTGGCCTATATCACGGGCACATTTGGTGGCCTACATCACGGGCACATTTGGTGGCCTACATCAGGGCACATTTGGTGGCCTACATCACGGGCACATTTGGTGGCCTACATCACGGGCACATTTGGTGGCCTACATCACGGGCACATTTGGTGGCCTATATCAGGGCACATTTGGTGGCCTACATCACGGGCACATTTGGTGGCCTACATCAGGGCACATTTGGTGGCCTACATCAGGGCACATTTGGTGGCCTACATCAGGGCACATTTGGTGGCCTATATCACGGGCACATTTGGTGGCCTACATCACGGGCACATTTGGTGGCCTACATCAGGGCACATTTGGTGGCCTACATCAGGGCACATTTGGTGGCCTACATCACGGGCACATTTGGTGGCCTACATCACGGGCACATTTGGTGGCCTACATCACGGGCACATTTAGTGCCCTATATCACGGGCACATTTGGTGGCCTATATCACGGGCACATTTGGTGGCCTACATCACGGGCACATTTGGTGGCCTACATCACGGGCACATTTGGTGGCCTCTATCACGGGCACATTTGGTGGCCTACATCACGGGCACATTTGGTGGCCTACATCAGGGCACATTTGGTGGCCTATATCACGGGCACATTTGGTGGCCTACATCAGGGCACATTTGGTGGCCTATATCAGGGGGAGAAAACTCTGCCGGCATGAAATTTTTTTCAATGAAATTTTCGTACGCATCGCTTGAATGCCTTGGCCTCATCATGCACTAGTACTACAGTACTCCTATTAGCTACCTGCGCTCTCTTGCAATGTCTATACTACTGGGTCCCTCATTGCATGGCCGTGCCTTGCATACACTGTGCCTTGTGCGTGTGCAGGCCCCCGGTGAAGGTGTCCGAAACGGACCACATGAAGCCTCTGTTTGTGCCCGCGGGGCAGGACAAGCTCAAGGACATCGGGCGGCCCAGGGTGAGCCACCCGCACTCCGTGTTGCCTTGCTGTGGCCTTGGAGAGTGATACGTGGGTTCTCATATACCAGGTTCGAGCTGCTTCGGGAAGTTCAAGAGACCTAAACCACTCACGAGGATCACTACCTCCTCTGCAGAAAGAAAGAATTATCCTTGTATGTGGATGTTGGTATGCGGAAGCAGACATGGCTTCAGTCTACACAAAGGCTTGCTGCACATTATGCCCATGAAGGAGACACGACATCAGAGCCTCACGCCCATGTGTACCACCTGGCTTGTCCGAATAGTCTGTTTTCTAACATGTGCACTTGCTGCTTCTTGTCTTCGTGGCTGGCCAGGGTGCTGACGCGGGCTCGGGAGGCGACAACGCGATGGCGGAGTGGCGAGCCGTGTTTGAGAAGGTCTTCCCCCCCCAGAAGGTGCAGGCACAACCCAAGTGGTGAGTCAGCCCATGCTCATACCGTCTTATGCCTCAACTGGTTTACAGCCCAATGTGTTTCTTTTATGTATAGAAATACCCCCACTTGCCACCGTCCGTGAACCACTGTGCACCCTGTCTCTCTCATCTCTATCACCACAGCGTGGCGGTGTGTCCTCGATGGCTCATCATCGCATGGGGACCAATCCGACCATTTATCCTCCGACCATTTACGCCTCCCCCCTCCCCCCATGCATACACTTGTTGTGGTCGGCCCCCCTGCAGGGTCGTGGACGCCAAGGTGTACGCGGAACCCGATGTGGACTCTGTCCGTGCCCAGGTATGCAATTGGGGACTCTTACAGGGTTTAGGGTTTTGGATGTTGCGCTGTTCAAGCTTGCCACCATACCATATGGGGCAAGAAAACTGCTGGAAAAGCGTGATAGGTCATGTCAGCAGGTCCATGGTACCCAAAAGCTGGGACAGTTGTGTCCTGTCATCCATGTGCCAATTGGTTGCCAACACCCATCTAAGCTGCCAAGCCTAGCCAATGCTGTACATGTACCGGTGTTAGACCAACTTGGCAATAGGTGCAAGGACAGCTGACATGGTAGCTAGGTACTTCATGGGTGGGTAGGTGCGGGCGGGTACGTAGGCGAGCACGGGGCGTGGCTGTGGGTGGATGTGCATGCGTGTGTATGTGTGCATGTGTTTGCATGGGCGGGTGCTTGTCTGTGTGTATGTGCCATCTCTCACTGATCGGTGTAGGGCCATGTGGGGGAAAGGTATGTGCTTGCAGTCTTGGCTTTTGCTGTGGCGAGATCATCAAGGACGTTTTGTATCTGTAAGTACGAATGTGGCAGCACTAAATAAGCATCTCGCTGCCTACAACCTTTTGTGTCTGCTTGGCCTGTACTGCTGGTGTCTACTCCCAGAAAGACGAGGAGTTTCAGTCCTACCGGAGGCAGCTGGACCAGGTCAAGTCCGACCGGCAAAAGGAATCGTCATCCAAGAAGGAGAAGTCATCACGGTCATCCTCTTCCAGTGACAAGAAAGAGAGCAAGTGATAGGCCTTATTCTTTCAGCGATGGGTATGCTGGCGTATGCAACCAGAATCATAACAGCGTCATGTGATTATAAAAGCAATAGCCCTTTGCGCAGCCCATCCTTGGAATCAAGCAGCGAAATACATATTTGCCCAAAACGTGGGGCCTGGACTGAAATCTCAAAGTAACACGTACTTGCGTACACAAGGCATGTGACGAAGTACCAGTTGAAATTGTCAATTGCAAATTTAACAGTAACAACATGTGAATGTGTGTTATTGACTAATTGGTTAGGCATTTGCCCGTCAGCATGTGGGGGCGTGCAACGAAAACACATTTTATGTCTCATTAATACACTAGAGTCCAATATAATTGAGCTTCGGTCGATGGCATTTGATAGCTTCGGTCTAGCATTTGAGAGAGACTATTGATGGCTAGGCCGGGTACTGTCTGGCTAAGTAAAACACAGAACCACGTACGTGCACTAGGACTTTTATAACAGATTAAAGCTAGCCCTTTGACAAGCAAGAAGTGTTCCCATGAGCATCGGCGGCCGGGATGTGCATGGCCTGCCTTTTGGATCGATGTGCTGCACTCATTTATTTGAGGGTCTGGTTACCCTGGAGTTCCACGGTTTATAGAATTGACATTATGTGTTCGGTGGTACCCCATAATTGACCAGCAAAAGTTGAAGACCATGCATGTGAACAACGATCCACGCAAGTCACCAATCCAACACAAAGCACAGACAACCAAGTACGTAAACATGCATCAATATGACGTGCTCCCGTTGGAGAGTCACGGAGTATTAGCCCCAATGGATGGATGGATGGATGGATGGACAAACAATCCTACCGGTTCTATTGTAAACCTAAACTAACAAACCGAGGGACATGCCACGTACCAGGTAGTGTCAAGCTCTAGCCGTCACGCCGGGAGTTTTTCCCATGCATGATGGGTGACGCGCTTCTTCCCCACTGGGGGGGATCAGTGTCCTCTACAACCTGGGCCCAGATGGCCTTGTTCTGCATCTTTCGCCATATATCACGGAGAGGCCTGAGCCCCTCGTGCATTACAAGGATCAGATGCATTAAAATGATCGACATGTTATTTACAAGTTTAAACAAAAAATAAAGCTGGAAAGGACACCATGCTGATCAGCATCAGAAGTCCTCCATGCCAAGGCACTTCCCGTATGCCTCATAGATGGACAATATCCTTGCCCCATAACGGCCATAAATATCAAGAACGAAAAATTGCACCTGCCGGATCCTCCTCACCACAAGTTGTGCCATCGTTCTCATCCGCACAAATACTTGCCCCAGCACCCCCCCCAGCGTGTTGACCATGAGCCCTATTGCCAGCACACCGCTCGCAACTAGCCGTGTCACCACCGTCCTGCACTTTGTGCGCATCTTCCTGGGCCACCTGGCCATCAGTACTACGAGGCGCGCCATCCGTGGCACTGAAACCATCGGCATGAACTCGCACCTGCACCTCTTCCCTGCCTGGCTCCGCACCCCCACCCGCTCGCTCATCTGGCACGGCCGCGTTAACGCCATCCCCAACATCCCCTAGTGACACCCCCGCCCCCACCCCGGCCGCCGCGCTGGCAGCGCCGCCGTTGCCACTGACACTCGCCGCTAATGCTGGTGGCGATACAAACCCGGCTGCCTGCAGCTGCTCTAGCGCCAGGAACGCACACAGCCTTTCCGCGAGCGCCTTGGAACGCCCCTGCCCTTCCGCGTGGCCTAACTTTCCGTCTGCGAGCGGTACCGGCATGTGCGCCCTGAAGCCCGCACCGATGGGCTCCAACGCTTGCACCGTGACGGGCAGCGGCGGGTCACCCTTGTTGACAAGACTCTCGTACCGCCGCGTGCGTATCAGCAGCTGCTTCGGGTTGTTGCCCCATCGCTCCTCGAGCATGGCCAGCGGGGCGTCTGTGTCTGGGGGGCTGACACGACTTGTCTCCACAACCTGGGGGTTACCACGAGCCGTGTCCAAGACCTGGCAGCTGTTACTGGCCCCGTCCCCCTTCCTGCTGCCATCCTGTGTGTTGGCTGGTGTCGGCTCATCGTGCCCCTTTGCCCCATCCCCAGCATCAGCACCACCGACACGTGGTGCCGTCCCACACGACAATGCCCCCCCGCAAGATGCCCCGCCGGCATCCACCAGCAGCGTGCTGCGGCCCCCTGTGCTCCTGCTGGCACCCACACCACTTGCCGCTTGCCCAGCCGTGCCACCCTCCTCGCTGCCACCACTTGCCCCCTTCTTTTTCTTCTTCTTGGTCGCAGGCGTGGCGGCCGCGGGCACCTTGCATTTGAGTGCCTGCACCTTGCATGCGGCCGCCTTGTCCCCCCCCTTTCCCCTCCCCCGCAGCGCGCTGGTGTCCCCCGCCTCCGCCAGCATCATGAGCGCGTCCAGGCAGGCCGCGCGCTCCGCGGCCCGCTTGATGCTGGCACACCCCTTGCCCACCACGTGCGTGCCGTCAGGCAGCGTGAAGGGAACCTCGGCCACGAACTGCGGCTTATGAGGTGGCCCCTCGCGCGCCACCTCCACGATCAGCGCCTCGGTATGCGCCAACCGGAGGTACTTGATCACAAACTGTTTCGGGTTGGCCAGCGCTGTGTCGGACAGCCACGCACGCATGTCGTGCTCCGACCATCGACGGTCCCCAACGCAGGGCGTGGTGGGCTCAGCCACAGGGCTAGGGGTTGCTGGTTGGGGTGCGGGGTGAGCCACCACAACGTGCGCAGCCGGGATCATCGGTAGGGCAGTGCTGTGGGCAGGCGGCGACGGTCCTATCAATGCCTTGGCTCGTTTTGGCGCCGCCATGTCCTCCAAGGGATCGCGCAGGCGATCGGACTCCGACGGCGCGCCACGTTTCCCCAGCGCGGGGGCGGTCGGTTGATTTGTTTGGGACGGGCCAGGAAACTGTGGGTAAGATCCAGGGGCGGCGTTTTCTGGTAGGGCGTACCCGTACAGAGCCACGTGATGAGTCGGCCGTGCAAGCGCAGCGGCTTCTGGCGCGACGGGGTTCACCGGGTATGGACCGTAGGGTCCTGCTTGGCCGGTGACAGCTGGCGGATATCCCGAATATACGTCCGGATAGTACGGGCCAGCACTTGCGTCAAGTGGCATATCTTTGGACACGCCTGCTCGGTCGCCAGATTGTACATCATAGTGCGGCTTACGATATACCGTCAACCTGTCGCGCTCGGCGGGGTCAGATCCCCGGTCAAACTCGTCTGTCGCTACCGGCCTCCGCAGCGACAATTGCTCCTCAGGCAGCACAGCATATGCGCCCCCGTTAGAATAATACGGCGTAGCTTCGTCAGTCCTTGGATGAGGTGTCCAGCCGTACTCCGGCAAGACTGAATATCCCAATCCCGAATTGTGGTAATCCATCTAAATGCAAAGCTGGTTAGCACGTCCTGCTCATAATTCTAAGCATCCACGGACGTTTCTGCTGTCATATCCTCACGTATCATTTAATAGGCCAGCACACGTGAAACATGCAACATGCTGAAGGACCTTTTCCATAATTTCGAAATTAAAAAACGATTCAGAAAGCTTAGGATTTGATCTCCGTGATCTCAAAAAATCATTAATTAATATGTATGACTTCTTCTTGTCGCTTGTCCGTCGGTCTTGCCGGCAGGGTTCAAAATATGGCAAGGGAAAAGGAGGTGATGCCAGTATGTAATTACCACACATGGTGCCCCTGCCTACTGTTGAAACGTAGACCCGCGGTCTTGCCCGTCTAGAAAAGGGAATACACCTCATCAGTCTTGTTGTGTTGTTGTTGTTGTATCCCACGCCGCACATTGGCAGCAGAGAATCTATAGTGGCCTTCAGTCTTAGTTAGTTGTATCCCATGCCGCACATCCTGATCAGTGTACCCCCCTGTTGAACAACAACAACTCTGAAGTAGGGTTGTACCGAATAGTGTTCCGAATACCGAATATCCCCCGAATACCGAACCGAACACCGAATATGTTCAGTATACGGCGAACGGTCTGTCCGTCTGAACATATTCGGTATCGGTATCGGGAGGCAAGCTCTACTTCCGAATATGTTCGGTATCGAAATCGGGACACCCTACTATTCGACGAATATATTCGTAGTTCCGAATATCGAATAGTAGTATCCCTACTAGCGGGCGGCGCAGCCTCCAGCCTCCTTCACCAGCTGGCGCGGTCATGCCTCCGCCGACTCAGAGTTAGGCCAACGCCCAAAAGCTGAATGCACAATGCAGGGAAGGCAACTGTGCTCGTCTAAGTATTAAACACTAAGTGTATCTCAATACATAATTGATACAAAATAATTAATATAAGTCTCATTAATATAAATGATACAAGTTATCTACCTAATACGTTATAGTAGCTACTGTCGTCATTATTCGATCGGCGTCCGAATAGTTCGGAGAACTATTCGGTGTTCGATTCGGGAAGGGCCCTTCAGCTCCGAACATATTCGGTATCGGTATCGGGAGGCTCCAAATATATTCGGCATCGGGTTCGGGGCACCCCCCTGGTCCGAGTATCCGATTCGGCAAGCCAAAACGCTATTCGGTACAACCCTACTCTGAAGCAGTGCGAGGGGGCGACAGCATTACTAAGTGCTTCATATGTGAGCACTGAGCAGTAACAGCTCAACTCAGCTGTTGTTGTTGTTCAAGTTGTTGGCACTTTGGCTGTTTGGCACTAGCTAGGTCTCGAGGTAGGCACCTCGAGACTTGGCATATCCATGCCATCGCAGCCCGCGGCAGCCAGACTAGTCTCGACTCTCGAGCCTCGACGAACCCAAGGCTGAATAACTAGAATAAGGTCAGGCGACAGGCGACACAGCCGACACTCGAGTGACTCGACAGTTAGTTTATATTCCCACGAAAGTTAATCCACTAGAAATAGTATCATTGAATTATTCTACTAACGAAAAAACTGCCTACTAATAAATGCGCCACTCACATGAAGACGTGATTATGGACGAATGCCTCGTGTTTGCACTTGGCCACAACAAAACGAAGAACAGATTACCTACCAAACGTCGACATGGGTTTCTAGAATTGGGCGCGTCTTTGAGTTATTACATTATAACTAGGTCGCTCGACTTGGATTTGATTAATGCACTAATGGGAAACAGCAGGTAGCTGGATTGTGGGTGCGTGCACTATGCAGGCCATGCACTCACACGCAGTTTTGCTGGGATGTCTCTTCACGGACCACTGAGCTTGATAGAAGCCCTTTATGACCACGAGGTACCAAATCAGTAAATAAGCAAATGGTGGCCATTCCGCAAGCTTGTATGGTGTCAACCGAGCCGCCTTCATGCCGCTTGCTGAGGCAGTTGCATGTTGCAAGACAGCCTGTAGCTGCACCCTGTTTCCAGTCGCACCGTTGGCGTGGCGGGCATGCCATGTGGGCCTTGCACCGCCGCGCTGGATTCGTCCATCAGCTTGACGTTGAGACCATAATTGGGAAAAGGGCTCAAAGTCGGTCATTTTTGGCCCGAAAGTACGATTTCCTCGGCGTAGCCGCCGACGTAAAGTGTAGGTGCATCCCTCCTGCCTTCCCCTTGCCGCCATCCTCGGATTGCCGAACCGTCGGCTTCATCATCCGTACTCCACGCGCCTCCTGGTCTGGGTCCACGTGGCTCGGAGCCCCTCCCCCTCGACCGACCCACCCACATTCTTTCTCCAGGTCGCATGGCCGCGGGAGCGGGGGCCTCGACAGCGGCGGCTTTGCGCCTCGCGCGGGCCGGTATGCCGAGTACGAGACGAACGCGCCCGGGCCGGACGGTGCAGGCGACCCCTACTGGGGAAACGAGAGCGAGCCGCGTGGCGGTCGTGATAGTTGGAAGGACATGAGCCGTCGTGACTGGCGCCGCGTGCGGACTGCAGTGCTGACAAATGCGGTGCGCCTGGCCCAGCGCACCGTGCGGCTGGTGCGTGCGCAGCTGTCTAACGTAACCAGCCGGCCCGAGATGACCCCAGGCGAGACGGCGGCCGTGACGGGCGTGGCGTGTGGCGCCGTGCTGGCCTTGCTGGCGCGCAAGCCGTCGCTATTTTTAGTCTCGGTGTTGCTGGCCCTCGTGTTCCTTGCGGTGGCCGAGGAGGAGGCGGTGACGGATGATGGGCGGACGGTGGGCGAGCGGGACGGGTGGCCCCGGGACGAGGGGCGTACGCGGCGGCCCTCTGGCCAGGCGTACCCCAGCAATGGCGCAGGTGAGCCACCGTCACCCTAGCCCGCCAGGTCAGCAGCCACCACGCCCGCCAGGTCAGTAGCCATCATCCGGACAGGATCCGGGAGGAACTTCTCCCCGCACGCTGCTGCCTTTTGCACATGCAACCCATGGCCGCCGCAGCAGTATGGGTGCGCAGGTGCTGCAGGATAGCGTGCGCGCGCAGGTTGTGCCAGGCAAGAGAAGGGTAGTGCTGGCGCTGCTCACCGTTCAAGGCTTGGACATATGGACTTGTGCACATTCGGACATCTGCTTGGTTGAATATCTGACCTAAGGCTTGAGCAGTCGAGCGCCTGAACAAGTGAAGACAATAACAGATAATCACGCAGTACAGTGTGGGGGCAGGCACCCATGCCACCGTGTGTGGTGGGGCCAACGTACCACTATTATCTGCCCCTTGTTGAACTGCCACACTCATATGTCCCATTGCCTTGCAGCGCTTGTCTGCTGCGTGCATGCACTGCATTGCCCCGCCACCCTCCCCCCTCGCCACCTCCACCCCCTTATACTCACGCACGTGCACCCCCCACCCACGCACACGCGCCCACGCCACGCATGGGCGCAGCAGGCGCGGAGAGGAGCGACTGGGCGCGCGCGGGGCAGGAGTGGCGGCAGCCAGCACAGAGGCCACGCCGTCAAGCACCCGCAGGGGCCAGGCCGGTCGAGCCACCCAGGAGTCAGCAGCCACCACCGCCACCACCGCCACCACCACCACAACATCAGGCCACCGCTGCACCTGCTCAGGCCAATGCGTCCCAGGGACCCTGGATGGCATCGCTCCTGGAGGAGGTGGCGTCGGTGCAGGATGACGTCGCCGCGGTGGCCGAGGGGGTGCGCGCAGGGGGGGTGCGGCGGGGGGAGGGGGGGGTGGATGCCAGGGGTGCCCGGGGGGCTGGGGACGCGGCGCAGGGGGGGGCGGCGGGGGCCACAGGTGCCAGCACAACCGGGAGGAGCGGCGTGGATGGCGCGGGGGTGGCCCTGTCGGAGCGGGAGCTTCTGCTGGCGCGGCTGCTTAGCCTGAACACCAAGGTGCGTGTGCGCCAAGTAGTAGGTTTGGTGTGTGTGGTTTTCAATGGAAGGTAAGTCGCGCTGGGTGGTGGCGAGTATGCCCAAACGACACGTGCTGAAATAGGGAGTACCTTTATATGGGAAGAGTACCTTCACAGTTCACATACCACTCACCGACCATACCCATCTGACCATAGTCCATTTTTGTCCATCTCAAAATCTTGTCATTTTTTTTTTTTTTCAGCCCACAACATGGCCACCATCTCGTTGCCATCGCCTTGCGTACTCCAAACCCAGGTATCCAGGGTGCGCTCTCCACACCCAGATATCCGTGTCAAGAAGTTCAACCCTAAGGTAGCGAGGGCTGGAATGTACCTTTGCTAGTAGTAGAACCCGGTACCTTTGTAGTGTGGTAGTAGCATAGTAGAAAACCGGGCTGCCCATGGGTCCTGGGTCGGATGCTGGCATCGCGACCCAAAGGTTTCAGGTCGCATGTATTTGCGTGTGTGCCCTATGCAGCTGCGCCAGCTGAGCAACACGATGGCGGGGGAGGTGGAGGCGGTCCTCCCTGGGGCAACCGCCGCCGTGGGGGGCGCGGCCGTGGCCAGTACGCCCCAGGCCGCCATGGCCACGACGGGTGCGCCACCACCACCCGTCCCCCAAGCCAGCACCAGCGGCAGCGGTGCGGCGGCGCAGGATGCCTTGCTGGCGTCGGCGTTGCAGGCGCGTGTGGAGGAGGTGGAGGCGCGCCTTGCGGCGGCGGTGCGCAATGAGCTGGAGGCGGCCATGGCGCAGTGGACTGTGCGGTGCGTGTGAAAGTAGCGAGTGGACCGCGCTGTTTGCTATTATTGGTGGAGTGTGATGGAGTATGCCGTAGGTTTGCGATGGCGCAGTGGACCGCGCTGTTTGCTATTATTGGTGGAGTGTGATGGAGTATGCCGCAGGTTTGCGATGGCGCAGTGGACCGCGCTGTTTGCTGTTGTTGGTGGAGTGTGATGGAGGATGCCGTAGGTTTGCGATGGCGCAGTGGACCGCGCTGTTTGCTATTGTTGGTGGAGTGTGATGGAGGATGCCGTAGGTTTGCGATGGCGCAGTGGACCGCGCTGTTTGCTATTGTTGGTGGAGTGTGATGGAGTATGCCGTAGGTTTGCGATGGCGCAGTGGACCACGCTGTTTGCTATTGTTGGTGGAGTGTGATGGAGTATGCCGTAGGTTTGCGATGGCGCAGTGGACCGCGCTGTTTGCTATTGTTGGTGGAGTGTGATGGAGTATGCCGTAGGTTTGCGATGGCGCAGTGGACTGCGCTGTTTGCTATTATTGGTGGAGTGTGATGGAGTATGCCGTAGGTTTGCGATGGCGCAGTGGACCGCGCTGTTTGCTATTGTTGGTGGAGTGTGATGGAGTATGCCGCAGGTTTGCGATGGCGCAGTGGACCGCGCTGTTTGCTATTGTTGGTGGAGTGTGATGGAGTATGCGGTAGGTTTGCGATGGCGCAGTGGACCGCGCAGTGCGCGTGAAAGCAGTAAACTGGGCGGTGCGTGTGAAAGTAGCCGTGGACCGCGCGGGGGGCTCGCTAGTATTGGTGGGTTGGTTGGTGTGCTAGTAAAAATGGTCTACTCAGTGGGTGGCACTCTAGGAATAGGGCGGGACTCCAGGGCGGGTATGCACATAGCCAATGCCCGTACGGTGCATTAGCTAGTCACATCCTTCATGTTGGGCCATTCTCGGCCGCTCTGGTTCTCAGCACTCTGAGCCGTCTTGGTGACAATCTTCTCTTAAGTCCGTCCAAGCTTTTGCTTGCGTGGCGGGCCATCCCTTAGCCCACTTCTCTCAACCACCATTGTGTGCGACCACGCTTGTGCCCTGGTGCCTGGGCTGTTCCCATGCCCTTGTGCCTGGCCCACCCCTCGTCCGTGGGTGCCATGTGTCGGCCGCGAGCAGCTCGGCGCAGGCCATCAGCCTCGAGGTGGGTGCCAAGCTCGAGGCCGAGCTTGGGGCCAAATTGGGCGGGCTGGAGGGTGCTGTGCGCAAGGCGGTGGAGGCATCGGTGGCGGAGGCTGTGGCCGCGTCGGCAGCCGCGTCGGCAGGTGGGGCGTTTTGCATCATGCTGGTGCGGCATGTCCCTTCTTGACGACAGGCAACGGAAGAGGGGCAGAAGAAGGGTGGCAGGGGAAGTAAAAGACAGCACCTAGAGGATCCATGGATGGATGGCGGCAGAAGAGTGAATTCGTATTGTGCAATTGCGGTTGCCGCATGCGCGAGGGGGGGGCAAGGGGTTGGGACAAGGAGTGATGTATGGCAAGGGGATGCACCCTGGCTGGCAGGAGATGGGGCTCCGTTTTCTGACCAGCTCAGCGACGGTTTCCCCTTTTCCTTCTGGTGCTTCGATCGAACCATGTTTCCACTTGTCCCGTGTTGGCTGCACGATGCCTTGAAGCCGTCCTTGCATCGCTGTCCATAGGGCCACCAAGTATCGACTTGGTGCACCAGTAGGGCCGCCAAGTATCGACTTGGTGCACCAGTAGGGCCGCCAAGTATCGACTTGGTGCACCAGGTATCCATGGGACATTCTTTTTCCAAGTTTCATGTGCACATGCCTTAACATCGTGTCTGGATCATGCCTATTTGCATGTATCTGTTGTGTTCCCATGAGCATATACCAACTTTTTTCTTGTAGTTGTTGTGGTATGTAACTATCCACCCACCCTCTGCCAGGGGCCAGCGACGCAGAGCGTGTGGCGGCGCTGAGTGCAGAGATGGACCGCATCTGCGACAGGGTGGTGGGCACGCTGCGGCGGGACATGGGGCTAATGCTGGAACCTGTGGCGACGCTCCCCGCGCTGCTCACGCGGCACTACGCCGAGGAGGGATCGCGCATGACCGGTGCGTGCGGTGCGCTTGCCGCTAACCCTCCTGTGTTGGGTGGAGTTCCTTCCCATGTTCCAATAAATTGTTTCGCAATCCTCGTGGCTGTGGTTTCAGGTTGTGTTGGTGGGGAACAGCGGTGCCTTGTCTTGCCCATCCACGATGATTGGATGCGGTGGTAGCATTATTGCCTATCAGATGGGTGCCGTGACCCTATTCTTACAACCCAGCAAAGGGCCATCGCTAAAACCCATCCATCCTGCTGTCCCCATGCCTTGTCAACGCGCCCCTTGCCTGCATGCCTTCTTCCCCGCTGCCCTCCACCCTCCACCCTCTGCCCTCCACTCTTCGTCCTTCGTCCCTTCCCCCTCCTTCCCCCTCCTTCCCCCTCCCCCCCCCCGCCTTCTACCCCCCTCCACTACCCCCTTTTCCTCTGCCTCCCACCACCACCACCACCCCCAGTGGAGATGGTGAAGGAGATGGAGCGTATGCGCGACACCGCGGTGGCATCTGGCAGCCGCGCGCTGGATGCCGCGGTACAGCAGCTGAGCGCTGCCACCACGGAGCAAGTGGACGAGCTGCTGCGGCAACAGCGGCGGCAGCAGCTAGTGCAGCAGGAGGAGGTCAAGGCGTTGGGCGTTGTGCTGGCATCTGTTGCCGAGGGGGTCAAGGCCAGCCGCGATGGCGCCAGCTCGCTACCGGGCGCAGTGGCGGAGAGAGTGGAGACGCGCATGGCCAACGTGCGCGCGGGATGGGTGCAGGAGGTCGCCCAGGTCAGTGGGGTGGGTGGGGATGCCGGATTCAAGGGGTTCACCGTGAGGGGTAGGGGAGAAAGGTTAGGGGTCAACGGTTAGGGGGGAGGGGTTAGGGAAAAGTGGTTAAAGGCTAATGGCTAAAGGTTAATGGTTAGGGGCTAGCAGTTAGGGATTAATGGTTAGGGGCTAACGGTTACGGGTCAGGGGGTAGGGGTTAACGGTTAGGGGTTAGGGGTTAGGCATTAGGGGTCAACGGCTAGGGGTTAATGGTTAGGGGTTACGGGTTAGGGGTTTGAGATCGGGCAATAGCCTACGGGAGGAAAGTTTAGGGTTTGGCAAGACGTTGTGAGCGCGGCGTAAATAGATGGATGGAGCTTTGGTGGCGGAGTCTGGGCCCTGTGCTCGCGGCCTCATCATGGGCTGGCCATGGGGATGTGAGTGGATTCTGCGGCTTGGCAGGGGGGGTTAGGTGGCGGGAGTTGAGTACTTATGGGGGGTGCTCTTGGTTGCGCTTGGGCAGAGGGAGGAATTTGCGGTTGCGGGTGATGGTTGCAGTCTCAGTCGGTGGCTGACATGCTTGCGTTCATGGCTGGTTCTTGCGTAGCATGTGCAGGTGGCAGCATGGAAGCTTCGCCAATGCCAATAAGTAAATGATAGGTTGTGGGAAGAGGCGTGGCCGATCGATCAAACCCGTCAGACATGTCAGTGCACGGGGCAGAGGCTCTCCTCACAGCAAATGTGGGCATGTTATAGAGCACAACCATGTGAGCATCTTTAGGGTGACACCGCACATAACCCAAAGCACGTTGCCGCGCAATACCTACATGGCATCCAAGATCCTGCATTTATTTTAGCTTTTTGGCTACTTATGGGCTCATGCTCACCTGCCACCCCTTTCATCCGCTACCCACCCACCCTACAGCTGATCGCGCAGCGCGACAAAGCCGCGGCCGCTGACACCGAGTCCGTGCGTGCGAGCCTCAAGTCCCTGCACACATCCCTGGCCGCACTAGCCACTGCCACGGGGGAACTGCGGTCCGAGCTGCAGCAGTCACTGGCCAGGGGCGCCTCGGCCTCCCCAGGGTCCAGCACCCAGGATGACCTGTCCCAGGGGGTGGACGCGCTGCAGGGCGCAGTGGCGGCGATAGACGCAGAGCTGGGTCGTGTGTCCACCAAAGTGGGCGTGCTCGTGACATCGTTAGAGAAGATGAGTGAGGGAGTGGCAGCAGCACTCAAGAGTGGGGGCGGATCGGTGGTTGGGGGGAATGCCTCGGCCAGTAGTGGCACCAACTGGTCAACGTCGGAGTTGCAGGCAACTGTCACAGAGGGCGTGCGTGCGGGCATGCGCGACATGCTGGTGCAGGTGGACGCGTTGAAGGGCAGCATGGCCGCCATCAGCTCTCTGGTGGAACAAGGGGGCAGCGTGCAGAGAGGTGGGGCTGGCGACGACACGGTGATGTCATTGCTGACATCAGCGGTGTCGCGGCTGGAGGCGGCGGTGCGCACGCTTAACGCCTGCATCGGGGACGTGGGCGAGGGCGTGACAGGTGGCGCCACCTCAATGGACGCGATCGCGGGGGTGGCCATGGCGGCGCCAGCAGCAAGCGCAGGAAGCGCATCCACGGGGCAGCGAGTCGCATTGCTGCCGCTCCTTGCTGCCTTGTCGTCTCTTCTCCCTGCGCTAGAGGGGGCCAGCGCGACGGCTGCTGGCAGGAAGGAGGGAGGCGTGGGGCAGGGGCCAGCATCAGGGGTGCGGACTGCCAGCACTGGCAACCCCGTGGTGGCCCCTGCTGCATCCACCAACGCTCTGGCTGCACCCGTGCTGCAGCCATCCAGGGGTGGGGCTAGCGGCCAGCAAGCCATGCCCGCATCTGGGCGCGCGGCTGTCGAGATGGATGGTAGTCGCGTGGCCATGGAGGGTAGGGCGGCCACCCCGTCGCCAGCATCAGTCCCTGTGCAGGTGCCCCTGCGTGGAGGCTCCCAGGGGGATGCCAGCATCAGAGCCGACACTTACGGCACCCCACCCGCACTTACACCAGCGGGCGCTCCTAGCTCAATGGAGAGAGTGGCCGATATTGAGAGTGGCAGCGGTGCCGGCGCAGCTGTGCTCGTGCCTGGGGGAATGGAACCGGGAAACCCAGCAGCCATCGCAGTCACACCTATTGCCAACGCCGCCACTAGGGCTCCTGTCTCGGAGGGGAATGCCTATATGAGCGATGCAGACAGGCTGGCTGGGCAGGGCACGGCTGCTCCATCCAGCGGCATGGGCCCTGAGCAAGCGGCACCGAGTCGCCGAGGAGACGCGCCGGGATCCGATGGGCAGGCCATGCCGCCACCGATGGCTACTGCTGGCTCTGGCAGAGGAGGCCCTGGAGGCTTCCCACAGCAAGATCAGCCCCGCATGACCAGACCTGCCGATGTGGACCTGTATGGTGATCAGAGGAGCAGAGGGGAGGGGGTGGGCGGCGACCAGAGGAGCCGGTTTGGTGATCCGAGGGGCGGCAACGTGGCGCCGCCATCCTCGCCGCCACCCCCATCGCGCCCGGGACGGCCGTCGTTACCCAACGGGCGACCCGACATGTTCCGTCAGGGGGCCCCACCGATGGGTGCAGATGCCAGTAGCGGGGTCAGTGGGGGTAGTGGGGGGGCAGCGTCCAACGGGGACATGCGGCGTGCGGCAGCGCAACAGGAGGAGGCGTTTGTCATGGATGCGGCGAGACGACGACGGCAGCAGGCGCCATCGCCGCCGCCGTACCAGCAACAGCAACCACCGCCACCGAACCGGCAGCAGCCGCCGACAGGTTACCAACAGCAGCCGCCACCGCCAGCATATGGACAACCACCGCCACCAACGCAAGGCCCTCGTGGGCAATGGGAGGATGGACGAAGTGGGTGGGCAGCACAAGCCCAGGGGCCCCCTCCGCCCCAGGAAGCATCGGCGCGTGCCCGTGTGGCAAGAGCTGACACACCGCCACCGCCATCTCCTGCGCAGACGGCACGGGGCGCAGGGGCGGTGCCAGCTGGCCCCCCTGAGGACCGGCAAGGCGCGGCCACAATAGGATCGGGCCGCCGTGGTGCACCTGGGGACGGGTCGGTCACGAAGCAGATAACAGCGAAAGGGGCAGCAGCACAAGGTGTTGGTGATGGGGTGGAGGGGCCAGCGAGCGGGGCGCAGGCGTGGGCGGGCATGGGCCAGGCCGTGCCCGGCGTGTCAAGACCTGCGCAGGAAGAGGTGCGGGGGACAAGGGGCGGGGGGCAGCTGTCCGGAACTGACCGCGCCGGGAGGTCCCAGGGGGACCGGGGTGTGCCGTGGGACGTGTCCGCGGAGCTGTCGCCCAGAGTCCCTGTGAGGGAGGACAGGGGCGGTGCCTTCGGCGACGTGGTCAGCAGCGACGGCCGCCTCTCGCTCAAGGTGGTGGGGGAGGAGGAGCTGCGGCTGTTCCTGGCGGAGGGTGCGCAGCAGCTGGCGTTGGCGCGGGAGCTGATGCAGGGCAACGCGGGGGGGGCAGGTGGCAGCAGCAGCAATGTCCCCACGGGCCGCATCGTGGAGATGCTGGACAACGCTGCCGTGCTGTTCTCTCGCGCTGCAGATGTGGCGCCGGGGTCCGTGCTGGTGCGTGCTCGCCGCTTCCCCTCTGACGTCTGTGGTTGGAGTCTTTTAAGTGTATAGTTCAGAGTGGTTTCCTGGTCGAGCCTCCATCGCCTCTTCAGTTTATTGCTTTAGGGTGGTTTCCTGTTCAAGCCTCTTTTACCTTAAGAGTTTATGGCTTTAGGGTGGTTTCCTGGTCGAGCGCCTATCGCCCCTGGGTCTGGAGGTGTTCCTGTACGAGCCTTTTTTAAAGTTTGGGGGGTTCCATTCCCTGCCTTGGCCCTTTCCTGTCCTGCCTGGTCTGCGGCATCCAAGCGGCATATCTGGTTTCCCAGGTCGTTGGGTGGGGGACTTGTGTGTTTGGGGTTCCCTGTTGTGGGCATGCGGACATGTTACGATGAAACGCGAATAAGTCCTTGATGTGATGTTCAAGGATTGCGGATCCTTGTTCAGGGGCTTGCACGCCGGGTCGTTGTATCAGCCTATCAGCAACCGTTAGCTTTGTCGCTGAGTTGCTGACTGTTGAGCTTGATCTGAAAAGCAGCTGTGACAATGGAAGTGACGGGTCCCAGCTCCTGGGAAAACCCCTTGCATGTGCCATACAAGGGTGTTTTTAATCGCCCGTGCATCTCATTCAGTTGCTCGAATGTTGCCGCGCACAGCACTTGGCCCGTGCGCAGCGAGTGGCAGACGGCATGCCATGGAACAACCACAGTGTGCTGCGGTGCATCCCCTTATTTGTAGACGAATCTGGTGTCGTACTTAGTATAGAACACTTCCGTGCTGCCTGTGCTGCGTATATCCGCCCCCTCAACGCAGGCATTTGGTCAGTGGGGCAACTGCCTGCTTGCCAGTGGCCAGGTCAAGGTGGGCGTGGTGCAGCAACTACGTGCCGCGCAGGCTGCCATGCGCGCGCAGGCACAGGCCAGGGGAGTCCCTGTGCCAGCTGGCGAGGCGGCAGAGCTCGCGTCTACGTTGGCCCTCGTCGAGCAAGAGGCCGAGGAGGCCCTCGTGTTGGCCGGGAGGAAGTTCCGCGTCGCCATGGGCTTGGACAGCCGGGACGAGCGCGCGCTCTACAACTGGGGGCTGGCGCTCTGCTACCGCGCAAAGCTGATGGGGCGGCCACGCGCGGCGGTGCGTACGCAAGTGGCAGAGGCATGCATGGGCTCGGCACGGAACAAACTATAGAATCATATGCCTGCTGTAGTTGCCTGCTTCGGGCTTGTTTGCGGAAGAAAAGAAGCGAGCAGCAGGCAACTGCAGCAGGAGCCGCTGGTGGTCGTGGTGAGGACGTTGTGGGGCTGTGGTGTGGGTACCTCTAACCGACGAAATAATGTGATGAAATGCAACAGGCTTGTTTTGACCAATATGGTGACACCCAATATTTGCACGGAAAGCAAGCTCGCAGCAGGACCAATGTTTTCTGCCTGCAGTATGCATGCATGGGTGTACTGTGTACTGAGCTGAAGTTTGGCAACCAATAGCAAGCATGGCCTTGGCAGGCGTGCTCCGCAGGTGACCCTGTGGGGTCATGCCTGGGGTGATGTTGCCCCTACCCTTGGTGAGGCTGGTCGGACACTCACTGTTGTACCAACTGTCACAATCTGGATGCGGACACGCTGTCATCTGCCCCTCCTCCCTCTGTCTGCGTGGTGAGTATTGAAGTTTTTTCTGCCATATTGTCTACTTTGCCTGCGAGGCATGATGGCAGGAGGCGGAGAACCTGTACAAGGCGGCCATCGAGAAGTTCCAAGCCGCCATCGCGCTCAACAGCGACCTGACCGGAGGTAAGCGGGAGCATGCGGGCGAACTGTAGCCGGGCTTGACCAAGGACGGCTGGGGTAATGCGGGCGTAATGTGGGTGGCATGAACGTGGACAACGAGTATCATGCAAGCATATCGTGGGCAGACAGGACAAGGACGGCTGGGGTAATGCGGGCGTAATGTGGGTGGCATGAACGTGGACAACGAGTATCATGCAAGCATATCGTGGGCGGACAGGACAAGGACGGCTGGGGTAATGCGGGCGCAATGTGGGTGGCATGAACGTGGACAACGAGTATCATGCAAGCATATCGTGGGCAGACAGGACAAGGACGGCTGGGGTAATGCGGGCGTAATGTGGGTGGCATGAACGTGGACAAAGAGTATCATGCAAGCATATCGTGGGCAGACAGGACAAGGACGGCTGGGGTAATGCGGGCGCAATGTGGGTGGCATGAACGTGGACAACGAGTATCATGCAAGCATATCGTGGGCAGACAGGACAAGGACGGCTGGGGTAATGCGGGCGTAATGTGGGTGGCATGAACGTGGACAACGAGTATCATGCAAGCATATCGTGGGCAGACAGGACAAGGACGGCTGGGGTAATGCGGGCGCAATGTGGGTGGCATGAACGTGGACGAGTATCATGCAAGCATATCGTGGGCAGACAGGACAAGGACGGCTGGGGTAATGCGGGCGCAATGTGGGTGGCATGAACGTGGACAACGAGTATCATGCAAGCATATCGTGGGCAGACAGGACAAGGACGGCTGGGGTAATGCGGGCGTAATGTGGGTGGCATGAACGTGGACAACGAGTATCATGCAAGCATATCGTGGGCAGACAGGACAAGGACGGCTGGGGTAATGCGGGCGCAATGTGGGTGGCATGAACGTGGACAACGAGTATCATGCGAGCATATCGTGGGCAGACAGGACAAGGACGGCTGGGGTAATGCGGGCGTAATGTGGGTGGCATGAACGTGGACAACGAGTATCATGCAAGCATATCGTGGGCAGACAGGACAAGGACGGCTGGGGTAATGCGGGCGCAATGTGGGTGGCATGAACGTGGACGAGTATCATGCAAGCATATCGTGGGCAGACAGGACAAGGACGGCTGGGGTAATGCTGGCGCACTGTGGGTGGCATGAACGTGGACAACGAGTATCATGCAAGCATATCGTGGGCAGACAGGACAAGGACGGCTGGGGTAATGCGGGCGTAATGTGGGTGGCATGAACGTGGACAACGAGTATCATGCAAGCATATCGTGGGCAGACAGGACAAGGACGGCTGGGGTAATGCGGGCGCACTGTGGGTGGCATGAACGTGGACAACGAGTATCATGCAAGCATATCGTGGGCAGACAGGACAAGGACGGCTGGGGTAATGCGGGCGCAATGTGGGTGGCATGAACGTGGACAACGAGTATCATGCAAGCATATCGTGGGCAGACAGGACAAGGACGGCTGGGGTAATGCGGGCGTAATGTGGGTGGCATGAACGTGGACAAAGAGTATCATGCAAGCATATCGTGGGCGGACAGGACAAGGACGGCTGGGGTAATGCGGGCGTAATGTGGGTGGCATGAACGTGGACAACGAGTATCATGCAAGCATATCGTGGGCAGACAGGACAAGGACGGCTGGGGTAATGCGGGCGCAATGTGGGTGGCATGAACGTGGACAACGAGTATCATGCAAGCATATCGTGGGCGGACAGGACAAGGACGGCTGGGGTAATGCGGGCGTAATGTGGGTGGCATGAACGTGGACAACGAGTATCATGCAAGCATATCGTGGGCGGACAGGACAAGGACGGCTGGGGTAATGCGGGCGTAATGTGGGTGGCATGAACGTGGACAACGAGTATCATGCAAGCATATCGTGGGCAGACAGGACAAGGACGGCTGGGGTAATGCGGGCGTAATGTGGGTGGCATGAATGTGGACAACGAGTATCATGCAAGCATATCGTGGGCAGACAGGACAAGGACGGCTGGGGTAATACGGGCGTAATGTGGGTGGCATGAACGTGGACAACGAGTATCATGCAAGCATATCGTGGGCGGACAGGACAAGGACGGCTGGGGTTGTGTCGGTGGGCGGTAAACAAATAGTTTTCAAGGCATGGACCTTGCGATCACGAGTCCGCCCCTTGTGTCGGCGAACTGGCCACGATTCAAAGATGGGCATCCTCCCTCATTCCCTGTCGCAGCTGCGTCCCGTGGCCCGATTGCCTGCCTACATGTTTCTCTTATGTCTCTTTGTGTGGCCCTGCCTGTGTGCGCCTGCATGTGCCTGCGTGCGCATGCGTGCTGTGTGTGTGCCATCGTGTCTGTGCCACTGTATGTGCGCTTACCATCGTGACGCGCAGCGCTCATGAACTGGGGTGTGGCGCTGCGTGACTGCGCCACACTCAACGAGCCGGGCAACCCGCGCCGCGCCTCCTTTCTAGAGATGGCGCGCGAGCGTTTCCTCGTCCTCCTGGACCGCCAGCCAGACAATGCGGCGGCTGCAACCGCGTGCGACGAGATTGAGGTAGAGCTGGCCGCCGAGTACGAACGGGAGGCGGCTGGGAACATGATGGCACCGCCCACGGGGCCAGGGATGTTGCCTGGGGCCACACGCCAGCCAACGCAGCCCACAGGCCCCTCGATGCCTGAACGAGGGAACTATGGTCCTGGCCCGGAACAAGGGTCACCGCCTGGATCGGGCCGAGGTGCCCCACGGGACAGCTGGCAGCAGCAGCAGCAGCAGCAGCAGCAGCAGATGCCGGGGAGGAAGCAACCTGGGCCTGGCCGTCGGGGTCCACGAGAGGATGATAGGGGCGGGGGTGGCCTCCTATCTCGGATACGCAGGCCTTAGATGTGATGCTAGCGTCTGACAATACTGGGTTGTTGTGTCTCTTTCTGAATGCTCGCCTTGGCAACTGGAAGCAAAGCTTGGCTGTATGGCTCGGGTAATCATTGGCTGGTAAGTGCTAGTCCAGTGAATAGCTTTGTGTGTGCCCCTTGGAGTCAGTTATTAGAAACAGCCGGCAGAAGCCGTGCAATAGGAGCTGCGCAGGCCTTTTGCTAGTGACTACAGGTAATCTGTAAAAGGTAGTTCATTCATTCCAAGCTGTGTTGAATGACCCACGTACTTGCATGTGTTCAAACACCAACCTTCAATATTTGTTTCTGGTAGGGTTGGATCCCTGGTTTTCGGGACCAGGACTGGCACCGGTCCCAAAAATTTGTTAAGGGGGCAAGTAGATTAATTCATTTATTAATAGACACGTGACTGTGGCAAGTACATGGACCGGGAGTTCTAGAGATTTTGAAGTTGACCGAGCAGCGATGCAGGGAGTACCGGACTTTTGCGAGTAGCAGGACCGGAGGTACTCAAAAGGTTCTTAATTTGCCGGCAGTATGTACCGGTTCGAGTATGTACTCGAGTACTATACCCTCGAGTACGTGCTAGTGGATATTGTATGTACTCTGTGGCATGCCTCTGCGGACCATTATAACCGGCCTCTCCGGTGCTCCCGTTGGGGAGTCAAGGAGCACCGGAGTGCCTGTATATGCACAGCAGTGACGCATTGATGCACGTAGCAGTGATGCAATCATGATGCATTGAGAATTTAGCCAAGCTTTGCCTATGCAGAGAGCTACTCTCTGCTGAGACACCATACCCTAGCCATTGTTTAGCCATGACGATCTTCCACCCTATGTCCGCACCTTAGTTGCTGGAATACATAGTGGTGCAGGTGCACTAATTTGTGCACCCAGAGCAGGTGTAGTTTACACCCTACCCTTGCAGGAAGTAGCCCAGAATGTATAAAAAGCCATAATTATGCCCCTTCTCAGGGATATGTGCTACATGTACTCCCAGCGAAGATATTAATCAGTTGATTAATAGACACGTGACTGCGTCACGTGAGCATAAGTCCTCAGTGGGAGGGAAACATGGGATGGAATGGATGGTGTAAGCTATCTAGGTCCTTGTTACAGGGTTGTGGGCACCGCGGCCCGAATCGCTATGAATGCCATACGCGGTCACACGCGGAGCCCCCACAGACTTGGGGATGGTCTCCTTCATCACTACTTGCCATCTATCCTTGCGTACCATCTGCCTCCATATTACAGACAAACCAGGAGGCTTCTCGGGTGTGAGCCCGTCACGTCTAGTGTAGCACATGTCCATGCCGAGTCTATCACGAAAAGTCCACGGGTGGCGGCCCTGCCGCGCGCGGCCTGGGGCACGCCAGGTGAGGACATATCGCCGAGGCTGGGCTGGCTTGGTGCCAGCTAGTCATCAGCATACAAATCCTCATTACTAATGTGCAAACCAAAGGGGATGTTAAGGGCCTTTTTGCAGCATCTTGGTGACGTTCCCGTCGAGTCGTTGCTCCAGCTCCTGCGTCAGTGTCCACGTCTCGGCGCCGTAGGTCAGGATTGTCAGAATGACGACCTTGAAGAGGTCACGCTTGACGATCCGGGGTAGGGCAGGGTTGCTCCACCAGCGGTGGTGGTCATGGAGTTGCGCCCACGCCATGCCGATCCGTGTCGTCAGGTCGTCCTCGCAGTCGGGAAGCCAACTGCCGAGCAGCTTGAAGCGGCCTGAAGTAGGGTAGTTGACCTCGGTGTCGTCTAAGAGGCGGAGTGTGGGTGGGGGCCCTGCCATGCCAAGGGCCAGGGCCTCCGTTTTGGGGCTGATTTCTAGACCAACCGCCCGAGCCTCGAGCGCCAGGCAGTCTAGCCAAAGTTGGGCAGACTCCGGCTTCTCGATGAGTGCGATGTCATCGGCATATATGAGGTCAGCTAGTAAATTCTGCTTGTTAGTCGGCCCCCCTTCCCCAAGCTCGTTCGTTAAGCGGAGATATGTTCCAAGTTAACCCACAACCCACAGTTGTTGAGAGTACATATTAGATAGCTTTTATGTGAGTCATCTGACCTCACCACCACCAAAATCCTTTTCTTGTACTTCTCCATGCATGTGGATTATTTCTGCGAGACGACTTTGGGGTGAGGCAAGCACAATTATAGCATAGTGATTTGCCTCATTCTTGCTGCCGCCCCCTTGACAGTGGCCTAGCAGAGAGCCAGAGGCTCCCCTGCCCCTCTTCAACTGGAGGTGCCCTAACCCAGTACCGCTGGGTGCTCCAAAGCCTGCAATTGTGCGCCGCTTAATATGAAGTACAACGCTAGCGGCTTCTAAGCCGTGCTGATTTCACCATTACCATCACCCACATGACTGATGACGTTGTGTACATGGCATGCACATCAAGCAGTGCGGCCATTTGATCATAAGTTAGCATGTTACAAATTCATGTATCGATATATCCCACGCCACACGAGTGCAAATGGTGCCATTTCTGCTTCTCGAGTAGACTGCAAGGCTTGTAGCTTCTAACGTTCCTTACATTCCGTACATTATTTGGCAACAACTCTTGCCTATGATACTCTGTTGTACATCCTGTTCCGCACGCACTCCAACTAAAAGCGACAACGACCTTTTGCTACCAACTCTTTTTGGCAAGGCCATGCAGGAGCGCAAGCTTCAGCCGCGGCCGGTTGGGGTGTGGCTCCTCTACAGAGATGCTGATCACGACGGTGTCGAAGACGCGCAGCTTCCACGACCCATCGCGCGCGGTCACCATCATCTTCTCCTCATCCACGACCACGTCCTCCTCCTCGGCAGCCGCAGGGGCAGGGCGCTTGCCCTTGTTCCCCTTGCTGGCCTCGGCATCCCTGTCCTTGGGGTTGAAGAAGACGGGACCCTCGATGCCATACCTTTCAGGTGCAGCATGCAGCGGTCAATAATGGATACATGAAACAGAGTGGTTAGTGGAACATTGATCAGCAAAACCCTTTTGTGGGTCATCTACAGCTGGTGAAGTATACCAACTTGATAATGAATGTACTCAGTCGCCATCCGTGCCACAACTTGTTAGTTTGGTGCAGGAGGCGACCGTTGCGCTTGGCATAAGAAAGCAGAGGTCTATTGATGCACTTGGTGTGGTTGCTTTTGACAATCAAGCACCACCAGGCAGTTGCTTCCGCAACTCACAGCAGTCCACCTTACCAGGATGAGAAGATGCTGGTCTGCCTCATGATCTTCTCGATGTCACTAGTGTGGCATCCTTCTGTGGTATAACATCCTAGCAACATCACTAGTTGAGGCAATCTTTCTACATATAGAATATTTCCCCTGCTTTCGCACAAATGCCTAACCATAAACCAAAAACATACTCAGACACTGGCCAAACCCTTGCAGCAGAATGCCACAACAGCAAACGCGTTGTCGGTGCATGTGTGCATGTGAATGTGTGCACTGCTCCCTTTCTCTCCACAGGCCTGTATATAATAATAGCAATAGCATCAAAATACAACACTATTCTGTTATTCGACCAACTCTGGCTCCCAATGGTGGCCAGCTGTCATGCTTGCTGGTCACACTGCGTCCATTTGCTGTACTCGTGGCCCACACCACACAGACCCACATGCAAGGGAGTCTGTGGCTACTTCTCTCAGACTCATGTCCACAGACGCGCAAGGGGTAGAAACACATGTCCGCAGTGTGTGCGTGGCTTTCTTGCATGTGTGTGGCTGCATATTTCTGTGTGCATGTACGTGTGTGCATGTGCATATGCGTGTGTGTGTGTGTGTGTGCGTGTGCGCCTGTGTGTGCGTGTGCCCAGGCGCGTGTCGCTGTATGTGCTCAAACATGCACTGCCAACAAACGTGGCCGCTAACTTGGGCACGTTCACGATCACCCTACAAACGTGGCCGGTTGCTCACTTGGGCACGTTCACGATGACGCCGTTCGCGCGCACGTTCACGACGCGAGCCTCCGTCGTCTCCGGTCTGACAGGTGGCGCCCAGGTGGGAAGGGAAAGGAGATGCCGTGGCATTGCACCGGGGGGCAGCGCCATAGACATGGCATGATGGCCAGGATGAGGCATGGCAACAGGGTGCACAGCGGCAAAGGTGTGCGGCAAATGCATGAGGCAAGAATGGGCGTCTCATGCCAACCTTGAAACGTGGCAAGTAATGACACGGACTTAGACTAGAGAGCTGCTTTTGTCATGGGTTTGCATGCATGGAGAAGGGGACAGGATCTTGGCCACAGGACGGGCTGTTTCCTTTGCATCAGCAAGGCACATGAAACGCGCTCCGACGCAGCAGGGGATGGGCCAAAAAGAGAAGTGTGCAGGTCAGGGGGGCAAGACACAGGAGGCTAGCTTACTCCCGAGTACAGATGCTGCCCTAGGGCGGCTGCTAATCATTTGATGAACACACAGAACATGTCATGTCATTAATAGCATAGCGCTGCGATTTCTATTTTGGTAAACTAATTAGTTTGTGTTCGAGCAAACACGCAGGCATGGATTAGAAAAACGAGCAAGCACGATCAGGCGTGTGCTGTGATTTCTGCTGGCAACCGCTGACCATCCCCTTGGAAGGTCAAAGCCCCTTGAAAGGTCAAAGCCATTGATCTGGTGCTTCCATAGCAAGGTGACTGCAGCGAATTCAGTAACGCACACGGGTGTGCTGGTTTTGATGGCATACAAGCAACGCCCTCGACGCCAAGCAGCCACAGACTTGTTCAACCAAGCATCTACATGGCTTACACGCTAATTAAAGACGACGAGTGTGCGACTGTTCCTAGGAAATATTGTGCAACTGCCACTAATAGATGCACGCACCTCCCCCCCCCCAAAAAAAAGTGTGCGCTCCCATTGTGGAGGGAGAGGAGCGTGCACACATGGCACCAGTCCCTAGGACTGATTATCGTGCACTCGTCCCTAACTATTGACATGCACACCTGTTGCGGAAGTAGATGAGCGTGTGCAGCTCCACCGAGGACCGCCCCGCTACCTGCGCGTTGTGGTGCCGCACGTTGCACTCTGCGAGCAGGGGTGGAGGGCAAACAGCCACAAGACCGTTGGACGATTCACTGGTTCATGGGTGATCTCGACGCGTAAACACATGGCAGGTTGCAACAAGATCAAGCCAGACCTGCATTCAGCCCCGCAGACAATGGTTGGCTAACGCTCGACTCTTTCGCCAGGCGACAGCAGCGCTCTCCCTCGTATGCAGGTCCTGATGCAAGGCTTGTCATCCCACACGCTGGGCACATGAGCTCAAGCAGGCCGCCGGCGCATGTGCGTAGTACATCATGACCAGGGCTTAACATGAAACATGATAGCAACGGCTATGTCGGTCTGTCATTAGACCAGTTCAGTGCACCACCACCCACCGTCGGCCAGCTCCAACCATCCCACCACGACCCACATGATGACAGCGCTCAGTGCACCACCACTCAACGTCCGCCAGCTCCAACCATCCCACCACGACCCACATGATGACAGCGCTCAGTGCACCACCACCCACCGTCCGCCAGCTCCAACCATCCCACTACGACCCACATGATGACAGCGCTCAGTGCACCACCACCCACCGTCCGCCAGCTCCTTGACGAACGCCTTCTCGAAGAGCTTCTCGTATAGCCGGTCGATCCCGATGGCGGCAGCAAGCAGGCGGTGGACCACCACGTCTGCGGCAGGAGGGGGGACAAATGCAGGCGGCCCAAGGGGTAGTGCAGATTCGCGGAGCAGAAAGGCAAATGGGGAGCATGTGCGGGGGGGAGGGGACATCAGCCAGCTGAGGACATCATCCAGCCGAGGACATCGCAACGACAAAAAAAAAAAAACACCATGAGCGTTGGCAACCAAGGTAGACCAAGAGGCGATGACAGGTACAACTGCGGCTAGCGTCCAGTGACGTGCCAGCAAGCAACGGGGTCATTTGACACCTTCGTAGGCACGGAAGCCTCCCAACAGTGCCTGATGACAGGAGCCAGTGACACGGGGAGGAACTATGTCAGTGCACAGCATCAGCATGGTGGCAAGCTGCAGACTGGCAAACTAGCTCGTGCCAAGTCAGGGAGCCGCAACAAGACTGACGAGAAACAAGGTGCAAGCTGCCAGTGACAGGCCATGCTGCCTGCTACAACTGCTGAACATGAAAATGGGGAAACAAATGTGCGCCATTGCTGTGAGGCCGGCCACAAGCGCGGCACCGTGTGTCAGTACGACATGTCGACAAAAATAAGATATGCCACATGGACGTGATGTTTGGGGCAGGGGACAACATGCGGCTGGAGAAGCCGCCACACACAGGCGTGCCCAACACGCGGTCATGGCCTCAGGGAGGGATCCAAAGCATTCCGTTGGGGGCACCTGGGTCCAGGTATCGGACAACAGAGGACGGGTTTTTCCTGTGTGAGTTGAGCGGCGGACGATAGTGAACGCACCCCTGACATTGCGTTGGGAAGGAAAGACCCACGCACAGCGTTGCCAGCGCGGCGGATCCCCCGTTGCCTTCATGAACCGCAGGACACAGCCTGCGGTTTCTCCCACACATCAACCACGTGGGATAGCAATGTACATATAGACGCGGATGTACAGGTGAATAATACGCGGGTGGGCTGCGTTTGCTCACCCGCGTATCGCCGAATGGGCGACGTGAAGTGCGTGTAGCGGGGCGCCGCAAGGCCGTAGTGCCAGAACTCCTTTTCCGTGAAGTCACCGCTGCAGATGTACTTGGCCTGTGGGTGGGTGGGTGGGTGGGTGGGTGGGTGGGTGGGTGGGTGGGGGTGGGTGGGTGGGTGGGTGGGTGGGTGGGTGGGTGGGTGGGTGGGTGGGTGGGTGGGTGGGTGGGTGGGTGGGTGGGTGGGTGGGTGGGTGGGTGGGTGGGTGGGGGGGTGGGTGGGTGGGTGGGTGGGTGGGGGGTGGGTGGGTGGGTGGGTGGGTGGACAGGTGGGTGGGCAGCTGGGTGGATGGGTGGGGGTGGGGGGGTGGGGGTGGGGGTGGGGCAGTGTGTGTGTGTGTGTAAGGGGGGGCGGTTGTTTGGTTATTTGGTTGTTTGGGTAAGCCAAAGAAGGGACAGTGTAATTAATGGCAGGGCTGGTGTGGGCTTTTGAGGCGTCAGGCTTTACCTCCCATACAAAAGAACGTCGCAACCCACAATGAACAGGCCCTGCTGCTGCATTTTTGCCCCACTCCGCGATAAAACTACTGCGGCAAGTGCACAACACCGCGCCTGCTGTACCCACCTACGCCATGAATGTGCACGCTAGCAGGCAAATACCGCGTCAAGTGCAAAAAAAGTGCGCACTGCGCCCACCTGCATGATGCAGCACCGTACTAGGATAAATTACGTACAGTGCGCCATGTATCCAGGCTACAGTATGCAAACTCCGCCCACCTGCGTCATGCATCGCGTGGCCAGGATGCGGAGCAGCTTGTTGAAGTAGCCGTCGTTGCCGTCACCCAGCTTTTTTTGGGGGGGGAGGGGAGGCAGAGAGAAAGAAGACACAGGGACAAGAGCAGCCGGACCACGACACGAGCAGGCGGCAGCACGTACGGGCGGCAGCAAAGAGGTCAGCGCAGCCGGGAGTGGGTGGCAGCAGGCAACCACGTATCATAACGGGATATGGTTGTCATGAGAAAAACACTACCATCAACGAATGTCAGCCACGACGACTTGCTAGTTACACCTAGAGGTAACGGGTCATGTACAGACACCTGCACTGCTGGTTGACAAGCAGCAGGGCCATATTTTTGGCTCCCACCAGCATGGGAAGGAAAACGCAATTACGTGGTGTAGAGTGGTAGGCGAATGGACACCGGAAGCTTCTAGGCAGGGGAGTCGCTTGCCAACACTGGCAGAGTTGGCTTTTCAGCATTAGTTAATCATATTACATAGCAGGCAGCCCAGGCCGCAAGTCATTCATTCAAGATGTTAAAAATATTCCCGAAAGAAAATTCTCTAATCCAGTTTCTGCACCCCCACAAAAAAGAGCGAGCAGAATGACATCCACCCTGGTCTCCTAGATACCCAGCAAGAAGGGGCATGCGTGGGTGGTAGGAGCCCGGGTCCCCTAGGCGGCTACGCTAAGGGGGCATCACACCACACCCTCCCCTGAGCCGGCGACCTACCACCGCGCGGTCTAGCGAGTCGGCCAGGGCCTTGGAGCTCTCCGTCTGCAATGTGATGCCGACCGCGTTGGCCACCTTGTGCAGTGGCTTGAACATGTTGGGCGTCGGCTCGGGGTGACGCCTGGGGGGATATGCCAATCCGAGAACACAGGTGGCCAAGGGAAAGTAAGCATTAAGGATGGGGAGGGCGCCAGTTTTGGTGATGGGATGGAAGTAAAGCACGGTCATACGATTCATACAACATGAGAGCACCAGCACACGCAACAAGAAGCTAGATGGAATGTGCAGCAACACATCAGCATTCAGGGCATCATCACGTGGCCATCTGTTGGGGCATCATCACGTGGCCATCTGTTGGGGCATCATCACGTGGCCATTACCCTTGTTGGGGCATCATCACGTGGCCATTACCCTTGTTGGGGCATCATCACGTGGCCATCCGTTGGGGCATCATCACGTGGCCATTACCCTTGTTGGGGCATCATCACGTGACCATTACCCTTGTTGGGGCATCATCACGTGACCATTACCCTTGTTGGGGCATCATCACGTGGCCATTACCCTTGTTGGGGCATCATCACGTGGCCATTACCCTTGTTGGGGCATCGTCAAGTGGCCATTACCCTTGTTGGGGCAAACTTATCTCAGGCCCATGACTGTCCAGATCATGTTTTGGCAAGCGGGATGACATGACGCGTAAAACACCATTGGCAGGAGCAACAGAAGGTATTAATACTTCTGAAGGCTTCAGCCAACCGCTGGCATAGACCTCTCCAAACCCAGAGTCCAAGCCCTCACACTTTGCCCCCTTGCCAAATGCAGGTAACTTTGCTTCTCCAACCAAGAACGGTGGCCTATACCAAACGCATGAAATGCAGACGGTGCGGCTGTGCAACACCAAGGAAGGCTTCCAGGCCTGAGGACCCAGGTGGCACTCCACCATGTCCTTTCTTGCGAGTAAGAAATCACAGCACATGTCAGCCCTCATGGCCTCCTCTGGTTTATTCAACGCCTCACCGAAGCATCGCGCACTGTGGGAAGGTGGCGAAGATCTTGTCGGCGACGGTGACGTTTGCAAGCAGCATGTACTCCTCGATCATCTGGTTGGACTCGCGCACCTTGTACATGCCTGCAGTGGGGAAAAGGGGACGGTGCGTGTGCCCACGATACAGATGTGGGTGCATACAACCCGAGTGGATGGGGAAGGAGGGAGGGAGGGAGGGGGGGTGAGGAATCGAAACGGCAGGGAACACATAGTCAGCAGCAGCATGAGCTGAGAGGCGCCTTGGGGGGATTTCTCGAACAAATAGGCGCTTACTACCATACGCCAACCAATACGCCCTTACTACCGGAAGAAAATATCCCCGAACACAACGGGCCCAACAATACGCTGTAGGTAACGAGCTGCATGAAAAATCCCCCTCCCCCTTGTCACGTTCCTGACAGGCAGTGGTGACAACGTGGCTGCTATGATAAATACAAAACATGATCTCAACTCCCGCTTGTGGGCAAAGAACCACACACCCACGCCGGTGCCAAGCAAAACCTTTGAATCAACATGCCACCACGCACCCATGTCAGTCGGGTCAAGCGTCCAAGTGCACTGGGTGACCACATACTAGCGGACACGATACCCCCATGCGTCAACGCACCCACATGGGTGGACAACTAGTCAGTACTGTGCCCTTATTCCCACGCACCCACATGGGTGGACAACTAGTCAGTACTGTGCCCTTATTCCCACGCACCCACATGGGTGGACAACTAGTCAGTACTGTGCCCTTATTCCCACGCACCCACATGGGTGGACAACTAGTCAGTACTGTGCCCTTATTCCCACGCACCCACATGGGTGGACAACTAGTCAGTACTGTGCCCTTATTCCCACGCACCCACATGGGTGGACAACTAGTCAGTACTGTGCCCTTATTCCCACGCACCCGCATGGGTGGACAACTAGTCAGTACTGTGCCCTTATTCCCACGCACCCACATGGGTGGACAACTAGTCAGTACTGTGCCCTTATTCCCACGCACCCACATGGGTGGACAACTAGTCAGTACTGTGCCCTTATTCCCACGCACCCACATGGGTGGACAACTAGTCAGTACTGTGCCCTTATTCCCACGCACCCACATGGGTGGACAACTAGTCAGTACTGTGCCCTTGTTCCCACGCACCCACGTCGGTCGGGTCGAGCGTCTCGGTGTCAAGCGTGAACTTGACCTCGGCGGATGCCAGTGTGAGCGCGCCGCGGTCAATGCGCCGCTGCCGCATGATCTGGCAGACGACACGCGACGGCACAGGCAGGCGGATGCAGAAGGGACAAACATGAAGGGACACCCGTGATCTGGCAGATGCGGACAGGTGGGCGGTGTGGGAAAGAAGCACGCACACGCCAAGCGGCAGAACTAAATCTACCGTCGGCACGCAAAGCCGTAGGCCATGACACGCGCACGACAGGATGCACTTTGCTAACTGCTATGCCATGACGCCAGGACCACACATGCGCGTACAACGTAAGCCGTCACAGAGGAGACGTGCCGCATGAGGTCATGCACGCTGACCTCATCACTGAGGGTGGTGATCCATTAAATCAACACGCGTCAGAAGGCACTGGGACATACGTAGGGCACAAGTGCGGCTGCCTGAGCAGGGGCCGGCGGTGTTGTCTGTCAGCTTCAGCTGAGCAGAGACCGGTGCAGCAGGTAGCCACGGCATAGCCCACATGTGTGCAAACATCCCAACACGTGCATAATCCGCACACATGCAGTGCAACAGGGCAAGGAGATGCCACGTGGCCTTGCCGACAAGGAATATGGATGCAGCTCGGCGAGAGGACCCATTAGTGAGTGTTGATGTGGGGAGGGATGTGATTGATACGTGCCTATCAAGCCTCTGCCTGAGAATGCGGCAACAATGGGATTTGAAGCATATGGGGTGGTTGAATGTACGCGTAGTGGTTGCTGCAGCACGGAAGCTGAAGCACATTATAACATGGGTGCCATGTGGCTACTGACAGAGTGGGACATGGGTGTGATGCTAGCTACAGACTTGGTGCGAGGCGTAGGGCTTGTGGCCCGGGGGGGAAGGGAGTAAGCGGGGGGGAACAAGAGATGCTTGGGAGAAATGCCTGGGGTGCTAAGCAGTAAGCGGTGTTTGAAAGGCTAGTTCAATGCCAACCAGCCCATGATGCTGCTCACACGATGCCAATAGCGCAGGGTAATGATAGGCATCAGCATCGCCACAAGTACTGTAGTATCTAGAATTACGCTCATGAGACCTAAAGCCCCTAGACCCAGGCTAGGGTCAGTAGGCCTCCCTTTGCTATAGTCGCACTTGCAGTCACGCAGGATCTCGTCTTATCTGATCATATGGGAATGTGCAAGGAAAAGTAGGGGGAAGAGCATTTAAAGACAACGGCCTTGGAACGCGTTAAATTGGCGATTGCCGCTCACCTTGGCGAGTTTGTTCAGATCGCGCAGCGCCACCGTCACCTCGTCATCGACACGGCTGGTGGGTGGCAGAGGCAGGGTTGGGGAAGGGAATGCCAGATTGCAGGGCATGGTGGTGATGGTGGTGCCCATGGCAGGCAAACAGTGGGGTGTTTGCCACACAACCAGGAACGAGTGAGGCAACCATAAGGGACAAACAGATCCTGGCTAGCGTAGGCCAAATTTGATTCAGCCAGGCAGATGTGATGGGTGGTACCATATGCAGGCAAGACAGTGGCTCTTGCAGTTCCCATAAGCAGGTGATGAGAGCCAGTGACAACGTGCATTGGCACTAAAGCTGCCTGTGCGCAAGGCATGAAAAGGTTTTGCAACTGGCCTATTAGAATGCATGCAAGGCCAGGCATGTGGCGTAGAAAATACTGACCCAACAAGGATGCGAGCAGCGAAGGAGGGGACAGGGGGACATAGGAGAAAACAGGGGAACGAGAAGCAGGGGAGTAGCAAGGGGGTAAAGGGGAGGGGAGAAGAGGGGAAGGAAAGGGAGGTAAGAAATGGGGAAAAGGGAGCAGCGGTGAGGTAGGTGGGTGGGTGGGTGGGTGGGTGGGTGGGTGGGTGGGGGGGGTGGGGTGGGGTGGGGGTGGGGGTGGGGGGGGGGTGGGGGGTGGGGGGTGGGGGGTGGGGGGTGGGGGGGTGGGGGTGGGGGGTGGGGGGGTGGGGGGTGGGGGTGGGTGGGGGTGGGGGGTTGGTTGGTTGGTTGGTTGGTTGGTCGGTCGGTCGGTCGGTCGGTCGGTCGGTCGGTCGGTCGGTCGGTCGGTCGGTCGGTCGGTCGGTCGGTCGGTCGGTCGGTCGGTCGGTGGGTTGGTTGGTTGGTTGGTTGGTTGGTTGGTTGGTTGGTTGGTTGGTTGGTTGGTTGGTTGGTTGGTTGGTTGGTTGGTTGGTTGGTTGGTTGGTTGGATGGTTGGTTGGTTGGTTGGTTGGTTGGTTGGTTGGTGGGGTGGGGCGGGGTGGAGCAATGGGACGAATGGCCTGGCCATTCGTCCCCACCTGTCATCCATACGCGTCTGCGCCTCTAGGTACGAGAAGGAGTGGCGTGAGCGGATGAGGCTGCGCGTGAAGTCTGTCGAGACGATGTGCGCATCCTCCGTGATCTCCTGCAACAAGGGGCAGGGAAGCGAAATGATGCACCACAGATGCATAGGGGTTAAGCCACGCGCAATGTCATGCAATAACTGGTGGAGGAAAGGAGTGGAGCATGCATAAGGTTCTTACCACGCGTGACCTCTTGCAATAGGAAGAGGAGGCACGGCAGTCGCAGCAAACACATACCTAACCTAACATCAAGGGTCACTACCATGCAATGGTTGAGCCATGTGTGGTCTCATGCAACAGGTGGCAGGAGGCAAGGCAAGGCGCATGCCGAGCGGTTAGCTGCGTGTAATCACATGCGGCAACAGAGTGAGGCGCAGCCATGCATGGAGAGGCATGGTGGGTACGCAAGGAACATCCCAATCACGATGATTAAATGCACCTTTACATCTACATCCAACACCACATTATTTGATAATGTTGGTGGATATCAATTGAATATTTCTTAAACAACGATACTTCATAACCAACAACTCAATCCAGCAAAAGCAGGCCCCTCTTCTGTCACATAATGTCGTACTCTGCCCTCCAACTTTTCACACACATAGGCACATCTACGTGTGCATGTGCGTGTGCCTATGCGTGTGTGTGTGTGTGTGCGCGTGTGCGTGTGTCTACATGTACTTTGTGAGCTCGTGCTTGTTCTATCTGACTTGCGGAATTTTCAAAGGCGGAGGGGCGGCCGCAGTAGGCAGGTCCAACTGGCAGTGAGGGGGGGTAATGTGAACCGGGCGTGGTACTGTGGAACAGGGGTGGTGCGGTGCCACTGGCCTGTTGGACAGTGGGCTGGCGCGCGCCACCCCAAGTCGGTGGCTACTTAGCGCTGTGGCTGCGCAACAACCAGCCCTCTTTGCAGCTCGCACCCACCCACCCTCGGTGCCTGAGGGTGTTACAAAGTCCAGGTCCTCATCACTGGCCCAGGTCCCCAAGACTGGTGGACTGATGCTCCGGCCCTTGTTTGTATGGCCTAGCTAGACTACGATGCTGATGGGTGCCCTTAGGTTCTTAGGTTGGCTGTGGCCTTGACGTGGGCCTTCCCACTTATTTGGTAATATGTAACGGCACCCATCCGTATCCTGGACTAACTAGGGCGCACAACAAGGCCGTACTAGGGCACACAACAAGATCTAACTAGGGCACACAACAAGGTCTAACAAGGGCACCCAACAAGGGCTAACTAGGGCACACAACAAGGGCTAACTAGGGCACACAAGGCCGTACTAGGGCACACAACAAGGTCTACCTAGGGCACACAACAAGGTCTAACTAGGGCACATAACAAGGTCTACCTAGGGCACACAACAAGGGCTAACTAGGGCACGCAGCAAGGGCTAACTAGGGCACACAACAAGGTCGTACTAGGGCACACAACAAGGCCGTACTAGGGCACACAACAAGGGGTAACTAGGGCACACAACAAGGGCTAACTAGGGCACACAACAAGATCTAACTAGGGCACACAACAAGGGGTAACTAGGGCACACAACAAGGGCTAACTAGGGCACACAACAAGGGGTAACTAGGGCACACAACAAGGGGTAACTAGGGCACACAACAAGGCCGTACTAGGGCACACAACAAGGTCTAACTAGGGCACACAACAAGGGCTAACTAGGGCACACAACAAGGGCTAACTAGGGCACACAACAAGGCCGTACTAGGGCACACAACAAGGTCTACCTAGGGCACACAACAAGGGCTAACTAGGGCACACAACAAGGGCTAAGTAGGGCACACAACAAGGTCTACCTAGGGCACACAACAAGGGCTAACTAGGGCGCACAACAAGGCCATACTAGGGCACACAACAAGGGCTAACTAGGGCACACAACAAGGCCGTACTAGGGCACACAACAAGGTCTAACTAGGGCACATAACAAGGTCTACCTAGGGCACACAACAAGGGCTAACTAGGGCACACAACAAGGGCTAACTAGGGCACACAACAAGGGCTAACTAGGGCATACAACAAGGGCTAACTAGGGCACACAAGGCCGTACTAGGGCACACAACAAGGGGTAACTAGGGCACACAACAAGGGCTATCTAGGGCACACAACAAGATCTAACTAGGGCACACAACAAGGGGTAACTAGGGCACACAACAAGGGCTAACTAGGGCATACAACAAGGGCTAACTAGGGCACACAAGGCCGTACTAGGGCACACAACAAGGGGTAACTAGGGCACACAACAAGGGCTATCTAGGGCACACAACAAGATCTAACTAGGGCACACAACAAGGCCGTACTAGGGCATACAACAAGGTCGTACTAGGGCACACAACAAGGGCTAACTAGGGCACACAACAAGGGCTAACTAGGGCATACAACAAGGGCTAACTAGGGCACACAAGGCCGTACTAGGGCACACAACAAGGGCTAACTAGGGCACACACAACAAGGGCTAACTAGGGCACACAACAAGGGCCAGAGCATCACTCCACCAGTCTTAACGGCCTGGGCCAGTCATGAGGACCTGGACTATGTTACATCCTTAGGCAGCGAGGGTGGGTGGGCGCGAGCTGCAAAGAGGCCTGGTTGTTGCGTAGCCACAGTTAGTTGAAATAGTGCCGGAACCTTTTGCCACCTGCGGCAAACCGGTCCGGAACACTATTTTGCCCGGAATAACCACTTCCGAGCACCCAAACTAATTCGGCCGCATTAGTTAAGTAAATAGTGTTCTGGACCGGTTTGCCGCAGGTGGCAAAAGGTTCCGGCACTATTTCAACTAACTGCCACAGCCCTAAGTAGCCGCATGTGCATGTGCGTGTGCGTGTGTGGGTGTGCCCATCTCTCGCCGAGCTTATGGGGCCCATCACATACTAGCCTGGCTCTCGCTTCTGGGTACGAAGCATCCGCTTGACACTGCAGACATGGGAGTTTGTGCTCCACGCCCCCCTGACAAGGACACAACACTATGTGCCTTAAAAGTTAATCCTGATATTGTGCATCGAACAAGAAACCATCGCAGTCACCCATATATAAATGTTAAAAGCCGTGGCACACACCCATAAATAGATGTCATTGTACTCACCCATACATAAACGTTAAAAGCCATCGCACTCACCCAAATCACAGAGAGGGCAAAGCGGTCGACTTGTTCGTTGAGAGAGCAAATCTCTGCACGCAAGCAGCCAGGCAGGCGCCAGCAAGGTCATGGCAGCACATCAGCGATGTACTCGTGTACGCAGTGCCCTGGTTGTATGGGAGTGGCACCCTTGTCAGCGTAGCAGTAAGGGGCAATCATTGCAGCAGCAAGGGGCAACCATCGCAGCAGCATGGGGCAATCATCGCAGAAGCGTGCGGCAATCATCGCAGCAGCATGCGGCAATCATCGCAGCAGCATGCGGCAATCATCGCAGCAGCATGCGGCAATTATCGCAGCAGCATGCGGCAATCATCGCAGCATTGCATGGGCTAGTGACTGGTAGCCCGGCAAGTGCAGCAACGCCGCAGCTGTAATCAAACAATTATTCAAGATTACAAAATAGTGCATGGCACGCTGCATCCAGGCGCATGCCCGCAAAGAGAAAAAAAAAAGATTTCTTCTCATCAATCAAGAGCTTAGTACACAACACATGCTTAGAGCATCCATCGTGTACAAGAATAGAATAGACGGGGTAGTGAAGCGACCAGCATTAGAGCTTCCCCTCACCCGTGGTAAGCGCGCTAGGCAGCATGTCAATCCTCCGCTCCACCAGGTAGACCGACGTGCCCCTCTTGGCCGCCTCCTTGTCCAGCGCGGTCCCTGGCTTGACAAAACTCGTGACATCCGCAATGTCTGTCCAGCCAGAGGCGTGGGTCGACCAATTCATTGCATTCGCGTAGGTGATAAAGAAGGCAGGATGGAGCCGGCGAACCCATTGTTCAAAACAACACCATCCGAGATGACGCCGTGCTCCCAACCGGCGTGGGCATCGGCCATCATGCGGGGCGCCAGGGGAGCCACACAGGATAAACATTTTTCCGCAAAAAAACAGTCAAGGTTTCAAGACCAATCCATGTATTATTTCCCAGATACTGACCGTGCCTCTCTTCCACAGAAAGGGATGCACAGCTCTAGAGAATCGTTTGGGGATGCACAGCTGGCATTGACGTCTCACCCCCTTTGTGGATGAACAATACCCGAAAAGGAAACATACTCATGCATCTGTCACAGCAACGCCCATGATATTCCACATGTGCACATGCACACGCAGGCAAATACAGCGCACATGCACACGCAGGCAAATACAGCGCACATGCACACGCAGGAAAATACAGCGCACATGCACACGCACAATAGTGCAGGCTCATGGATAGCGTACAAATAAGGCATACACTGCTATGAACAAAAGAACTTGATACACAGTACAGGCTGGAGAGATTTCTCGCTCTCAGCCCTGTCAGGTTGGGAGGATACGGACACCGATCTCGAAATTGCCGTTAGGCAACCGGCGGCAGTGCAGGGCGTCGTCAATGTCCTTGCACCCTGGAGGGTCCACGCTGCACACCACCAGGTGCCGCAGGTCGCGGCGGTGCGGATCCACCAACGCCTCGGCAGGCACGTCCCACGGCAGTCGGGGGACACACTCCATGACCGCAGGCGCAAATGGCCGGTCATCAATATCGTTCTCAATAAGTAGCACCTGCGGGGAGGAGGGCAGGTGTACGTGGTAGTGCACAGAGTGAAGGCAAGGGACATGCCCTCCCGCCCTGCAGCTGAGTGCAACAGAACCGAAACGAGAAGGGATGGCCACAGCAACCAAGCAGCGCCCTCCACGGCACGCCACGAGCTACTCTTTAGAGAGTAGCACAGAAGGACACCAAGCATCGCACAATTCTCGCAGACACAAATGTGCACGCACCCAAACCTTCACAATATGCCAGCTCTAATTAAACTATCGCGGTAAAAAGACAAAAAGTTAGCTGACAAGAGAGACTACCTGTCGTGGAAACGGTCATCATTCCAAAATGCTAGGCTCGCGACTCTTCAGACAACCTTCATCGAAAACTGTGAACTCGGCCCCTTACGTGCAGCCACTACCATCTGACACCAACTCATTTGCACCGAAAATATTGCCCTGACCCGTCCATGATTCATGTAACCACCCTTCCCGCCTTGTTTATGTGAGACCCGCCATATGTTCAGCAGACAGATACAGACACAGAGTAGTAGAACACAGCAGAACAACGACTTTAAAAAGCAGTAGCCATGCAGGTGTAGTGAGACGAGCCCAGATTGCTCACCCCCTCTCCTCCCTCTGCTCCCACTCCCCCTATGAAACAAAATTGCGTGGTAACTTGCGTTCAGTCTCATGTGTCATTATACATGCAGCGCAGCACACTTACTGCTCGGTCTCATATGACATTAAAAACGCAACTACACTATGCACCCACCTGTGACTCGATCGAAAATGCCACTACCCATGCAGCGCAGCACACCCCCGATCCAACAAGACAGCTCGCTTACCTGCGACTCGGTCTCCCTGTCACCGATCTTCCCCACCTCGCGCACGTAGTGGCCCTCCGGGTGCCGCGAGGACCGCTCCCACTTGTCAATCACCACCACGATGCGCTTGTCAGACAGCTGCATGAGCTGCTTGGTGTGGAAGCGAATGCGCGGGATGTTGCGCGTGACGCACTCAAAGAGGGCCCAGCCTGCGTCGCCACCGCCCCGCACTGCCGAGCCTGGCTTGGGGGGGATGATAGAGCCGCAGAACCTGCAGGGGTGCACCGCATCCGATGACAAGTGTGGCATGTTCGATGGATCCATGTTCATAAAGGCAGCGAGGGGATGGGGGAACCGCAGAACCTGCCGGGGTACGCCGCGTCCATAAACTGTTGCACAATCATGATCGACGTCAACAAGGTTGCCGGGGATGATGAGAAGCCACAGAACCTGCAAACATGTGCCGCAACCACCTGGAAGATTTCATGGGAGCCCCATATCCGACCACATAGCGTGGAGCCGATGCAAGTCAACCTCTGGCGCGAGGGGCGCTGGCGCTGGTGTCTCTCCCCAGCTCCCATGTGCAAGAATACCCACGACATGAGGCTCTTTTCTTCGTTGCATTGATGCCATAATTTTTCCCCATGGTCAGGAGAGGCACTTGGAGGGGAAGCCCTCTCGGCCCGCGTGTAAACCGCTGAACGTTTGTGTATTAAAACTGTTCACAAAACGAAATCGCTATGCACCAGATATTACTGCGTGATTTGCAAATAGACACCTGACACTCACGATCGCCAGAACCTCGAACAGAAGACTTCTGACAGCTACGGTCGCCAGAACCTCAAACAGAAGACACCTAACAGCTACGGTCGCCAGAACCTCGAACAGAAGACTTCTTACAGCTACGGTCGCCAAAACCTCGAACAGAAGACTTCTTACAGCTACGGTCGCCAGAACCTCGTACAGAAGACACATAACAGCTACGGTCGCCAGAACCTCAAACAGAAGACTTCTAACAGCCTAACAGCTACGGTCGCCAAAACCTCGAACAGAAGACTTCTTACAGCTACGGTCGCCAAAACCTCGAACAGAAGACTTCTAACAGCTACGGTCGCCAAAACCTCGTACAGAAGACACATAACAGCTACGGTCGCCAGAACCTCGTACAGAAGACACATAACAGCTACGGTCGCCAGAACCTCAAACAGAAGACTTCTTACAGCTACGGTCGCCAGAACCTCGTACAGAAGACACATAACAGCTACGGTCGCCAGAACCTCGAACAGAAGACTTCTTACAGCTACGGTCGCCAGAACCTCGAACAGAAGACTTCTTACAGCTACGGTCGCCAGAACCTCGTACAGAAGACACATAACAGCTACGGTCGCCAAAACCTCGAACAGAAGACTTCTTACAGCTACGGTCGCCAGAACCTCGTACAGAAGACACATAACAGCTACGGTCGCCAGAACCTCGAACAGAAGACTTCTTACAGCTACGGTCGCCAGAACCTTGAACAGAAGACTTCTAACAGCTACGGTCGCCAAAACCTCGAACAGAAGACACCTAACAGCTACGGTCGCCAGAACCTCGAACAGAAGACTTCTTACAGCTACGGTCGCCAGAACCTAAAACAGAAGACTTCTAACAGCTACGGTCGCCAAAACATCGAACAGAAGACTTCTTACGGCTACGGTCGCCAGAACCTCGAACAGAAGACTTCTTACAGCTACGGTTGCCAGCAACAGACACTCCCACTCACTGTCGCACGCACTTGTACCGTTTAACTCTTAACACTCACGGTCGCCACGACTTGCGCTGGATGATGCCGACCACCTTGCCCGACACGCGCTTGTCCCCCCCCTTCCCCGTCCCCGTGACGTGTGGCAGCGGCTCCGGCTCGGGGCAGAAGGACGGCTTCACGCTTGCCTCCAGCACCTCCCCCTCACCCTCATCGCCCTCCTTGCCGTCCTCGTCCGACTCATTGCCTGGGTACCGTGCTTGGGGTGTGGTGCGTGGGAGCAGTGCCATGCCAGACAAGCAGGTGAGTGAGTTGGAAGGCGTGAAGTGCGGAGTACTGAGAATAGCACTGAACGGTACAGGGAGCAGTACAAGTAAACACCATCAACAGGTTGACATGGCCACTGTCCTGTTCTGTGGGTGCGGGCAGGGATGCCAGCAAATACGGGCCACTGACCATCCAGCCCGTGCGCTGGAAAAATGCCAGTGCAGACTGCGCGCAAACATCGGCCACCCAGCCTGTCGTCACAGGACAAGCTTCTCCATGCAGACTGCGAGCAAACATCGGCCACCCAGCCTGTGGTCACAGGACAAGCTTATCCATGCAGACGGCGAGCAAACATCGGCCACCCAGCCTGTCGTCACAGGATAAGCTTCTCCATGCAGACTGCGCGCAAACATCGGCCACCCAGCCTGTCGTCACAGGACAAGCTTCTCCTTGCAGACGGCGAGCAAACATCGGCCACCCAGCTTGTCGTCGTAGGACAAGCTTCTCCGCGCGGACTGCGAGCAAACATCGGCCACCCAGCCTGTGGTCACAGGACAAGCTTCTCCTTGCAGACGGCGAGCAAACATCGGCCACCCAGCTTGTCGTCACAGGACAAGCTTCTCCACGCAGACTGCGAGCAAACATCGGCCACCCAGCCTGTGGTCACAGGACAAGCTTCTCCATGCAGACGGCGAGCAAATATCGGCCACCCAGCCTGTGAACACAGGTCAAGCTTCTCCATGCAGACTGCGAGCAAACATCGGCCACCCAGCCTGTGGTCACAGGACAAGCTTCTCAGAGACAAGGCATCGCCCACCCACCTTCGACGATGCGCCGGCTGCCCGCATGCCATTGGTCCTCAGGCAGCAGCTCCACCGCCACAATGTCGTCATCCATCGCCCGGTTCATGTGCACCGCGCCACCAATGTAGATGTCCTCGCCGCCTTCGAGCGCCGACACGTATCCCTCAAATGGGTTGAACTGGCTCACACGCAGGGGTCCCTGGAAGAAGCGGCCGCTCTTGAGGCCCAGTGTGATCTCACTGGCGTGCTTGTGCTGGCGGACGACACACACGAGGACACACACACAGATACACGAAAAGAGGACGGACACACGCACACACGCATACACATACTCACATAAGCATACCCACACGAATGTGCACAAGCAGGACAGTGGTCCGCAGCGCAAAATGAAGAACATACGGAGACATCGAGGGGTCCGGTCGCTCTGGTGTTGAGGGGGCCCATGGACACCGGAATAGAGTGCAGGAAGAGATTACAGGAACAGAGTACGCGACCAGCGAGGGGGCACAGGAGGCCACCTTGCACTGAGCCACTGGTTCATGGTGGCACATGCAGCTCATGGCTGCGTAAACGCCTGCGATGCCCCATGACAATGCGCTGACCCTAGCGGGCGTGACCTTGGCAAACAACTCGTGCGTGCACGGCACAACGGAAAGGGGGGTGCTTTGCTTAGGGTGGCCACAGGGCGCGTGGCGGGTGCTGGCCACAGGATCATGCCTGGGGCTTTGCTCCGACAACCCTGGAGGTCAAGACAAACCGAGCGTGCGGGACCTTGAGGCGCAATGGCGCGATACGTATCCCGAGAGTCCCGCCATTGCGGGGGGATGCCGCTGCCTGATACACCCTTACAGGGCCAGTAAAGTGCACAGAAAATATAAATATTTGAAGTGTCAGCTTGGAGCATGACCTGGCGGTGTCTGACACTCGCCGCATCATTCGGCTGCTTAGCGACCCAGGCCATAGCTACCCACAACACCCCTCTCCTCCCCTACCTCCTCATAAACACAGCGGCGCTTGCCTACCTCCTCATAAATACAGCGGCGCTTGCCTACCTCCTCATAAATACAGCGGCGCTTGCCTGCCTCATCAATACAGCGGCGCTTGCCTACCTCATAAATACAGCGGCGCTTGCCTACCTCCTCATAAATACAGCGGCGCTTGCTGGTCCGGCCACTGCCTCCCTCGGCGTCTCCGTCCCCATCCTTGGCGTCCTCCCTCTCGCGCCCGGCCGCCACAATGTCCAATAGTTCTGGCACGGCGGACAGGTTCTCCTCCACATACCGCCCCACTGCAGGGTACCGAGCAGGGTGAAACCAAAAGATGTCATGAACCAAGGACAAAAGGAGGACAAGGAAACGCTGCTGCTTTGGAGAACAACAATTGAAACAGTTGGCGGGAAACCGGTCTACTATCGTAGACTGGGGCTCAAAAATCAAGTTCGATTTTTATTTTGAGTAGCGCAATCGACAGATCTCCCCGAGAGGATCCTGGATCATACCTTAGATACTGGAAAGTCCGTTTTCAGTTAAGCGATAGTAGGCCAACAAGACAAGTGAAAATGGCTGTAAGCTGGGTCCTTAGCATCAAATGGGCCAAAGCCCAGACAGTCCAAGTAGGACGTTCGGGGGTCCAAACAAAAGTTTTAGTTGTGCAATTGATAGATCTTGATGAGGGCATTCAGAATCTGAATGTCAAAGGCCAGGAATGGTCCATGTTTGGACGACAGGGGGCAAAACCCGATACTCCCAACGCAAAAAAATTATTAATTCGCCAAAATGTGCTTTTTTTCTACGGTATACCGGTTTCCCGCCAACAGTTTCAATAGGGGCCACCTGGCAGCATCTTGGCCTCCCATTGCAGTTGCGTAGTGACCGCAGATGCCGATCCACCCTGCAAAGTAATAACTAGACAGCACGGCACCATGATGGACCACGGCTGAGATGCAGCACCGTAGCTTGCTTTCCTGCCAACCACCAGATCTGGAACGTGGACTCTACCACACAACTCGTGCTGGTTGCTCGTCGTGCCGGCCAGTGTTTTTGCTAACGGACCGCGCGCGGTCATGTGTGACCGCTGACCGCCGGACTTTGGAGCCCGCGGTCACACATGACCGCCGGATTTTGGTGGCTGCGGTCACACATGACCGCGGGATTTTGGTGACCGCGGTCACAGGCAGGCTGCGGTCACAGGTCTAGTCTTGTGACCGTAGGTCTGGCAGCAGGTAGTGGGTCCATCGGCCGGTCAGTGGTCTGTCAGGTAACTTCGAGCTGTACAGGTTTCGTCAGAATCAGATTTTAGAATCGTTTACTCAACAAGGTATTTAGTAACCACTACACCCCTAGCTCCACGTTTAAGATTGGGGTCCGGCCGACCCAGGGCTGCGATCTTAAACCTAAAATCAAATCCAGGGCTGACGATCTTAAAGTGGAGAGCTGTAGGCGATCTTAAACATGATGCGGTATACCTGAGTACATAATCTATATCGCATACCATTGACCAGCTATTTGTACCTACTTTAAGATCTTTTCCCCCAAACCAGCCCTGCCATCTTAAACCTGGAATTTCAAAATCCAGGGTCTCAAGATCTTAAACCTGGAAATCTTAAACGTGGGACTAGGGGTGTAAGAAGACGTCAGTTAGAAATTCGGCTCTAGTAAATTTTCAGTTCTGAAGCAGACAGCAGCGACGTTCCTACCCTGACTTGGGTTGACCTTAGAGCTTGCGCGTATTACCTGATTTAATGAATTCCCTGCGTTCTTGACAAGGCGTGAAGTCATTGATGGCTGACGACGTCGAAAACACTATGCTCGTTCTCTAGACTGGTGGGGGATCAGCAGCGTGATAATGGCTGTGAAAAACGGAACAAAGTAACAAGCTTTTAGCTGTATGTCCAGGTAGCGCCATGCTATCATGGGTGGGGACTGAGCTTGCCCTAGCGTTAAATACGAACATGTCGGGTTACGACAAATCGAACATGGTCAGCAAGAATAAAAAAACGTCTAGTTTAGGAGTGGCCTCAGCCTCAGGCAGAGCTAAGGGCGTAGGTTTATTATCGTGGCTCATTCCACGAAAGTCATCAGGCACAGCCATGGCCGCAGCCCTCCTGACAACTCCATGCCCGAAGCAAGGCCTGATTCGGCGCCATCATCAGGCAACTTGCAGCCGCCTGGGAATGTGAATAGTGTCGGAGCTAGTCGCCGTTTGGAATCTAACGAGACGAACAGAGGGAAAAGGTCTGGGACGAGTGGACATGACTCCTCTTCTGAGTCTGCTGAGTCTCAATCACCTTCGCATTCCGACGATGACCCGAGATCTGGGCGTGGAAAGCGTCGCCATAGATCGTCTGATTCTTCATGTATGCTATTGTTTCATGTAGCATTTTCAGTCAAGCAGGTAGGATTGAGTTTTTAAACCTCCGTACATAGCCGTTGGACCATGCCCCATGGCCCAGGTTGCCAAGTCACAACTCAAAGGTGTAATCATTGATGTGTATTGAGTATTATGAATGCGCCTTAAGGGTCAGCAAGTTTGTTTTTATGCCCAAGTCTTAAGGCCCAAGGGTGAAGGGCAATCTAGTTTTATCGATGCAAGAATTCCACATAAGAACAAACCACTAAGTTGTTATGTTAGTAGACTAAGGCCAAAGTGCCTATTACCCCCCCCTGGGCCCCCCACAAGCCTAGGCTGAGGCATTCAAGCGTATAACACATCACACACAGTGCTCGCAACAAAGCTATGTAAGGTCATGCGCGACCGCGGGATTTTGGTGGCCGAGGTCACTGCGACCGCAGGATTTCAGGGGCCGAGGTCACCCGCGACCGCAGCCCAAAAACCCTTAGCAAAAACACAGGTGCCGGCCTACACAAAAGAATTCGCCGAATGTCTCACACCTTTGCAAATTAATCTTACTAACTGATTGACCACGTCCACTATAATGAATAGATTTCCCGCATCCTGTATAGATCCTCATTATGTCTCTCCCCACATGGCATTGTCTTAATCCAAGACAATGCGGAACGATGTCGCGATAGGCGGATGGTGGCACATCTCCTTGCCTCCACCTCACCATCCTCGTGCCACCATGCTATGGCCTCACGCACCAATGCCAGGGGCTTATGCACCATGCCAAAACGGCTGCACAACAACTGCTACTGCCACATGCACCAGATACAGTGAAAGGCACGCACCAACTGGAAACCGGGGGCTTGAAACAACACCTGCCCCACACACCAACATTCCATCCTCTGGCGCACGCATCACCCTGGCTACACCGCCGCACATACCGGTCTTAGCCTCCAACCCCTCCGCAGCCGCCTTGCGCGCGTTGTCCACGTCATTGGTAACCAGCAGGACCTCCACGCCCAGACCCTGCAGGTGCTTCTTGTACCACAGCGCCGCCACGCGGATGGCTGCCGCCACGTCAGGTCGAGCGGTGGTGATGTAGTTCATGGCAAGAACTTTCAGGAAACGTTAAACCAGAAACCGCCAGAGGACTACGAAAAAGCAAAGAGTTGCGCATAGCATACGAACCTAATGTACCCTCAGCACTCTCCAGTTAAGGCCGAAATATTATGGCATGACAACACAAATTACACATGTAGATGATAATGAATAAATAATAATGCATAAATTAAACAAGCAACTACAATCACCAAGAAATAGTCAAAAGTGCTTGAGAGGCCTATCACTAAAAGGCAAAATACATGCCCAAGGACAGGGATAGGCAGGGGAGAGAGCAATTACTTGCATATTACATGCATATTTATGGGCATGACAAGTGGCTTGTGATGTTTCCTCCACAAACCACGATGCCTGGCCCCGCTGTTGCAGCCAACAGGAACACGATGCAAACTAGGCGCCCACATCCACCAAGATTATTACTTTCAAGAACCTCGGAGGATTCCACAGCAAAGAAACACGAGCCTTTCCCAAGGCACCCTCGTATTCCTCTCTGTCTTTTTCCCAGGGCAACCCATGCCCCTGCTGTGCTCTGCCCCAGCCCACGTTGTTGCCGCTTCCATTTCTTGCACTCCAGCAATTCTTGTGTCGTCACAAAGCAGCCACCATTTTAAAACACGCCAAACTCAAAGGCGGTCACGATGCGTCCTACACACGAGTCCTTACAAACGTACCCCCCGACAGACCCACCATCTGCACCACTGGTCAACTGACCATCTGGCTACACCACGAGACACCCCACGCGGCGCCCCACCTCGGTCGTTGCGGTCGTTGGGCGACTCCCCCGGAAGCGCTTTGATGTACGTGTCCCTGCGCGCCAGCAGGACAACAACACGTGGAACCCAATCACTTTGATGTACGTGCCCCTGCGCGCCAGCAGGACAACAACACGTGGAACCCAATCACTTTGATGTACGTGCCCCTGGGCGCCAGCAGGACAACAACACGTGGAACCCAATCACGCGTCGTTTCACCGCCCAGGAGAGCCGAAGGCTGCTCTGAACCGCAGGCTGGCAAGCCCGTCCTTTCAACCATGAAGAAACCCAGTCATACCAAGGGGCAGATACACTGGATTTATATACAGCGCCATGCATCGCTTGGGTATGGCAGGAGCGTGGCTTTCAGCGAGGCAAAGCCTCTGAGACTCGTGAAAAGAGCCTCACAGATCCGTGTATCCGGGCCGCTTGCTCTTCCAAGCAGCCATCCACCCATTTGGCCATCCATCCATTTGGCCACCCATCCATCCATCCATCCATCCATCAGGCCATCCATCCATCCGGCAGCAAGTTTGAAGACAAGGCAACGTCGAGACCAAGGCAACCAGCAGGTTGACGCAGGGGGAGGATGCTAGGCCTGTGATTGATGGTAAAAGAACGAGAAGTCTTTTGAAAACATGAACTTGTTAACAGTTGAACGAGTACAGCTAAATGCATCTCGACATCATCCAGCGCTATCACATCCATACAACGCACCCACTGCTGCCGGTCCCACGAGCCCGTTCCGTTCGCTGCCAGAGGCCGGCCACTCAGCTACCAACGGCATGACGCCTTATATCGAAGCTGCAAGGCACGCAGCACTTGGGCAGGCGGTTGCCGTTCACATGGTGGCAACACAGCTAGCTGAACCAATGAGAGCTGACACCACCTTCTTAAAATATGCCACTATCTCTCCTGTCCCATAGAGATTTAAAGGTGGACGCCACTCGGGCGCCCATGGCCACACACAGAGCCTGGACAAGCAGCAACCTGTGGCGCGCGCATAGCTACGTGCCGCCGCCTCACCGGTGGTGCTCGTTGGAGAAGACGAAGAAGTGCCTGCTGTCGTTGGCCACCAGGTTGCGCACGCGGTTGTATGAGGCCAGGTCCTTGTGGCGCACCTCCTCCATCACCACGGAGGGGACGACCACGTTGTCCACGGCCACATTCTCAAGCAGGTCCAGCTGGGGGGGGGGGGGGGGGGCAACAAGCAAGGAACAAAAGAAACATTGTGAGGTTGGGTTGCAGACACCACAGCGGGCAGGGGAGGGGCACAAGGCCGAGGAGGTGCGCGGGGCAGAAGGTGGCCTTGTCAGCAACCGGGTGCCCGGCAGAGAGGGACATGGCACAATATTTTCTCGATCCAAGGGGAGGGGCACAGGGCAGGGCACGATGAGTGACATTGCCAGCTTCATTGGACCATCCGTGTCACAACACAGCCAGACTTTGGGGGAGATCCATGGCCTGCCTCTGTCAACCCAATGACTTACGTCGGGCACGTAGGGTCCTTGGCAGTGACAGAGCGGGGCAAATAAGCAACCAACAAAAGCATTTACTTTGAATAAATTACAGAATTCAACGAATTCAACTGTGTTGCAGCAGCAATACCTCGTCCATTGTAGTATTGTTCCCAAACACAGAGTGGCGTAGCACCCCACAGGCAATAGAGCGACCTGTCCATGCCATCACCACAGGGGAAATTTTGCTGGCGATGAATCCCAGGCACTGGCATGCTCCGCTGAGGGACTTTGTGGCCATGAAGGGGGCTGACATGTGCATATAACCTTGAAATACATATAATAGCTTAACTAATACGACAAGCCTGCCATATATTTCAAGGCGTCACGCACGTGCACAGACATTTTCTGCCGCCGTTTCATACAGGCAAAGCGCCGTTCATGACAGGACAGCACAGCAGTGGGCATGGGATCACAGCAACGCAGCAGCCATAGGAGCGTGGTACACACAGAGCACTGTCCCACATATCATATGAAGTCGGAAGGTGGAGGAAAACTTCTTACAAGAGGAAAATCTTATAAAAACACAGAACGACCATTACTAATACTATGAGTCTTGGATTATGAGCCGCAAACCCAGGCATGTGCACGTTATGCAACCGGGTCGATACGAATAATAAATGAAAATAAGGACAATGTGTTGAACATGACCTTCGGACCATGTGTTGGCACTACGATCTCCATTTACAGCTCTTCGGTTTGGTTAATTCACCTGTGAAAGGACCACATTAGTGTCCACAATGACGTATGTTCCGGCGTCGGCATCTAGCTTTGGCAATTCGTGTTTGCAGGCTTTGCAAAGCACAGACCCGCACCAAATGTCATCACGAAGATAATGCTCTCGAACAACCTGCAGGGTCGATAGAAATAAAGCGAAAACCCCGTGCTGCGTGTAAGTGTGGGGAACTTCCACAATCAACGATTTCAACAGCACCACGCCTTCACCACGTTGGCCACTGACTCTGGCCGCGAAAATTTCGATACCTTGAGCACTTGCCCCTTCTTCGTCTTTTTAGCAAACGCTTTCTGGTGCAGCATCTTCCTTGTCAGCCGTTACGACTAATAGCACGGAATTGCCTTAAGAAACCATACACGCATGCTCCTAATGCCCACTCGGCAAGTTACCCTAGACAAACAAGCAAGAATCGGACGTTTGCAAGCGACAGCGTTGATGAAAAGATGAAATTAATAGAGACGGCGGAACCGCCGGAAAGGGGAGCTGTTGTGGGTTTTTACTTCAGCGTTAATTATTGCTCGTTTGTTAACACCACCGCTTCCAAAGAATTCGTGGATAGTAATTCTAGCAACCAACAAGTGATATCTGCTATCATCCGCAGCCAATTATGAGGGTCGGCGTTTACAATGCATTTACAATGATAATTATTATGTACTACAGTGTACTCGGGCAATGAGACGACGACGTTGTTGTTGGGTTTTTTTTTTTGGAGACTATATCGATGCTGTAGAGTGTAGACTCGATAGTCGAGACTCGAGAGTCTACGACAACAACTGACTGTATAATGTTTAACGTTTGTATAACGTTTTTTTTTTTTTTTGGAGACTATATCGATGTGCACATGTGGTTTGGCTAAGCTTAGCCGCCTAGCGGCTAAGCTTAGGTAAGGTTTACGAAACATTTCAAACTTTTCATTAAAATTATATTAAAATATTTAAGCGCGACGCACAGCGTCTCCACAGGTCCATTTTTCTACCTACAAAAGTCATACAATGTTAATAATGATTCTGGCGCTGTCACAAGGTCCGGCCGGCGACTTGCGCCGGAAATGCGCGGACTACACAAATTAATTTGGCACACGGCCACGTCCAGGCCGTTTGGGATCATAAAAAGACTTTCCTCACGTGACTTAGTGTTTTCCTGTTGACATCATGCCCATTTAATATTAATGCTGCTGTTACCCTGCTCATGACCATGCCCTGACTGAATTCCATTCTTTGGTGACTTAGTGTTTTCTTGTTTAGGGGCTGGCATGCATGCGTTGGTTGACATAGTGCCATGGATGAAAAACGCCAAGAAGAGTATATGGCCCCGCTGGCCAGCACCTGGTTGATCAACCAAGGGGATAGCCTGCACCGTGAGACACAAACACAGCAGACCCAGCAAAGCAAAATTTTTGTTTGGTTGTAAGCGAGTGGAGATTACTTTTGACATGCTTGATGAAGAAATAATTAACACACCTTCTATTGTCACACCTTCTATAAACAAATAGTTGATTGATCACCTTATACACCACGTAAACATGCTAGCAGACGAGCTCTTCAGTCCAGTGAAGAGTCCAGAAAATCCACGTGCGAAGCAAGTCAGCTTACGCAGAAAGCACCATGAATGTAAATGACGCCCCAAACCCGTGACCAGGCAAGCATCCAGAGGGGCTTTCCAAGCCTAGTATATTCCAGAAAAAAGCATCACAGATCCTTGGGCAACGGACGTTCACACAGGACATTCGAAGGACCATGAAGATGGCGTCCTGCACGGCTAAGAAAATAGTAAAACGCAACGCTACGCTATGTCTGCGACTAGGTGGATTCGGCGAAATGGAAAGAACGCAACCATGAAAATGCATCAGAAAGAGAGCAGGTAGTACCCCGGTAGGTAGTACGCCTCACCATCGGCATCGCCAGTTACGTCCCGTGGCAAAAAATCCAGCGTTCTTTCCAATATGATGACACCAGAAACTCGTCGGCCCCACGCCTTCCACGAACAGCAAACTGATTTTACTAGGCACCCAGTACGTAAAGCAATTAAGCATGATGCTACAATACCTAAATCTACAACGACATTCCATTTACAGGTCGCCATGATAGCGACGCGGACCTCTCCCACGCAGGTATCACTCCGTTGACGCACCTCCAGCTCAGAAAATTTCGTACTTGCTCTTCAAATAAAATTTTGACGTATAAAACCATGGCTGCGCATTCCCCATCCCAATTTTCTAGCGTACGTTTCCTGCCATCGCCAGCCAGCAAATTGCTCGCGGAGCACGTCACTTTGTTTTTCGTCCGGCGGCGTGGCCTGCGGCTGCGTTAATAATTTTTTTTTTTTGAGACTATATCGATTTCGGGTCGTTTCCGTTGGATTTGTGACCGTTGGGGCCGAAGGCCGTTTGTTTTCCGTAGTTTGCTTGTTTTGTATTGGTTGTTTGGTGATTTAGTATTTGTACGGACGACCCGAGCCGCTAACTTAGCGGGTTTATCGCGTCCGTTGGATCCATCATCGGACGCTCCAGATTGTCGGCGGCTAACGTTTTAACTTTTTTCATTTTGCCTTCGTATATAGTAAATTGGTCCTAGGACCGTGGGTGGCTAGACATTAGCCGTCGCTGGGTCCGCAACCGGAGGGGTAGGACAAGGCTCAGTCGACACGCGCCTAGCCGACGCAGGGGACGAAGGAACAGGGGAGGGCGCCGATCGACCCTCAGAAACAGAGGACGGAGGAGGCGGCTGCCGAAGCCGGATACTCAGGGGTATATTGTACCTCTGCCTGCGCGTCGTGAGGAAGCTGGTCACCCTGAGGGAACACCTGCCGCAGTGCGCTGACTGGTCCGCTATCTCCATAAACTCAATGGCCCTGAGGAGGTCGCAAGGCTCATCGTCTATCTCCGCATCTCCTAAGTACTGCAGGGATGAGCCAGTGAAAAATGTTCCGAAGGCGGGCACGACCCTCGGGAGTGGAGAGGTAGGAGAAAATACGATGACACAGCAGCACAGCCGCTATCTGCTCCAATGCCGGACAACGGGGGCCACATCCTAGGAGGCACTGCCTGTTACGTCCCAGCCCAGACTCCTAACCTAAGCTACGTAGCGAAAGATCCACCATGCCGGAATTAGGAATAATCAAGGTAGCCTAACGTAGATTGCGCTTCACGACGTGAGTCGTGAGATATCTGGCACCGCGGCTTGATGCCAAGCTAATTGATACACACTTATAATGGCTAGCAATACCAATTACAAATGGATAGTTGCCCCAGGTTCAATATGAAGGCGTCATCGCACTTTACATTCACCAAGAGAGGACGAGACTCTCGTCGTTGGACTAATTTAACCTAGGCCTGTGGCTGCGCAGATACAGCGCCGCTCCTCTAGAGAATTCCAAAGCATGCATTCCACGCAAGATCCTTGGGCCGACATCGACCCTCAACTACAGGATCCACGCCTATAAGTACAGGCCAGATCTCAATTGGCGCGGCGCGACTCGGCACCGGCCCCTAGAAGGTCACACATAACGACCTAGGACCAAAATAACTAGTCCAAATCTCATGACTACCAAGATCCATACAAACTAGAACAACAGGCCAAACTGCCTTAGTAATTTTTTTCCATTGTTGCGCCCGTTCTAAGGGTCGGGCCGCAGCACTCCTCCCCCTCCGCGGGGGTCGGTAGTCCCTACCGTACAAGAGATGGGAAAGAAACAACTATTCTGCGCTACTATAAGAGTACTACTATGTCCCAACCCCGGTCCGCCCGCGGGTTAGTAATACCAATTCCTCTAGAGGTTGATACACAGGACCAACCCTGACGTAGTAGCATGAAACAGGATGACAGGATCATTCCGCTATCCGTCACATATCTCTCACAACCACCTTAACGACCGGTGACACGCCAGTGTTGCTGGGCCGCTATAAGGGCCTGACGACCGGCGATGGCGTCATAGTCCGAATCAGACAACCGGGATGCGACCGCAGATCCGTCTCGAAAGCCACCTGGTAGGGCGACACCTTCTGCCGGCCGACCCGAGAGAGCTCCACCCACGTGCCAGGGGGCCACATGGCCAGGAATCCGGCGAGGTACTGAGGGTGAGTGAACAACAGGGTCAGAGCCGATTTATCCACCACCCCACAACGATGGGCACCAACGAAGTCCACCCCCATCTTGAACACAGCGGTGCGCACGTGATCCTCATCATAGGTAGTCTTCGAGGTCCACGCAAAATCTGGCGCCGTCTTGTCGAGGAAAGCGCGCCCATCCACTGGAGCCACCTTAGGGGGCACCACCGTGTGTGCCATCCCGTCCACATAGTACTTCCAGTCCCACCAATCCTCCGTGCCATACCGCACTATATGCCCCACGGTGAACGGGAGGTGCGGGCTGGACGGCTGCGGCAGCGGCACCGGCAGGAGTGGTGAGAAGGTCATCTCCAGCTGCTCCCAGTACGCCCCGTGGTCCACGGCACACCAGGGTCCAGCTTGAAAAACCAGGGGCTCGCCGGCACATGCATGCCGGTGGGAGCTTGGAGCGGCGGGACGACCTCCCACGAAGTGCAAACGTAATTTCACGTAATTTCTCCGTACGCGGGCCCGGTCCACCATACTCCGCCACCCTACCAACGTACCTGAGGCCGGATGAAATCCCCCAGCGTCCATTCCTCATAAGGAAGCCCGGGGGCACCGGATGCAGCTTCATAGCCCACTGACGTGGCTACCGACTGGTCTGTTTGACGACCCTGCTGAAGCATCAGCTGGCGGAGGAGTTCTTGCTGATTCTGCACCGTTACCACGAGTACGTCGTAGGGTACGGTGGACCCCATTGGCACCATTGCGCCCGCCCCACTGGGCCCCTCCGCGGCGCGCAGTGACGCACCCGCCCTGGTAGGGCCGCTGGGTTCCTCCGCGGAACGAGATGAATGCAGATCAGCCCTGGCAGGCCCGCTGGGTCCCTCCGCGGAACGCGGCGAGGGCGGTTCAGCCCTGTCAGCCCAGGGGCGGGGTTCCAACGAAACGGTGAAGGTCGGTTCCAGTTGGTCCGTCGCTGCGGGTCCACCCGAGGCCTCGCCGGAGGTCTCCCCCCTAGGATGCCGTGGTGCCCGCTGAGTCCTGTGTTGTCTCTGGACACCTCCGCTTGCTGCCGTCGCTGCGCTTCCTCGAGTCCGCGCGCGGCGTCCCGCGTCCGCTTCCATTGCAGATCGTCTCCACGGCTGGGTCGGGGCGGCGACGATCGACGGGAGGGACGCTCGTCGGCCCTCGCTGCTGGTTGAGATCGCGGACGCGGTGAGGACGAACGGCGGGGAACAGGTTGTTCTGGCTCGCGCCTAGTTGTAGCTGGCCGACTATGTAGCTCCACTCACCCCACCCTGGCGCCGGCTGAGAACGCCGGTGCTCGATCCGGCTGGGCTAGCTGCCGACCCCAACCTGTCGCGGGCGGATCGAGGTGCGTCGTAACGCACCGCGACCGGACGGTGTCCTGGACCGCCCACCAACGGAGGAGGGTCTCGAGGTCGAGGGTCCCGAGGTCGGTCACGTGGGGGAGAGTCGTCGGAATCAAAGCCGTCACTACCACTGTCTTGGTCCTCGTCATCCATCTGCGCGATGCAATCCAATGCCATACGGAGGGAGTATTGCCCCTCCTGTTGGCACTTTTCCCCCCGCAACGCCGTGTCCAAGGGAAGATACCGAGGAAACCGGTCCCTTATTAGGAGGTCCCGCACCGACTTTGGGACTATAGGAGTAGCAGAAGTCGCGGGTAGGCCAGGCCTGCCTCGACGGTGGTGATACATTTGTTACAGGGACACTCCCTCGCGTGAGTATCCCAATCCGTGCCTCAGTGCCACCACACCGTCGCGTACTGCGGTGCAGGTCTCCACCTTGAACCCCACATTTCTCCGGAGGGACAACCGAAATTGCTCCAACGGAACTCGGTTGACGCGCGACAGAATCGAGTCGGCCCGATGCATGGTCGGATGGCATCTGCTGACGGCGCCGACGCCGCCGCTCGAATAATGTCTCGCCATCCTTGCCGTAGTCGTGCAGAAACAGGCGAGGGTTGAAGGTCTCCTCATTTATCTCTCTCACCAAGTGTATAGGGTGCGTTTAACACGTATGGCTATTTAAAATAGCGCCTTAGTGATTGAGAAATAATGCGAAAGACCTTTGACCGGCTTCCTATGCGTCACAGCGCACGATGGTGGCTTAAGAATACTTGTTACACAATACGAATAAGCTCAAACCCGGAAAACCGGTTTCGTATATTACAATGTTACCACACAGATTAAAACACTCAATGCGGGAAGACTTACACCCAGCAGTAGGCGAGGGATTCACACTCGAGCCCACAGGAGATTTACACTCCAGGATTAAGCGATGGTAAATAATCTGTAGAGCAACGTGGTTAATTACGATACAAGGTCCGGATTGCTGGCATAGCTCGTGCCTTGCCCATTTTGTCCCTTCGTCCCCGTTGGTGGCTGCTCCTGGCGCTGCCAACCAGGCATGACGTGAGGTCCGCGGGGACGGGCTTCTCGAACCGTCTAGAACACATTAAAGACCAGTACGGCTAGAGGCCTCTCCTGAAAAATATCCAAATGTCCGTAGGAACCATCATAACGTGTGTGCAGTGCCACTTGGCTGTCCGGTAACTCCCGTTCAGGCGCTAGGTTCGCCTACGGCGTAAAGGCCAAGTTCGTCAGCAAAACTTCAACACTTACTTCCACACGGATTGCCTCGGCTGCCAACTATACTATCTATGGCTTCGGCACTGGCGCCGGATTACGGTCGGCGCCGATCGACCGGGACGGCATGTTGCATCCACAAACGGCATGTTGCATCCGTGCATCCGTGCCCGTGTCTGGTGCCACCGGCCCGGTCGGCGTCTCCCGATTGTTGTCGCGCCCAGCAGGTGGCGCGACCGGTCGGCGAGTCTCGCGACCTGACCCTCCAGCCCCTGAAGTGGCGCCTCGGACCGCAGGCTCTTCGCGAGCTATCTGCGTCCTTGCCTCTGCCGCCGAGGGCTCTCCTCGAGCCGGGACCGGTCCAAACTGCTGACGGTTCTGCACAGGGGACTCAGGATCCGGCATCTCCAGGTCGACTAAATCCTCCTCGCTCTGTGCCCCCTCTGCATCAGGTAACTCGGTGTCTACTGCCTCCGCGGCACTGGATGGCTGAGTCCTGGGGAACGCCTCCGCGGCGTCCGTCTGCAAATGCAATGCACAACAAAACAAGCGTCAGTCGACGTGCACCTTGATACCTGGCTCACACACAGCCCTCACTCTCACTTTCTATGTCGCGAGGAGTCTATCACTGGTGGTGCGTCTTCTTATACGCTTCTAGTAATCGTGCGCATCCAGCTAACTCAGTCGCGGTGCGCCAGGAATCCTCTGACTCATGCTGGGCAAATCTCCAGCGCACGCGATATTGTCGTTGGACCCCACGTCCTTTCTTGACGTCCCGGTGCCCCACGATCTCCGCCACCTCGTCCTCCTGTTCCCCCGTGTCCGGATTGAACTCCAGCGGGGCTGGGGGATTTAGTAACTCGGCCCTGGATGGTGTTCTGGTGCGACAGCTTGAGCTGGTCACGATGGAACCGGTTGGACGTGAGGTTCCACGACACAGGGATGTCCACCTGGAACATGACATCGTCGAACTTGTCGAGGACCTTGTAGCGGCCCAAGAACATGGGACGGAGCTTAGTCTTCAGTTCCTTCTCCACCTTATGAGCAAACCGTCCGATCTGCGGCCGGGCCCTCCACCAGGACCCAGTCGCCCACCTCAATGGGCGGCGCCCGAGCATCCCGCTTCCCTGCTGTTCTGGCCATGTATACAGTTCTGCCATGTACAGTTCTGCCGCTGCTCGATAACCCTTGACGGCGCTGTTATGCGCCTGGTGCATCTGTTGCAGCAGCCGCTCGACCCCTTGCAGGGTATCCCGTTTGACCTGATCCTCACCACGTTCTGGACTCAGAAGCAAGTCGGGCGGCGTGAGGGGATGTCGGCCGGAGTTGAGGAAAAAGGGAGTGAACCCGTGAGCAGCCTGGGGGGCATTATTCAAGGAGAATTCCACCAACCCCAGGAGTTCCTCCCACTTACTACCCACCGCGTCGGTGTAATGGCGCATGGTCTCTTGCACCGTGCGGTTCAGCCGCTCCACCATGTGCGACAACGAGCTGTGGTAGGCCGTGCCCAGTGATACCTTGGTGCCCAACCGCTCGAAGAACTCCTGCCAGAATTTGGCCGTGAAGAGCTTGTCGCGGTCAGAGATGAACTGCCGGCTGAGCCCGTGGAACCGGAACACGTGAGTAAGATAGAGCTTGGCAGTGATACTCTTCCGCCGTGAGGTCGGCAGGGCATATGGAGCCAGATGACACATACGAGTCAGTCGATCCACGAACACCAAGACCATGCTGTTGCCGCCCTTCGTCTTCTTGAATGGGCCGATGAAATCCATCATGATGGAATCCCACGGACCCATTGGATCAGGTATCGTCTTTGGGACGGCCTGAGAGCGCGTGTTCCTGGACTTCATGATCTGGCACGAGGGGCACTGGCGCACATACGTCTCGATATACTCCCTCATCCCTGGCCAGTAGAAGTACTTACCGGGCCCGCGGGAGGAGGCGATGCATTCCTTGGTGACCGCCTAGGAGGGAGTCGTGGAGTTCATGGAGCAAGGCTGCCCTACACAGCTCGATCGGAAACGTACAAACGCCATTCCCCCGGCTGGACATGCACTCACGAACAGGCGCCCTTCCTGGAACTTGCAGGGGAGGGTGCCCATCCGTTGCGGGTGTGCCCTGATGGCCTTGAGGGCCGCTTCTTCCGTGACCGTGAAACGACTTATCATCTCGAGGTCAGATGTGACCGTGAACACATCCTCTGCCGAGTCCTCAGTCTCCGCCATCACCTGGTTGACGTACTCTGAGAAGACTGTGGGAGGGCCGAGCGGTTGAAGCTGAAAAATTCCCTGGGGCGGCACCACATGACTGAGTGGCACGCGCGTGTGCGTGTGCGACCCCTCCCCTCCCCCGGGGGTCTCCACGTCCGCGTGGGGGCCCAGACGGGAGGACTCATCCAGGATGGCCGGGAGACAAAGTCATCCTTGGTGGTGTGCCCGAGATGAAAAAGATGGCGGGCCCGAGGGGACCGTGGCTCCGCGCCGTACGCGGTCCCCGCGGGGCGGCCACTGGAACCCAGGTGGTATGAAGCACGTCCATGTCCTCGTAGAACCAATAGTCAGCCCGTCGTGAGAGGGCGTCGGGAACAACCTTGTCCGCTCCCTTGACATATTGGTACGGTGCAAATTGCATGCGACAAGTACTCCATCCACCGCGCTTGACGGGGCGTCAGGTTGGGCTGCACCAGGATGTGGGTGAGAGGCCGGTGGTCGGTGCGGATCACCAGACGGTGGGGGTCGATCAAGATCCCCCTGCTCACTAATGGCCACCGAAAACTGTGCGCCCAAAAGATGGTGACGCCACGTGTGGCAGCAGTAAACCACTGCCAAGAGTTCCTGTTGGTGTACTGGATAATTCCGTTCCGCCGGAATCATCGTACGTGAGATGTACTCAATGGGCTGTAGACCCTTAATTTCCTTGATCCTGCAGGAGAACGCCCCCTACTATGGCCACTTTGCTGGCGTCAGTAGCCACAACGAAGGGAAGGGACGGGTCCGGCAGGACGAGGACAGGGGCTGTGGTGAGGTAGCGCTTGAGGGCCTCAAAGGCCTGCTGGCACTGCTCAGCCCACAGGAACGGAGTAGTAACCCTTCTTGAGAAGAGCGCTGATCGGGGCGGCGATGGTGGCGAACCTCGGGAAAAACCGTCGGTAGTAGGAAGCCAACCCCAGAAAACTGCGCACCCCCTTCACGTCCCTGGGAACCGGCCACTGCTGGACGGACTCAATCTTCTCCGGGTCGGTCGCTATATGCCGTCAGCAGACAGGGTGTGGCCCAGGAAGGGCACACAGCGACCAGCTCGCACCTTGGCTTTCCGCGCCGACAGGTGCTCGTCTTCCATGATCTGTAGCACCGCGTCAACATCCTCCAGGTGCTCCTCAAACGTCCTGGAATACACCAGAATGTCGTCCAGGTACGCCAACGCACACGTGCGCTTGTAGGTCCAGGGTAGACGCGCCCCCTTGACAGTGCGGGTCCGTCAGATCCTGGGAGACCTGCGGCAGGTGGGCCGTGCCCATCACCGGCCGGCGGAGGATGTCGTTGATTAGCATCTGGAAGGACGCGGGCGAATTACACAGGCCCATCGCCGCCACCCGGAACTGGTAGTGACCGAAGGGCGTGGCAAACGCAGTCTTGTGACAATCCTCCGGCGCGATGCGCAGCTGCCAGAACCCGTCCGCGCAGTCGATGACCGTGAAGCACGTAGCCCCTTGGACGCGGTTGAAGATGTCGTCGATCCTCGGCAGGGGATACTTGGACTTGACCGTGATGGCGTTCAGCTAGCTTCCAGTAGTCGGTCACCAGTCGCCACTTGCCCCCTGGCTTGGGGACGAGCAGCACACCTGCCGAGAAGGGACTGTTGCTGGGCTCGACGAGCCCGGCATCGAGCAGCGAAATGAGAATCTTCTTGAGCTCCACCAACTCGACTGGACCCATGCGGTACATGGGGGACGCTGTATAGGCCCGGAACCCTCCTGGAGCTGGATGCGGTGTAGCACCGGACGGTGGAGAGGGAACTGCATGGGGCGTGCGGTCTGCGACTAAAGAGTGGCGCGCTTTTCCAAAACGGCGTTGAAACGCGACAACTCGTCCGGGGTGAAGCCGACGCCGATCTCGTTGAGCAGGGTCTGGGTGGTATCCAGATCGATACGATACATCGTGTATTCCTTGCCCTTCTGGAGTTGGCGTGCCAGCGTCTTGCTGCTCATCAGGATCTGGGACGCTGGACGAGGCCCGTCCGCCGAGCGCTCGTGTGTAATGTTATGGACCTCCGCAGCCTGTGCCCTATACTCGCTGTCGGGACACCAAAAGGAACCATCAGGAAACCAAACTACTCGCCGGCGCACACTGATGTCTACATCCTGCGCGTCCAACCAGTCGAGCCCGATGATGATGTCTGCGGCGCCCAACGGCGCGATGGTCGCAGCCAATTATAAGTCGACCGGAGTGCCTGACTTGGGGGGAGGAATGAAACAGTATTTTCTGACAATGTGTATATATTTTAAAAATATAATTACTTACAGCAGAGTGAAATCACTCAAACCAAAGCAAACGCCCAATGTGTATATGTACTGTTAGATCCAAGTGGACGCGAACTTGTAGTTCAGCGTTCAGTGTAAATGGCTGAGTCCTTTGTACGGCCAAAGTGTTATGATTCCTGGCCTGACTTGACTTTTTGGGACTTATATATGCGGAATGCCCTTTTGATGGTCCTTTGTGTTGGGCCCTGGACGGTACGGGACAGTACCTTGGAATCTATGTGTAATCTGACTGATGTCAGTTAGTATCTTTCGTACGTTAGGGATGTAAAGCATATAGAGAGAGAACCTTACCGGTTCATCTGTGTTCTGATTGGCTTAGACCTCTAGGATTGCGTTGGACTCCTCTGTGTCGGCGGGGACACTATCGTAGTAAGCTTTGCCTGTTTGTCTCCATAGCCAATGATCAGGCGGATACCCCCAATAATGTGAAGTTATTTCTAATAACCAAACATCCTCACTTCAGGCCCTGTTATTGGACAGCCATATCCGATAGACAGGAAGCCTTGTGTCTGTATGAACAAGCATGGAGAGACGCCCGACCAAAAGGGGACCACCGCTGAGCTCTATCCCGTAAGTACCGTCTCGTAGGAGAGCCTCTCGACGGGAAACGACCACCCTCTACGATTCCTGGAGAGTGCTAGGAATCTCCCCTGTCTCTTGGGGTTTGATAAGTCCGTTCTGTCTTTAATGACAGGATGTAAAAGATCCGTGCATTTAGTGGAGCAGAGGCCACCAGTTTATTCTGTTACAGGGTGAATCTGTCCGACGTGATCAAAAAGAGCGAGATGAAATGAAAGAAAGCTGAGGACAGTGTCAACCGTTAATTAATAAACTCAAAGGATACTGTGGTGGACTATACAGGGATCGAAGCCTATGCAAGGAACGCCAATGGTGGTCACGACATTGGTTTATAATCTCAAACGCGACATTGATTTATAATCTCAGTGCCATGCTTTAGGAATCTGCCACGGTTTTACTGTCCGTCATTTTCACCCAGAAACCTTTTTCAGCCGACCGTCTTATTAGAAGTTTGATAGTCTGTGGTCTTCATGATTTCCTTGTTTCAGCGTTGCCTATGCATCTTGTGTGCAGGCAGAAGGCGATGCAAGGCGAGGTGGACGTGGACGAGGCTCATGCAAGATGAAGATGATGCGGTTGATGACATCGGGGAGACTTAATTGTACCTTTCTAGTCGGCATTTAGCAAGACACCGAGCATGAAAACTAGGGAGGGTACAAAGCGCCACAAGACCAAGTTTTCTGGCATGTTTGGGTACCCCTAAAATCGGATGGGTTTGACATTTTGTATGAACATTGTATTGACCGGAAGAAGATAGAGGGAAAAGTAGGAGATAGATCGAGTATGTTGCATGAATCTCACACATTGTGTCTCAATGCGTACAACTTACCAGAAGTGCAGCCGTGTACTGGTTCAACCATCATGCAAGGATTAGTCGCGAGCCAAACCTTATTAGGACGCTATCACATATGATGAAGACTGGCCACTCGTCTGCATCAGGTTGGCAGGAGGAAACCAAATTCCTGCATGGTTCAGCAGGAGAGTGTATACTATGGAAGGGGTCTGGACTATCCCCGTGCGCAATCTGCTTTTGAGATCATGGTAGCGCCAAAGTTGGGTGACCACTCACTGCATGTGATTGCACGTGCCATGCATAGAGCGAGCGCTGTTTAATCCGCGCAAGCGTTACTTTGAGACAGATCAGATGGCCCCCGTGTGTCCCAACGCACGTGCTGGGCTGCGGCAAGAACGGGCTGCCGAGAGGGAGGCCATGGCAATAGACATGGACGCGCTGGACATCCCAGCTAGCCAGCCACGCCCAGCTGGTCACTGCCGGCCCGGCTTCGGCCCTTCGGCACCTCGCTGGCAAGCTGCCCGCGCCCGGGGCCCTGCTGCCCCCCCGCCGCCCGCCCCGCTTCACCAGCCTGCACCGGCTCCCCGCCGTCATCCAGGCCCGGCAAGCCCTACGCGACAACCGCGACCCCGCCCGCTACGCCCGCCTCAAAGCCGATTACCACTCGGCCATCCGGCAGCTAGGCGACCAAGGAGCAGGAGGACCTTCATGTCCGCGAGTACTTCGCCCACCTCAAGGACCAGCACGGCAAGTACGCCTGGACACGCCTGCGTCACGCCCAACGGCCCGCCGGCGGCGCGCAGCCGGCGCCGCGGACGCTCTCTGGCTCACCGCAGCAGCAGCTCGACCATGCAGTGGTATTCCTCCCAGTCCCGGCTGCTCGCCCCCCCGCCGCCTCCGCCGCTTGGCCCTCTGGCGGCTGCACGCCTGGCAGTAGCGCCTGCGGCCGTCCCTGCGCCGCCCACGCCGCCCGCCGCTGAGCAGGACTACACGTACGTACCCAGCCCTGACAGAACCCCTGGCCGACCCCAACGAGCTACCGCCGTTCACCGAGCTCGAGCTGAGCACCGCCGCCAAGCAACTCCGCTTCTACGCCGCCGTTGGACCTGACCAGCTCCCAGCCCCGGTGATTAAGCTGACGGCGCTCACGGGGTTCCTGCTTGACGTCTGCAACCAGATCCTGCTTGCCGCCGCGCCGCCGATTCCTGAGTGGCAGCACAGCTACCGTATTATGCAGCCTGTACAAAAACAAAGGTTCCCCTGATGACCCCGCCAACTACCGAGGAGTCTGCATCCAGAGCGCCGCACTCAAGTTGTTCATGCGCATGATCCTCAACCGCCTTCGTTCTGCTCTCGACTGTCACCTCAGGGAAAGTCAAATGGGCTTTCGTGCGCAACACCGTCATGGCCATCTTCGTCGCGCGTCGCCTCATCGAGGAAATCGCTCTCCTGCAACCTGGTGAGTTTCCCGCCATCCTGATCTTCGTCGACTTCATCAAGGCTTTTGATTCTGTCCTCTGGGACGCTCTATGGGCTGTAATTGCTCGCGCTCGCGTCCCCACTCCCCTGATTACCGTCATCCGCACGCGCTGAATGAGGGGTCGACCACTTCGGTGCGCACTCAACACGGCATTACCCCGCCATGCCCACTGCAGACCGGCGTCTGGCAGGGTTGCGTCCTGTCGCCGTACCTGTTTATTATTGTAGTGGATTATGTTATATGCGCCAGGCACGTGCTCGCTTTGCTAGCATTGCAGGCCGTGCCCCCGGCCTAGCGATCACGAACGAGCTTGGAGAAGGGGGGCCGACTAACAAGCATAATTTACTAGCTGACCTCATTTATGCCGACGACATCACGCTCATCGAGAAGCCGGAGTGGCGGAGTCTGCCCAACTTTGGCTGGACTGCGTGGCGCTCGAGGCTCGGGCGGTTGGTCTAGAAATCAGCCCCAAAACGGAGGCCCTGGCCCTCGGCATGGCAGGGCCCCCACCCACACTCCGCCTCTTAGACGACACCGAGGTCCCGTACCCTACTTCAGGCCGCTTCAAGCTGCTCGGCCGAGTTGGCTTCCCGACTGCGAGGACGACCTGACGACACGGATCGGCATGGCGTGGGCGCACCTCCATGACCACCGCCGCTGGTGGAGCAACCCCGCCCTACCCCGGATCGTCAAGCGCGACCTCTTCAAGGTCGTCATTCTGACGATCCTGACCTACGGCGCCGAGACCTGGACACTGACGCAGGAGCTGGAGCAACGACTCGACGGCACCGTCACCAAGATGCTGCGCAAGGCCCTTAACATCCCCTTTGGTTTGCACATTAGTAGTAATGAGGATTTGTACGCTGATTTGCCCTATGTTTCCCACATTATTAGGCACAGGCGCCTGGGCCTAGCCGGGCACCTGGCCCGCACAGATCAGGTAGACACATCAGATAGACTAGCATGCAGGCACCAAACCCGCCCAGCCTGGGCGATATGTCCTCACCTGGCGTGCCCCAGGCCGCGCGCGGCAGGGCCGCCACCCGTGGACTTTTCGTGATAGACTCGGCATGGACATGTGCTACACTAGACGTGACGGGCTCACGCCCGGGCAGCCTCTTGGTTTGTCTGTAATATGGAGGCAGATGGTACGCAAGGATAGATGGCAAGTAGTGATGAAGGAGACCACCCCCAAGTCTGTGGGGGCTCCGCGTGTGACCGCGTATGGCATTCATAGCGATTCGGGCCGCGGTGCCCACACCCCTGTAACTAGGACCTAGATAGCTTACACCATCCATTCCATCCCACTGAGGACTTATGCTCACGTGACGCAGTCACGTGTCTATTAATTAATTAAGGGGACTCGGCGCGGCGAATATTTTCCGCGCCAAAAAAATTCCGCGGTACCCTCCGTACCGTGAAAAGTGGGTGCACGGTGCGCGCACCCCTTGCGGAAGTGGCCATGGCGACTGCTTTTAGACGAAACGTGACAAATCTGGCTCGCGGAAAGCAGAAAAAATGCTCGATTCTTGGAGAAAATTAGTTACTGATTCTAATTTATGGTGGGATAGTTGCGATCTATAATGTCGCGGGCTCTTTTTCTTTACCATCGGCAGGGGGGGTCCGGCCTGAATTTCTGTAGGGATGAATAAAGTATAATGGATGCCTGCAGGTGTGATTGTCGATTGTTGCCAGTTTTGATGGTCCTAATGGAAGCTAGTTTAATGATGTTTCTAAAGCCGTAAAAATTCCAGCTGCTATCTTTACCTTTCCCGTCATTTTTCGGTAAGATAACATTAGGCCTGCGCGATGCGCGCCCGACCTCTCCATGAAATTAAGGGTGGCCTTTCTTGTGCGCCTGGGCACGAATAAATGCCCGTTATGGTACGTTCTTGTATTAAACGTCCTAAGATAGCGCTTTCCTGCTTTCTTAGCTCGTTGAGCGTAAGCTTTTTGCCTTCTTTCCGGCCAGATGCAGCCATGAAGTTGCGGGTCCTGGCGCTGCATCGCTGGATTCCTGGATGTTTTTTAGCAAGTTCGTCTGTGACGTGGCTGGCTTGCTGCAGCTGTGGCATGCCTTTGGCATGAAGGAGACTGGGGGTCTCTGCCCTTTCTCCTGTAGTGCACACACAGGGATTAAAAGCACTTCGGTGCTCCGTGACTCCCCAACGGGAGCACGAGTTTAATTAATTAATTAATTAATTGCTGCAGCGCGTGGCCCACAACCTGTCGGGAAGGTGTAATGCTTTTATTTCCATGCTTCTCTGAAATTTCTTTTGCTTTATAGACAGTTGTGTTCGAGGAAATTCACGCGGTCCTCCTAAGCAGCGGCATCATGATTTTCCCCAGACACTGACGAGCTGGCACCTGTCTCCCAAAGAAAGTGGCTCGTGCTTGTTAGAAAGGAGGCAGTGTGCATATTGCGGGACACAATGCTTTGGTGGCACATGCGTCAGGTAGGTTGTTCTAATGGTCTCTTCACCTTTCCCACTGAGTAAATGATAGCCTTTGTCATGCTAACCAGAGCAGCTAGCCACAGGTTGGCTGGATAAAAAATCAGCTTATTTTCTCTTGATATACTGCGTGTGTGGTCCTCCACATGTCCGGCTTGTTGGGCATTTTGGAAGAGGGTTTTTAATGTGTTGTTGGGTGGAACAACTTGGTTGTTGGCACAAAATCACACATTATTAGCCTGAGATAGGCATGACATAGGCTGCTCAGGCGTGTCGTCCTACCAGCCTTGTTGTTAAGGGTAGACTCACAAGGCTGGCTGTGCCGATGGAGGGGTGGGGCGTATGACGCTCCGGACATCCTCATCACACTCCGTGATCAAAGTGGGCATGTTTTTGGGTGTCTAGGGTAGCAAAACAGATGTCATTTTGGCTCAGCACTAGCTCAATTCTCTTTTAGCGTCTACCCAGGTGGCATCACAGGAAAATCAATAACTTGAGCTACGCTTGTCAGAATGAGCTCAAACTTTGGGGTTGTGTTTCCCCCCACTCAGTGGAATTTAAAATGTATGGATGACCCAATCTGATGTGTTAATGATTTGATTTTTTTTTTTGGCTCAAAAAAGTACCCATTTTGTGGGAAAATTAATAACTCAAACAAATGTGACCATTTTGGCCATGTAAATAGCCCAGCTTTTAAAAAAGTGGGGGAACTTTGCAGAAATGTACGGGCAGGTCATTTGGATAAGTGGTTTGTCTTGGGCAAAATATCTCATAAATAGCGTCTTTTTCTATTTTTAGCTCGCCACCGGTGCGTGGTTGGGGGTAGTACCCCCAACAAGGGGTGGCATGAATGTCCAAACATCATATTTATGGTACTCAATCATCACTAGATGGTTCCCGAGTGCATTGGAACTGATATTCATTAAAGTCAGTTTTTCAGGCTTTTGGACGTGCGAGTCCCCTTAATTAATCCTCGATGAGGTGCGACACCCTCCGCGTAACAACAATGACTTGGATGATGACTCCCTCGTTGCGAAAGTGTTACAGGACCGCAATAACAAGGAGCAGCATCAAGGCCCTATTCGGGTGGACAGCGATAGCAAGTTTTATGAGTCTGAACTGGAGTAGAAAACCCAGCACATGTGAATGCATGTGAATGCCCACGCTCCTTGTTATGCCATGCTCACATGGGTCTTATTGCACCACAGATTGCCGGATCGTTTAGCGTGTCCGAGTGCAGCTGTGGCATGCCTTTGGCATGAAGGAGACTGGGGGTCTCTGCCCTTTCTCTTGTTGTGCACACGCAGGGATTAAAAGCACTTCGGTGCTCCGTGACTCCCCAACGGGAGCACGTGTTCAATTAATTATTAATTAATTAATTAATTAATTAATTAAGGGGACTCGCACGTCCAAAAGCCTGAAAAACTGACTTTAATGAATATCAGTTCCAATGCACTCGGGAACCATCTAGTGATGATTGAGTACCATAAATATGATGTTTGGACATTCATGCCACCCCTTGTTGGGGGTACTACCCCCAACCACGCACCGGTGGCGAGCTAAAAATAGAAAAAGACGCTATTTATGAGATATTTTGCCCAAGACAAACCACTTATCCAAATGACCTGCCCGTACATTTCTGCAAAGTTCCCCCACTTTTTTAAAAGCTGGGCTATTTACATGGCCAAAATGGTCACATTTGTTTGAGTTATTAATTTTCCCACAAAATGGGTACTTTTTTGAGCCAAAAAAAAAAATCAAATCATTAACACATCAGATTGGGTCATCCATACATTTTAAATTCCACTGAGTGGGGGGAAACACAACCCCAAAGTTTGAGCTCATTCTGACAAGCGTAGCTCAAGTTATTGATTTTCCTGTGATGCCACCTGGGTAGACGCTAAAAGAGAATTGAGCTAGTGCTGAGCCAAAATGACATCTGTTTTGCTACCCTAGACACCCAAAAACATGCCCACTTTGATCACGGAGTGTGATGAGGATGTCCGGAGCGTCATACGCCCCACCCCTCCATCGGCACAGCCAGCCTTGTGAGTCTACCCTTAACAACAAGGCTGGTAGGACGACACGCCTGAGCAGCCTATGTCATGCCTATCTCAGGCTAATAATGTGTGATTTTGTGCCAACAACCAAGTTGTTCCACCCAACAACACATTAAAAACCCTCTTCCAAAATGCCCAACAAGCCGGACATGTGGAGGACCACACACGCAGTATATCAAGAGAAAATAAGCTGATTTTTTATCCAGCCAACCTGTGGCTAGCTGCTCTGGTTAGCATGACAAAGGCTATCATTTACTCAGTGGGAAAGGTGAAGAGACCATTGGAACAACCTACCTGACGCATGTGCCACCAAAGCATTGTGTCCCGCAATATGCACACTGCCTCCTTTCTAACAAGCACGAGCCACTTTCTTTAGTGTCCATGTTCCCAAGAAAAGTCCTTATTTTAGGACCAGTTTGAATTAAAAAATATATGTGCAAACATCAAATTTTGACCCTGGCATTTTTACCACTGACAGATAACACACTTTTTGAATTTTGGACAAAAACCTGGGTTCAAATAATTACATTTAGTGCCTGAATGGACCCTGGCCCATGGCAGGCCTCAAACCGCGAATTTGGTCAAAATGAGAATTTAGGACCAATAGGACCAATTAGTGTCAACGCATGACCATGCTATCCACACGGTCCCTTGAGCATCTTACAAGCGCTAGGGGACCCTACGAGGCCTTGGGATGGCGGGGCAGCGTATAACAAGGCCATACCCTGCTGTGGCTGCCTCTATATATACGCGTGCTTAACGGTGTCACAGATGGTGCAGGTAATGCAATATACGGTTGCATGGTTGCTGAGGTTGCCCGGCTTGAACATGGCCCACCCCTTGCGGTAAACTTTCTCTAAGCATATGCCAAACCTTCTTTGACATCACGGACATGCTGGCCACCACCCAGCGATGAAAAAACATTGCATTTGCATTGCAACTAACACATGAATGCAGCCAAATCAAGTTACAGAACAACGTTGTGCTAACATGCAACGCTTTGTGAGCGAATTCAGGGTGCATGTAACACGTAAACCATATTGTATATACTGTCTGAGAACACCCTGAACGACTGCAGGCCATAGGACCATGGTTTATAACTAACACATGAGTAAAACTGCTCTTACGCATGTGTGTTTTAGCTGCAGCGGACGACGAAGATAGAGACGTAAAAAATTGTATGACGTAAACCAACTATGTGTGACAGTTATGTGCACAGAGAGCGTCCCCTCTTTTTAGGCATAGCTTACTGACTCAAAACACCACGACAGCGTTGCCAGTTACACTCATGATCTAGGGCACCCCGGCACGTACCTGCTACTTACGTCGCCTCATTCCAGATGGTTGCAAAAAAGTCGCTGAAATCCGCAGCGAGGTCAGCTTTCCGAGAGCTGAGCGCACCAAAGCTGGCCAACCGGTTCGAAAATGATATAAACCACGCTTGTGCTGCGTTCTAGGTCCAAGAAATACCGAAAGTGAAGACCTATAAGGTGCGCTCGCTGCCCAGCCTGAACGTCCCTAAAACATGGTCGACAATGGAAATCGGGCAAGAATATCACGGCCCAGGCGCTCCCATGTCAAATACTCCGTTTATAAACTCCAGACTATAATCAAAATCGTCCACAAAAATTTCCTGGCTTGATTCGCACCACCATTGCTAATACACTAACATGTTTGTGCCAAAATCGACCCTCCGCGAGCAGGCGATCTGCGACCCATTTGTGTTGTGCCGCTGTGCTACAGCGCTACACATAAAAACTTGCGCAGAAAATTTCACAGCCTTTAAGCATAACTAACGACCTTTCGTTTTTGCTACTGGGCGCCCGAAATGATAAACGCACGTGAAAAAGCCGGCCACGATTGTCAGGTCGCCATATCCACCTCAGATCATTCCCGCACCCACTTTTTCGCTCCAAAATCGGTTATATTTTTGGTCGAGGTACCTACTTTCCCGCCATTATACCCGGTACCCGGGTACGGAATCCGGGTACCATGTGCCGGTACCACGGGTCGGGTACATCATGCCGGGTACGGTCCACATGGGGTACGGTCCATATAGTGACCCCCCCCCCGGTACCTCGGTTATAGTAAATTGGTCCTTAATTTAGGACAAAGTCCTAAATTAAGGACCGTGGGAGGCTTAACATTAGGAGACAGGTGCCAGCTCGTCAGTGTCTGGGGAAAATGATGCCGCTGCTTAGGAAGACCGCGTGAATTTCCTCGAACACAACTGTCTATAAAGCAAAAGAAATTTCAGAGAAGCATGGAAATAAAAGCATTACACCTTCCCGACAGGTTGTGGGCCACGCGCTGCAGCAAGCCAGCCACGTCACAGACGAACTTGCTAAAAAACATCCAGGAATCCAGCGATGCAGCGCCAGGACCCGCAACTTCATGGCTGCATCTGGCCGGAAAGAAGGCAAAAAGCTTACGCTCAACGAGCTAAGAAAGCAGGAAAGCGCTATCTTAGGACGTTTAATACAAGAACGTACCATAACGGGCATTTATTCGTGCCCAGGCGCACAAGAAAGGCCACCCTTAATTTCATGGAGAGGTCGGGCGCGCATCGCGCAGGCCTAATGTTATCTTACCGAAAAATGACGGGAAAGGTAAAGATAGCAGCTGGAATTTTTACGGCTTTAGAAACATCATTAAACTAGCTTCCATTAGGACCATCAAAACTGGCAACAATCGACAATCACACCTGCAGGCATCCATTATACTTTATTCATCCCTACAGAAATTCAGGCCGGACCCCCCCTGCCGATGGTAAAGAAAAAGAGCCCGCGACATTATAGATCGCAACTATCCCACCATAAATTAGAATCAGTAACTAATTTTCTCCAAGAATCGAGCATTTTTTCTGCTTTCCGCGAGCCAGATTTGTCACGTTTCGTCTAAAAGCAGTCGCCATGGCCACTTCCGCAAGGGGTGCGCGCACCGTGCACCCACTTTTCACGGTACGGAGGGTACCGCGGAATTTTTTTGGCGCGGAAAATATTCGCCGCGCCGAGTCCCCTTAATTAGTTAATTGTCAGAAGTATCGACACACCTGCCTGAAACTAGTACTTATAGTTTAGTGCTAGCTCTGGACTGCATGGACGGGCATGTGCCGCATGTTTAAGTTCTGTTCCATAAGTGACCCAGTCATTCTGTGACTGACCTTGAACTTTGGTGATGAATGGTTGGCTTGAGATCACGTTATGATTGTAACTGCCACACAGTCAGAAAAGACCCGGTTTGGTGTGGCCACGTTGTAGGTAGATCATAACTGCTACCCAGTAGCTGAGCCTGGAATTGTTTAAAAGGCGAAGCTACGCACCTTGTTTGCTCTCTCAGTACCTCACACCTCACACACTCCTGTGGTGGAACTAGCAGCCGGCCAGCTGCCGACTGAGACTTATTTTTATCTGAGTGAAATAAAGTAAAACTTTGTGGCAAACATTGTTTTCTCACTCCTAACATGGCATCGGAGTGCGGTTCGCACGCCTTTCGACCTGCTTACCGCTGGTAAAAGTCGTTTCCCGAGGCTCTGCTCGCGGTTGACTTGATTTGTGTATTTCGGCGAGATTTGCATGACGACAGCGTAGGCGGAGGTTTGATTCCCGTCCGGCGCGTAATACAATGCTTGGTTCGATTCCTGGCCGGAATCTCGTGGTCAACGTTACCTTTTTTTCGGAGTTTTTTGCTGTTTTTTTTTTCTGGAATGGCTTCCGGAACTCGCAGCCAGGTCGCTTCCGCGGGTCGCGCTGCTGGCAGTAACGATTTTGATGCCGACGACGCTGCCGGTCTGGCCGCTTTGACTGCATCGTCCGTAACTCTTACCGATTCGGGTCTCCCAGGCGAGGTATTTTTTGACGCAGCAGCTGGGCTGGCTGCCCTGGCTTTGCACCCGCCAGGTGGTGATGAGGACGCCGCCCTCGGTGCTCCCGCCGGTGAGAATCCGGCGGTTGACGGTGGTGGTTTGAGCCGCGGTACGGCGGGGGGGGCCCCGCCCGAGCCTCCTTTGTGGCTTGCAAGGAGCTTTTGAAGGATGTTCGTGGGGTCAAGGTTTTTACCGGCTCAGATTGGACGCTGTGGATCCCTTTTAAGGACCATTTCTTGGGCCTTGTTTCCCTTTATGCTGGCCTCCTTGGAGTGCTGGCAGGTGTTGTCCAGAACGTGCAACTGGATCGGCTCCTTTACGTTGCCTTGTTGGCCGTCGTCGATGGGCCTGCGCGTGCCTTGATGCAGACGCTCCCCCTGGATCGTCGCCTGGGCAGTCTGGCCATCACCAAGCTCATCCAGGTCTATGAGCATGGCAAGCTCACCAAGTCCATGCGTCTGGACTTGTGGAAACAAATGGCCCAACTTCGTCAAACTGCTCGCGAGACTGTGGAGCCGTATGTGAACCGCTCGGAACTGCTGTACGCCAAGCTACAGGCTGCAGGCATTACGTTCCCAGTCGCTGCCTTCATTGCCAGCGTCCTCAGCGGTCTGCGCGCCGAGTACCGGCCCGCGCTAATCTCCCTCCGTCTTGACGAGGTCGAGACTGTTCCGGTCCTGCGGCAGCGCCTGATGGAAGTTGAAGATCTGCTGACGGGTGGCCTCCCGTCCCCTGCAGATTCTGGCTCTGCCTCCAACCACGCGTACCATACCCCTGGCCGGGGGCGTGGCCCACGGAATGGCGGTGCCCGCGGCAACGGCAACGGCAACAGCAACGGCAACGGCAACGGCAACGGCAACGGCAACGGCAACGGCAACGGCAACGGCAACGGCAACGGCAACGGCAACGGCAACGGCAACGGCCACGGCAACGGCCGCGCCCACGGCAATGGCCACGGCAACGGCCACGGCCATGGCGGTAGCAGCGGGGGGCGCGGCGGGCGCGGTGGTGGTCGCGGTGGTGGCGCAGGGGTCGGGCGTGGTCGCGGGCCGCCCTGCTCCGTCTGCGCCAAGCCTGGACATGACGCCGCCACCTGCTGGACTGCCCATCCCGCCCAGCGCCCTGCTCACCTCCGCGGTGACGGCGCCGGGCACGCCCATCACACCGACGCAGGCCTGCCTCCCTTGGAGACGACGTACGCGTTCCACGTGGGTCGAGGCCCTTTGTGTGCTTCCCTGCGCGCCAACCCTTTAGGTGCTTCCCTGCGCGACGGTGTGCAGCCTCACGGGCAGGCCTCGCTTCGTCCAGTGCACGGCCTTGCGCCTTCCCCGTCCCGCTCGGGCAGTCGTCTCTCGGCACCCCGCCCCAGCACCTCCTCGGACTCGACGGCTGGTTCCTCAACCACCGCTCCTTCTGTGCTTCACACGGCCGCAACGGCCTCGGCTAGGTGTGCCCCGGAGTGGGTGGTTGACACGGGTGCCACGTACCACATGACGCCTCACCGGGCGGACTTTGGCGATGGATTTGATCCCGCCTTCCGGCTGCGCATCACCGGCTCGGGCGGCAATCTGCATGCGGGCGGCAGGGGCCCTCTGCTTCTCCGGCTCGGCACCCCGGACGTGCACCTCGGCCCAGCTTTGTATGTCCCAGGCCTTCAGGCCCGCCTACTCTCGGTGAGCCAGCTCTTTAAAGCCGGCCATGATGTGGACTTTAAGCACCTGCGCCTCACTTTGGGGACCCGCACGTTCCCCCTCGTGGAGTGTGACGGCATTTACTTGCTCCGCGGGGTGGCGCCCCATGCCCTCGCCACATCAGCCGCCCCCGTGGACCTGATGCAGTGGCACCTGCGCCTCGGACACGCTGGCGCGGATCGTATTGCTCGGCTAGCCGCCGACCCCGCCTCAAACATGGTGACCCACGGTCCCAAGGCTCCCACGTGTCCTTCCTGCCCTGCCGGTCACTTGCGGCGGAGCAGCTTTCCCCCCAGCACGACGCCACGCTGCGCGACCCCTCGCCATCGCCTGCACTGCGACCTGCTAGGTCCCATGCGGACCCCTGCCGTGTTGGGGGACTGGCGGTATGTCCTGGGCATCACGGATGAAGCCACTCGTTTTCACTGGGTTTACTTCTTGAAGACGAAGGACGCTGCCGTTGGGAGCCTGCGTCACTTCCTGGCCACGGAGATCAAGCCGTTCCGGGCGTCCGCGGCCACGGCGCCTGTGGAGCTTCGCTCCGACCAAGACGCGGTTTTCACTGGCCAGGACTGGCGCGCCGTCTGCGCCGAGTATGGCGTGCGGCAAGAGTTCTCGTCCCCCTATACGCCGGAGCAGAACGGCGTGGCGGAGCGATTCTGGGGCGTCGCAGTTAGCATGACCAGGAGCATGCTGGCGCATGCTGGCCTCGGCAAGGAGTTCTGGGCTCTAGCCTTTGCATGCGCCATCTACATCATCAACAGGCTGCCCTGCCGCAGCAACCCGGAGCACGCAACGCCCTACTTCCTCATGTATGGGCGCCCTGCGGATTTATCCGGCATGCGTGTGTTTGGCTGCCCCTCCCACGTCTTGGTTGAGGGGGCAGCCCGTGAGAAGTTTGATTCTCGCGCTGAGGATGGCCTCTTCGTGGGATACAAGCTTGACTCCCCGGCCTACCTCGTATGGGTGCCCGACAAGGCGACGGGCGGCGGGCGTGTCATCGAGCGCAAGCACGTGCAGTTCGACGAGACGTGGCGCAACCGGGCCCCGCAGGCTGCGCAGTGGCTCCCGGCGGCCCCCTTTGCGGAGGCCGACCTCTTTCCCGCCGACATGCTGACTCCTGCCCCTTTGCAGTTACCCTCTGCCTCTGCCGAGGACTCTGGGGGGCCGGCAACGCCCTCCACTGCCTTGCCCGCAGGCCGTGAGGACAGCTATGTCAGCATCGGGGGGACTCCTGAGCGTTTCGTTCTCCCCCCGGCCGCCGCTGCGGCCATCCAGGCACTTGTGCGGAACGGCCCTGCTCCGACGGCTCCGGCTCCTGCCTCGGCGCCGACATCTTACCTCACCGTGTCAGATGCTCGACAGCATGCCCCTCTGTTGCGCGGACAGGCCTCTGGCCACTCGCGTTCTGCGGCGTCATATGAACACGCCGGGGCGGGGATGCCTCCGCCGCATTTGAGTACCTCGGTTGACCTGGAGAGCACGGCTGACAGCACCGGCTATTCTCCTCCGGCGTCCCCTGGTGCCTCTGCAGGTCTCCTCCCCGTGTGGGGTTCCCGTGGTGCTGCCTTGTGTGGCGACCTTTCTCATGGCAGTAACACCCCCGCTCCCCCTGGTTTCGGGGGCGATGATGTATTGGATGACGCACTTTCTTCCTGGCCGGATCAACCTGTCACCAAGGCTGCACGGATCCACGCGCATCACTCACTTGTCGCTGACCTGTGCTTCGCTGCTGCTTTTCATAGCCAGCCTGCGTCCGTGCCCTCCTCTCCCGCTGCCGCCCTTGCCTTGCCGGAATGGCGCACGGCCATGGAGAGTGAGCTGGCCAGCCTCCAGGAGCACCAGGTTTACGAGCTTCTGCATATGCGTGATCTTCCGCGCGGTGCCAAGCTCCTACCCACCAAGTGGGTCTTCGCCCAGAAAGCTGATGGGCGGTGCAAGGCCCGGTTTGTGTGCAAGGGGTTTGCACAGCGCGAGGGCATTGATTTCGGTGAGACTTTTGCTCCCACCGTCCGTGCTGCCACCGTGCGCCTGGGCTTGGCTCGTGCTGGCACTGCTGGCCACCCCATCCGGCAGCTGGATGTCCGCACCGCGTTCCTCTATGCTGAGTTGGAGGAGGACGTGTATGTCCTTCCCCCCAAGGGCTTTGAGGAGCGCGACCCCACTGGCCAAACGTACCTCTGGCGCCTCCGGCGGAGCCTCTATGGGCTCAAACAGGCGCCCCGGAACTGGCACCACACGCTCCGGGACTACCTCATCCATGAGACTGGCGCTGTCCAGAGCACCACGGACACGTGTCTGTTCCTGTATGTTGGTGGTTTTGCCTTCGTCCATGTCGACGATCTCCTGGTCTCCCACTCCTCGGCGGAGTGGCTATCGCAGTGGACCCAACGGGTGTCCCAGCGCTTCCAGATCACCGAGACGGATGCCCCCTCCCTCTTTCTGGGGGTCTCCCTGGTCCTCGACCCGCCGGCGCGCACAGTTTTTCTGCACCAAGGCCCGTACCTGGAGGCCCTCGCTGAGCGCTTTGGGGTCTCCCCACGGGCGGTGAAGACGCCCATCGTCCCCAACACCCCCCGTGGTGAGGGGGGGCTTCTCAACGCGGACGACACTCGCGTCTACCAAGCGATCACCGGGGCACTCCTGTATGCGATGGGATGCACTCGGCCTGACCTGGCATTCGCAGTCAACCTGCTGACTCAGAATATGAAAAACCCTACTGTAAGCGACCTTGGGCTGGCACGCCGGGTGCTTCAGTACGCGGTACACACCAAGGACCTGGGTCTGTCCTACTCGGGGCAGGGGGGGCTGGTGGCCTACTCGGATGCCGACTGGGCAAACGATCCTGTGGACCGCAAGTCAATCACTGGCAACGTGGTCATGTACCGCGGTGCTGCGGTGGAGTGGACCAGTCGCAAGCAGCCCACTCCAGCCCTGTCCACCTGTGAGGCCGAGTACATGGCCCTGTGCGGTGTCACGCAGCAGGTGGTTCCCCTTCTCACCATCACCAAGGAGTTGGGTGACCCGGCCTCAGGGCCAATTCAGGTGTTTTGCGACAACACTGGTGCTGTGGCTCTGTCACGAGACCCTGTTCACCCTCGGCGTACCAAGCACATCGACGTCAAGTACCACTACATTCGCGCGAAGGTCGCGGATGGCACCGTTCAGGTGTCTCACCTTCCTGGGGCAGCGATGATCGCCGACATGCTCACCAAGGCACTACCCGAGCCACGTTTTGTGGAGCTCAGACACAAGTTGTTGGGTATTTGAGTTACTGGCAATTCGAGATGAGACAACATAAGGACACACTTGCTAGCCTGTGACAGTGGTCCCATACTACAGTTCTTTTATTTAGTGAACATTTGTTCTGGCTTGCTTGAGTTTGTTTTCCGGCCTGTGTGCCGAGTAAGGGGGGTGTCAGAAGTATCGACACACCTGCCTGAAACTAGTACTTATAGTTTAGTGCTAGCTCTGGACTACATGGACGGGCATGTGCCGCATGTTTAAGTTCTGTTCCATAAGTGACCCAGTCATTCTGTGACTGACCTTGAACTTTGGTTGTGAATGGTTGGCTTGAGATCACGTTATGATTGTAACTGCCACACAGTCAGAAAAGACCGGTTTGGTGTGGCCACGTTGTAGGTAGATCATAACTGCTACCCAGTAGCTGAGCCTGGAATTGTTTAAAAGGCGAAGCTACGCACCTTGTTTGCTCTCTCAGTACCTCACACCTCACACACTCCTGTGGTGGAACTAGCAGCCGGCCAGCTGCCGACTGAGACTTATTTTTATCTGAGTGAAATAAAGTAAAACTTTGTGGCAAACATTGTTTTCTCACTCCTAACATTAATTAATGTGAATGCAGAAATGCGTGCCATGGGATGATGTGATTTCATGAGGTCCATGTGAAAACAGATATGCATGTCTAGATATGGTGTGTTTTGATGAGACGTACATCTTCAGCACGATAGCTTTCCCGGGGTGACTTAAAATTGATGTGTAACCTATTTTTTTAATTAAAAACCACTTTTTTTTATTAAATCCTGAAAACGAGAAACGAGAAAAATACTCCTCGAGCCAGCAATGTGGCATTTGTTTTCTGGACTTATTTGTGCCACGGGCAGTTGGCTCCTGTCGCCCATTGCAACGTGCTGCGATACAACGTATGCATAGTATTTGTATTTGCACTGTGGGCAGCCTTCCTTTCATGTATGATTTTCCCGATTTCTGGCCTACGCTCGTTGTCTCCTAGGTATGAACGCATGGCATGGCGAACGTAATGATTGACATGACCTATTGATGGTGGCTCAGGTAAGACTCCCCAGCGTGTGCATGAGTTTAATTCATATAGAATATATAGCGATGAATGACAGATACAATCCATGCATCCATGAAGGTACATCGTGTTCACAATTTCCCACAATAGCGGGGATGCTTATTATTACAAACAATTATGTACAGAATCCCATGAAGTCTGTTTTGCCGTGCACAGGCTGGAGACAGCACAAATATCATTCCGTTACTGCTGTACAGCAACTGGACAATCCCAACAGCAGGCCTGCCATGGACCAATGTTTTTCACAACAGAACCCATGTCCAAGAATAGCGCCAAGTTCTCCCATCCAGGAGATCCTTGGTCCCCAATCACCCATAAATCCCAGACCTTGTGTCAATAACACGCGTCTGTATGGATCACAGCCTGGATGAGTATCCCTATGCCGTAACTAGCCATGATGCCACCTGCCTGGTATTATACCCTGGCCTATGCTCTGTTTTAAAGGCCGAAGCTGCGCTTGAGGGCCAGGAGTGCCTGCTGTATGAAGCTGCGCGGGGCCGTCTCCAACTCCTCCTCAATTACCTCCAGCTCGTCCTCCAGGACCTTGGCCTCCTCTGTCTCGCCCTCCGCCTCTAGTTGGGCGGCGCGCTCCTCCAGCTCCGCAATCTGCAGCCAGCCACCCCAGCAGGCACGATGTGTGTTACAAGTGCCAGCAGCTCAAGCCACATGAGCAACGGCGCTATAACCTGCAAGACTCAGCATGACGGGGACCGGGAAGCTCAAAATTAACACTGAGCATAGACTGCCAGAGAAATGGACCCCGACAAGAGGCACTCCAAGGCCATACAAGATTTATCCCAAGCGGACAGCACCGAGTGAGGCGACGCGGCCAGCCAGCTTACCTCTTCCTCAATCTCTTCTTCGAGTTCCTCCTCGGTCTGAGCGGCCTCCTCGGTGGCTGCCTCAGTGGTTGCCTCGGTGGCAGCCTCGGTTGTTTCCTCAGCGATCTCAGCAACGGGGGAGGCCTCGGAAACGGTGCCGAACTCGGGCGCGGCGGACGACTCCTCGTCCGCAAACGAAGGGCGGGCGTCCGTGAACATAGCCACCACGACGGCAAGAGCAACACCCCCTGAGAGCATCTGGCGGCGGCTAACGGCAGAAATTTTCAACCGCTCATCCTGTATCACGTCGAACAGTCAAAGGCGAGGGTACAATTACGTATTGCAGTCCCAGTCAGCTCGCTACCCGTGCGTCCTACCTCGCTACAGTTTGCCCACGCCTAGCCCGACTGACTCACAGCACTAGAAAACAGTAGCGGAAACGGCATACCAGCCCACAGCATTGAGGAGTTTCAAGTGGGAAAGCAAAAGCACACACCTGAGACGCCACAGTTTCTGAGGGCACAGCCTGTGCAACGGTTCGTGGCCGATGTGTGGTGTTGTTGACACCGCATTTAAGTGCTTCCTTCGCGGAAGGTGACACATTCTTTTTGGTCACCCGAGACTTAAGAGCAAGGGAAGAGACACTGGATACCAAGGTAGCGGTTGTGGGGGCCATTCTTGACGGGAATTGCTAGTGCGAGGTTGCTGGCACGGACTTGGTCTTGCACTGCTGATCTGTTTGGTCTTATGTACTGTAGGCGATGGATGGCTTTGGTGGAAACGCGAATGCCACGTGTGGGGACGTGATGCCACGTGGTGACTGCCAGGCGGCAACCAGCCAAGAGAGCTTGCTTGAGCGCCCCATCAAGAGCTAACGGTGACGTTGTACTTATCCAACGGTTCTTCGGTGGCGGTGGTCCGATTGTTCGCGAGGGGACGAGTACGGTCGCGAGATTGGCGACTCATGCGTTACATGTGGCAACGCGTGGAAACGGCTGCAGATACCGGGCAACGGAAAAAACACACAAGCAGCGAGATACAACGCGGGAAATCGGTGCAGAAGGGCGGGAGAAACATCTTGAACCTTGCCGGGCCTTCTTGCGCCAGGTCGCCGGACGTAAGCCTCGCGTAAGCCCTTACGTCATGATGTGTGATGCCAGCAACTGCCAGCGTTGCCTTGACGTTCGCCCCCTGGTCATCCGTGGTATCACCAGCATGTCAAAATTGAAAGTTGACGACACGCGAACTGAGCGATTGCCAAATGTCGAATATGAAATTGCGTCATCCCACGTCTTTTCCCCCCATCGTAACGAGGATGATCATGAGGGTTTTAGCGTGAAAGGATACATTTATTGTAGCTTGGACCTCTTTGCGTGGTACGGTGCTCTTTGGGACCTTGCACCGCATTCTTCCCCGGCCGGACTCCACATACAGAACATTCAACAGTGGCGCCAAGCTCGGCAGCTACAGCTGGCTGAGCACATTTTCACATTTTCCTGCCCATTTCCATGATAACTTGGCTGTACATGTTCCGGCGTATGGTACCCATGGGTATATGTGTTTTAGTATTTGAGGGGCTTTGAATCCACGACGCTGTGAATCGAACCTTGCTTACCCAAGGTAAACTCTAATTTTGGAAATATCGTATCCGTACCGATAGTATATGAGCAACAACCCCCGTTGCATTGGCATTTGGCAATCAACTTTGTATGTAACTAAATAGACGGCTCGCCGCCATCTCCATCACTGGTGCTACCACCTCTACTATCTGATAATTTACGTACCAAATGACATCAGTGCTCCGCTTTACGCAACTTTGCACGCACGTGTGTAAATACAACAACTTTGGCACGTTCGTGTGATATTTGTTAGGCTGTTGGCAGCCCTTCAGGTATCTGAGCTTTTTTCAACTATACGGTCTCAGCTGCAAAATTTGTGGGCCGGGGCATGCCTGCAGTTGGCCTTGGCTAAGGACTGTAGTACTGTGGGTTTAGTTCCGGCGGCTGGTGCCGGATTTCGGATGTGTTCATTTCTTGCTGACTGCATGTCGCACTTGAACAGCTATCCATGCGGACTTTTGGGAGGTGACAGGGTCACCCCACAGAACATAAACCCACAAAAAAATCGGCGATATGATTTTAGAATTGTTGTCTGTTTTCTTAGCCAACAACAAGAGAAGAAAGCGCGAAGCGATGTATTAGCACCAGGCCGATATTAATTAATTAATTTACTAAACTCGTGCTTCCGTTGGGGAGTCACGGATATTAAAAATTAAGGGGACCGGTCGGTTCCGAATTTTTTGGCGCCAAAAAATTCGCGCCGGTACCGAAGGTCATAAATTTCACGTGCACGGTGCGCGCACCCCTTGCGGAAGTGGCCATGGCGACTGCGTTCAGGCGAAACTACCACACTAGGGCAGGCGAAATGCAAAAATTTTACTCGAATCTAAAAGACGATGAGTTTATGGTGTTAGTTTGTGGCGGAAATCAGCTGGTTTACAATATCGCTGTTGTTTTTTTATGCCATCGGCATGGGGGGTAATCTGAATTTTTTGGTCGCGCGGAATGAAATAGAATTCATGATAGCGGCTGTAAAATCGCGGTTTTGGGGGTTGTTCTGACCGTGAAGCAGGCGGTTGCATCGAATTCTAAACCGAGCTGGTGCTTTTTGCCATATTTTCGGCCATTATCGGTAAGTAATTGTTCAGACCTGCGCAGTGCGTGTCTGACCTGTCCATGGAATAACGGCTGTTATTGCGCGCCTGGGCGAGGGATTTACGAGGGCGAGTTACAGATTTGTCGCGAATGTTATATGCTATCAGTGCCTTCTTCTATGAGCTCATCGTTCGATTTTTTTTGCGTTCTTTTTAATTGGGCAGTTTCCGCCAGCTAGCTTGCCGTCGCTTGCCGTTGTGTTGCCGAATACCTGGCAGCTTTAGATTGTTTTCGTTGATGTCGTGATCAGGGCCGCTTCAGTCGCAGCCTATAGCTCTTCGGGAAGGTATAAGGCATTTCATAAAACGTGTTCTGGCAAGGATGTTGTGCGTATGGACGCTTCTTGTTGTTTGAGAGTGACGCACCCTCTCTTCGCAGGCCGCAGCGGCATCACAGCGCTCATGCGCTGAAGGGCCGCCAATGGTTTCTTTGCATTTTATCGTACAGGGATGGAAGTGTTATAGTGATGATGATGTTGGAGATATTGCATTTGTGTGACTGCATGTAGATAGCTGGCACCAATGGTTGTTTGAGCTTTCCTTTGTTATGATGATGTGACAAGACTACAATGTGCTGAGCCAACCATGGTTGACATGCATGACTGCATGCAAGCTATATATACCATGTTCCTACTTGGTTCCTTGCCCTCCATAGTCCCATTTTGTCATCCATGCCGGGGTTTGGAGGTGCTGTTGAGCTGTTTAGGAGGTGTTGTTGAGCTGATTAGCTTGGTTGGCATCAACCTTACACTCTAACCTGGGAGAAACATAGGAAATTTTCACCTTTGCGGAGTGTCTGATCAGAATATACGCTTGGCTGATTTCGATAGTACCGGCTACGCCCCCTTCTAAAGAAGGATTCAGCCGTGTTCAGCCCGTCTCACGGTGCGAGACTGAACAAGTCTCGCGTGCAGACACGTGTGTAGTACTCCTACACACAGATCTCGAGTGATTTATCTAGTACCAAATCCGAAAGGCTTGCATCACTCCCCGGACAGGAGAACTTTTGCGGATGACTGTAGGTGTAAGTTGGCGATGCCATGGTAACCGGAGACGTCCGTCCTATAGTCAGCAAAATTGGTGCGAGAGGTCCCCAGTTCGATTCCGGTCGGATTCATTTGCAGATCGCGTTTTCCGCGTTTTCCGCGGCCCGGCACTGAACGCAAAGGTTTTCACCTTTGCGGAGTGTCTGATCAGAATAGGAAATGCTGCTTAGGCATGTTAGGGCTACCATCGTCAAGGCTATGAACATATTTACAAGGCTGGCCATGCTGGAGGGATGATGAACACATATGAGGTGCGTGGCCACCCCTTTGTACATTGTAAACATACTCAGCTCTGTGTAGTACTCCTACTACTTTTGCGGATGACTGTAGGTGTAAGTTGGCGATGCCATGGTAACCGGAGACGTCCGTCCTATAGTCAGCAAAATTGGTGCGAGAGGTCCCCAGTTCGATTCCGGTCAGATTCATTTGCAGATCGCGTTTTTCCGCCGGTTTTCCGCGGCCTGGCACTGACCGCAAATGGTTTTCACCTTTGCGGAGTGTCTGATCAGAATATACGCTTGGCTGATTTCGATAGTACCGGCTACGCCCCCTTCTACTCACAGAATACTCAGCATGGTTTTGGTGCATGTTGGATGGCATATGAAGTGGCACTGTGGGGTTACTAACTTACTGAGTGGTCCTTAGCGCCTTGTCAGGTGGTCATATAGGAAACCCATCAACTTGAGTAGTTCTTGTCACAATGACCCCCCACGTTGAGCATGCGTTGCCGTCAGCGTGCAAGAGTTAATGATGTGTGCTTTGGTCAGTTTGCAGATGTCCTTGATGAAGAAGGAGGTGCTAGTGTGGCTGAATGGTTACTATAATTTCCTTGTAGTGTCTACATGGGTGGCCGTCTTGGAATGGTTGTAACACTAACATGTAACTTGGGCAGTTCTTGTCAGAACGTCGTCAAACCTTGAACATAGGAGGTACCATATGTGCAGAGGATGGTAGTATGTGGTTGGGCATCACGGTCACACCGGCTGTGGAGGAGCAGCTGGCCTCCCTCAAGCTGGAGAGGGCACGCCAGCAGGCCAAGAAGAGGGACCCAAACTGGCGCAGGCTGCGCAAGAAGAAAAAAACTGGCTGTGGCTTGCGCGGGGGGGGCAAGTGGAAGGATAACAAGGCCGGGGGGGAGTATGAGCATGGCAGTGGCTATGCCATCTACGGGCAGCCCGTGGCGGGGCAGGAAGGGGGGGGGAAGCCAGTGACAGTGGCAGTGACAGTGTGCTCTGCACGGTGTGTGGCGGTGCAGAGCACAAGAAGGTGAACCCCTTTCTCTTGTGTTCCAACCAGGATCCGGGCGACCATGGGGGGCACATGTTGTGCTTGGGTTTCACGCTGTCCACCGTGCCTGGTGATCCCTGGTTTTGTGCAGCATGTGATGACACGGGGGCCAACAGAGTGCTTGATTGACAGTTTTTCCAGTTTTTTCCAAGTCCTGAAAAGGGCTATAACCATGATCATATATGTGTTTTACTGGTCAGATTGAGCTGAAAATTGGTCAGTATACATTTCCCACCATGTAATATTTGATTTTAACCCCACTGGCCATATACTGAACATGTGTTATTGATTTGATTAATTTTTTTACGTGCTAAAAAAGACCCTTTTTAGGTCAAAATTTAACACCTACTAGTTTGAAGTACCATTTTTGGGACCCAACTAGCCAGGTTTTTTGTAAACAGTGGGAACTTAAAGAAAATATCATGGCTGATTGAATTTGGTCTTGCCATGCACCTAGGCACTAGGTGCCATGGACCCTATGGTTTAGCGTATTATGCTGGCATCCGGTGTATAGCCAGGGGTCATGAACCCTACAGGTGGGGGGATGCATGCCCAAACATGTTGTTTTGATGCCCCAAACTCAAATCTGGACATATCACGTGGAATTACAATGTTATTACATGAGTTCACTTTTGGGGTGGTTAGAACCAACCGGTCCCCTTAAATTAAATTATAAAATGACACCGTTGGGAGATCATGTATTCATGTAGCACGTATTCCCTTGCTTGATGGATGGAGGTGGGGGAAGCCGCGAAAACTAACTAAGCTAACTCTAAGCTATCTAGAAAAATCCGAACTACGCTAAACAGCAAAGCGCCCCTTTCGTCTGGGGGGGTTGGGGCTTGCCCACGGGGGCGGGCGTGTGGGACTGGACAATGGTCTGCCACCTCTTCTTGTTTTGCATGGCAGTCCCAGCAAGAGAGAGGCAGGATATGCGGTGTTCAAATTAAACTTGTCTGGGAACACTAGGTCGGCCAGCAACTGCTGTGTATAGTTCATGGCAGGTTTACCAATCTTTCTAGTAGGAATGTCCTTGGGGCCAGGCCAGGTCAGGATATGCTGCCCTGGCTGGCCAAGCGCCTGGGGGCCGGCCATACCGAGGTCGGTGTCTGCCTGACTGGTGTGAGCAAGATTAAATTAAATTAAATTATAACATGCCTCCGTGGGGAGGTCATGTAGCACATATTCCATGATGGATGGGGTGGAGGAAGCCGCGTGATCGAACTATCCTAACTCTAAGCTATCTAGAAAATCCTAACTACACTACTCATCAAAACGCCTCCTCCGCTTGGGGGTAGGTGGCTTGCCCACAGGGTCGGGCGTGTGCGCCTTGACAATCTTCTTCCACCGCGTCTTGTCCTGCATGGCAGTCCAAAGACGGGAGAGAGAGTGGATGCGGTGCTCAAACTGGGCTGGGACCACTAGGTCGTCCAGCAACATCTGGACGTAGTTCGTGACAGGTTTCCCTACCCTTTTGGGAATGCCCTCGGGGCCAGGCCAGGTCAGAATGTGCCGCCCTGGCTGGCCAAGCCGCTGGGGGCCGGCCAGACCAAGCTAGGGTGGTGTCGACCTGGCTGGTGCGGGCAAGGTGTCCTACAAATGCTATCCTACGCTGCCTAATCTCGTCCGAAACACGAGGCATGCCATGATACAAAGACTCTGATGACGGACGCTCGGAAAAACCTACGTTAAGGACCTGTCGGAGCATCCTGTAAACCGTGCCGTCTAGCCTAGCTGCCAGTTTGGGTGGGATGGTCCACGCCTCGGCGCCATACGTGAGCACCGTGAGGACGAGGACCTTGAAGAGCATGCGCTTGCGGTGCTCGCCCAGGCCCTTCGAGCGCCAGTAGGGTGTGAGCGAGCGGAGCTTGGCCCAGGCAAGGCCGATGCGGGTGTCCACATCGGTGAGCAAGATGTCCTACGAATGTCACGGATATGGCAGGCCGATATGGCTGCATGATGACCTGACAGTTTGAAAGTAAGTACTACAGTATAAAGTAGGTAGTTGCGTGCCATGCGCAGAGGCATTAAATTTAATTATATTATATTATATTATATTATAACATGACTCCGTTGGGAGATCATGTAGCACGTATTCCCTTGCTGGATGGATGGAGGTGGGCGCAGCCGCGAAACCCAACTAAGCTAACTCTAAGCTATCTAGAAAAATCCAAACTACTCTAACTCAGCAAAGCGCCCCTTCCTTCTAGGGTGAGGGGGCTTGCCCACAGGGGCCAGCGTGTGGGCCTGGACAATCGTCTTCCACCGGCCTCTTCTTGTTCTGCATTATTAGCAGTCCAAGAAAGAGAGAGGGAGTGAATGCGGTGTTCAAACGCAGCTGGGACCACTAGGTCGGCCAGCAACTGCTGTGGATAGGTCATGGCATGTTTACCCATCTTTCTAGGAATGTCCTTGGGGCCAGGCCAGGTCAGGATATGCCTCATGCCGCCCTGGTTGGCCAAGCCGCTGGGGGCCGGCCATACCGAGGTCGGTGTCGACCTGACTGGTGTGAGCAAGATGTCCTACGAATGCTATCCTATACATTGTCTAATCTCGTCCGAAATGCGAGGCATACCCTGATACAGAGACTCTAAAGACCCATGTGTGGAAAACCCAACGTTCAGGGCCTGTCGGAGCATCCTGGTAACCGTGCCGTTCAGCCGTGTGGCCAGCGTGTCCGTGAGCGTCCATGCCTCGGCGCCATAGGTGAGCACCGTGAGGAGCATTCGCTTGCGGTGCTCGCCCAGGTCCTTTGAGTGCCAGTAGGTTAATTTGAGCGAACGAAGCCCAGCCCAGGTCGATCAGGCCGATGCGGGTGTCCACATCATCGGCGGTGTCGCCGGGGAGCACGCTCCCCAGCAGTTCGAAGCGATCACGGAACGGGACCTCCATCCCGTCTAGCAGCCGCGGCAGCGGCGGGCGACTGGTAGCCCCAATCACTCAATCGCCTGAATTTTGACAATAATCTCCAGCCCCACCCGGCCCGCGCCTCCAAGCCCAGACAGTCCAGCCAGGTCTGAATGTGCTCGGGGCGCTCGATGAGGGTACGCTCATGCATCGACCACTACGTGGTGTCAATCCGCATAAATCAGGTCGGACAGGCGGTAGCCATACAGGGCCAGTGACCGCCGCCATGTTCGCGATCGTACGTTGAGGATGTCCAAGCTAGCCGGGCTCGAACCCAAAGCCAAAGCGTGCACGTGCCTGGCGCATGACGCGTGATCCACGACAGTAATGATGAACAGGTACGGGGACAGGACACAACCAATTGCCACACCCCGTGGTAAAGCTAGGGGGAATGTTGAGGTACGTGGTGCCTTCCGCAGTCCGCACTGCTCAGCCTGTGAGCCCTCATACAGCCGGCGAATGGCAGCAATAAACGCTGGTGACACGCGATCCAGAGCTAGGATGGCCCAAAGAGCCTCCCAGAGGACCATGTCGAAAGCCTTGATATATAGTCAACAAAAATGAAGACCAGCGGAAAACCATCAGGGCAAATGCGACACACCTCCTCCATCAACCGGCGCGCGACAAATACAGAGCCATGACAGTGTTACCTGTAATGGACCACGACGGAAACCCATCTGAGACTCACCCAGGTGTGGGTCCAGCGCGGCGCGGAGCCTGTGCAGCATCATACGCATGAAGACCTTCAGCGCGGCGCTCTGGAGGCCGCCAGACACCCCTATAGTTACCGCGGGGTCAGCAGCAGAGTCCTTCTTGTACAGCATGCATGACTCGGATGGCCGCCTGCCACTCAGCAGGCGGAGGCTCATCAGAGAGCAGAACACGGTTGCAGAACGCCAGCAGAAGCTCCCGTACCGCCAGGTTGCAGGGGTCTTCAGCGCAGAGGCATGCCACAGAGTACTATCCAAGAGACAACCAACGCTATGCCAATCTCATTATAGGATGACACAAAAGATCGTTGGCATGGTAATGAATTAATTAAACTCGATCGTGCTCGACCCGTTGGGGAGTCACGGAGCACCGAAGTGCTTTTAATCCCTGTGTGTGCACAACAGGAAGGAAGGGCAGAGACCCCCTTTCTCCTTCATGCCAGAGGCATGCCACAGCTGCAATCGGACACGCTAAACGATCCGGCAAGATGTTGGTGCAATAAGACCCATGTGAGCATATGATATCATAGCAAGGAGCGTGGGCAAGTAATCTGAGCATAGCCAAGACGTAGCATGGCTGTACAAGGGCTAAGCTAAGGCTATGGCTGGTTCTGTAGGTGCCGGCGGTGACAGTGTTGGCAGTGCACGTGACTAGGTATGGCACAGCTATAGGCAATCATTCTAGGCATGGCTGCCATGGCGGCAGTGACTACCAATGGATACAAGCTGGGGCTACATATGATACAAGCTATATTTCTAGCCCGCAGGGGGCGTCCACATCTTGTGGTTGATCATCAGGTCCCCGCCCCTCCAGTACACCTTGGGCTTCTGGGGGACCTGCTTTAATTAATGTGGCGGAGGTACGTATTCCGGCCACAGGTCGCGTCGCTTCTGCTGCTGAGCGGGGGTCAGGTCGTCGTCCAGCGTCCAGGTGAGGTCGTGCAACCTCTTGTGACGAGAAAGGAACCGTTGCTTGTCCTCACGGGAGGGGAAGGTGAGCAGGACTGGTGGGGGAGCCGCCTTGTCCCATGATCGAGTGGGGAAGGCGGTGGCACCCACGCAGTTCTACCTCACCTACCAGCCAGGCCCATGAGGGTAAGGAGCTGATCCTTTGAGCTCGTCGGCAAGGGTGGTTGACATCTCACCTGGCTTCTGGGGGAAGCGACGCAGCACTTCCAGTCTTCCACTCGGCAGTCGCGGCGGGCGCGGTCGGTGGCCTCTCGTTGTTGTGCCTGGCAATGGTTTACTTCAAGCTCGTGGAGTTTCGTGGCGATGGCGTCGGTGGTTGAGGTGGTACGTCATGCCCCACGTTTGAATGTGATTCTCCATAGGATAGGAGGAATTGTGATGGTACGTGGCTGCCAGCTAGTGGCACGGAGTCACGTGCTATTCACAGCCGGGTGGAGTGATGCGGCCTTGGCCCATCTGACGGTTCGTAAGTGACCACTTTCCTAGTAGCACACTAGCACAGACAGCTTGGTCCACGTCGACTCGGTCCTAATAAGACCCTTGCATGTTAGCAAAGCACGCGACAATACATTAGCATTGACCCAATCCGAGAAGTCCCTGCTGGAGAATGCGAATTGAGAAACTTGATTCAAAAACAAACACATGCATGCTGCTGTATTATTACCTATTTCCTGCTACGGCTAACGTTAATCATGACTGACATTAAAATTAAAAATTAAATTATAACATGACTCCATTGTTGGGAGATCATGTAGCGCATATTCCTTCATCCTTGCTGGATGGGTGGAGGTGCATGGGCGAAGCCGCGTAATCGAACTAAGCTAACTCTAAGCTGTCTAGTCTAGAAAAATCCTATTAACTACTACTACACTACTCAGCAAAAACGCCCCTTCCGCTTGGGGGGGGGGGGCTTGCCCACAGGGGCTGGCGTGTGAGCCTGGACAATCAGACTTCTGCCACCTCTTCTTGTTCTGCATAGCAGACCAAAGAAGAGAGAGGGAGTGAATGCGGTGTTCAAACTGAGCTTGGACCACTAGGTCGGCCAGCAACATCTGGATGTTACTAGTTCATCATTGGCAGGTTTACCTAGCTTTCTAGGAATGTTCTTGGGGCCAGGCCAGGTCAGGATGTGTCGCCCTGGTTGGCCAAGCCGCGCTGGGGGCCGGCCAGACCAAGGGCGGTATCTACCTGACTGGTGCGAGCAAGATGTCCTACAAATGCTATCCTATGTACGCTGCCTAATCTCGTCCGAAATGCGAGACATACCCTGATTCAGCAGAGACTCTAATGACCTATGCTTGGAAAACCCTACATTCAGGACCTGTCGAAGCATCCTGTAAACCGTGCCATCGAGCTTGCATGGCGGCCGGGCAGCATGTCCGTGAGTGTCCATGCCTAGGCGCCATACGTAAGCACCGTGAGGACGAGGACCTTGAAGACATGCGCTTGCGGTGCTCTCCCAGGCCCTTGGAGCGCCAGTAGGTTTTGAGCGAACGACCGACTAGCCCAGGCCAGGCCGATGCGGATGTCCACATCGTCGGCGGTGTCAGGGAGCATGCTCCCCAGCAGTTTGAAGCGATCACGGAACGGGACGGTCAGGACCTCCGTCGATCCCGTCTAGCAGCCGCGGCAGCGGCGGGCGACTGGTAGCCCCAATCACCATCGCCTCAGTTTTGACCCTAATCTCCAACCCCACTGCCCTCGCCTCCAACAAGCCCAGACAGTCCAGGCAGGTCTGAATGTGCTCGGGGCGCGCGATGAGGGTGGTGTCATCCGCAATAATCAGGTCGGACAGGCGGTAGCCATGCAGGGTCAACGCCGCCGTGTTCGCGCTCGTTAACTAGGATGTCCGAGCCGTGATCGAACCCCTTAACCCTTCAACTGTCTGAACTGGAACCACCAGAACGGACTGAGTTGGGGTATCTTTGTAAGTACGAGAGTATATCTAGCCAAATAATAATTTCTGGCCCACCCTTGGAAGGAAGCATGCTTATATATATTAAATAACACTGGGGACATGTGGTTCATATATGTATGCATGCCCCACAGGTGCTATAAATAGCACCCCGCCCCCAGGGGGGTACAGTGCACGTCGGGGTTGGAGACATATATAATGCATTATCGACCATTTACACAAATCAGTTGGCCCTAGCCTTCTAATAAAGGCAGTTTATCATCAGTACGTTGAATGCCCTTCACCGCTGGCTAGCACGCCGGCGATGGAGACGGGATTTTTGTTGTTTGGGGAACCGATTGTGGGAGGCTGAGTCCGCAGCCGCCACTGATTGCTATTGAACCCTTGCAGCTGGCCAGGCCGCAAGGAGCTCAGCGGCGCGGTGCTAACCGATAAGGCATCAGTGCTCAAGTACTAAGGGGGGTGTTGGCATTGCTATCGGTTAGGCGCATACATGCAGCCCCCGCGGCCCACGGGCAGGGTCGCGTTGGCATCCACCAAGATGGCAACGATGTATTGACGTGGGATCTGTTTCTCTATGTCGAGCAACTGGTTGAAGAAGTTACGCTGCGCGGTCCTCGGCCGGGTGCCCAGCATGTGGGGCATATCCGACAATTACCGAGAGCGTAATGGGGGTCCGTCCTTCAAGGGAGTGGAAAGTGCACTGAAGGATCCGATTAGAGCAAAGTTTGTGGTCCACGAGCTGGGCGGCAGCGGTGGGGGAGCACAGCAGGCCCACCGTGGGCCTCCCTGACCCGGTGCCATGCGCCGGGCCGCACAGCAGTTGCCATTGTAGTGCGAGGGCGACACGCTGAACGGGGCCCTCAAAGGAGCGTCGATGCTCTTGGACCCCAAGCACATCACTGATGCCATAGAGGCGGCAGTAGTGGACAAGCTCGTTGGCCCGCGGGGGGGCATGATCTCCCCCAGGCAGGGTGGGGACATTGTACGGGTAGTGATGCGCAGCGAGTGGTGCCGGCGTTGGCCCAGCAGGGGGCGCCGGGGACCCGCGGTGTCGGCAGGGGGTTGGGGGGATCGAGGCTGGCGGGGACGTGTGTGCGGCGTGAGATAACATAGTACTTTTCAACGCGCATCATAGGGCACCCTCCAGGCGGGCGGCGCGACTTGCTCGCCTGGTCTTGGGGTCAAAGAATGCAGCATACCGTTGGGAGTGCCGGGTTGCGAAAGCCAGCAGGCGCTCCTTCAGTTTCGAAGTTGGCGATGAAGGTCGCGGCTTTGACTCCGTCAGTTGCGTCGTCCGTGAGATATTGGACTATCCAAGACACGCTCGGCCATCGGACGATCGACGGGTGTGGGGGGTGGGTTCTAGCTAACCCCCCGCGGTTACTAGCTGCTCAGCGGTGTGAGGGGGCGGGGAGGGCCTACTCCCTAGTAACCCCCCCGCGCGTCTCCCCGGCTCGACGAGGTAACCTCCCGCGAGGTAACCTCCATGTGCCATGTGTCGCCCCTTCCACCGCAGCCGCACCTTCTTCGTGCGGTCAGCGAGGGCCTTCTTCGCGTCCTCTTGTGCCAGCCGGTCCCTGCGGGCGCGAAGCTGCGCCGGGGTCAGATCGTCGTCGAGACTCCAACCCAAGCCTCGTGGTAGCTTAGTGTGGTGTTGGAGGATATCAAGGAGACAACCAGCGCAGGCCAGAAATCGGGAGAATCCGGACCATGGTTACTAGCTCGAGCCTGCCGTTATCTTGTCCGCGTGTTCGAGTCGTTCAGGATGATGAAGATGCATGAATGGTGATGGAAATGTGTATCCTTGTGCATTGAAATTATGGCTGGCTTACGTGTAGAGCGACTAGATGACCTAGACGGTGGGGCCGGAAACAGCATGCTTGATCAGGGCGTGTGTTTCGAGCCTATAACTGGCCGGGAGTGTCTAGTGCTTGCCGATGGGGCGCGTAAGCACGAGCGCCACCGGCGCGTCCGCGCGCCCCGGTCTAGGCCGCGGACGGTGTCAATTGTGACACTGTCCTCTAGGCGGAAGTTGGTGACGATTTCCTTCTCCACCTTGAGGCGGAGGCTCAGCCCCGTCTCCTGGGGGAGGGCTGCCACATTACGAATAATTATGGAGCGGCCGCGCCGCTCTTTGTTGTCCCGGTCGGCGAAGGTGACTCCTAGAGACCGCCTGAGCAGTGCTAGTGGCTGTCTCTTGGATGGCTGCCGGTGCTGGCCATAGTCGCGTAGGACGGGGCCAACTTCGCCACCTGCGCCCGTCCACGTTGTCGACCGCTAAATTGCCGGCCACCTGCACCGCTAGGGTGCCGGCGACCGCCTCCGTCAGCGTGCCGGCGACCTGGGCCGCCACCTTGTCCGCCACGTTGCCCTCGATCGCCGCAGCCAAGTGGCCTGCGAGATCAGAATTTATCAGCTCCGTGGCAATCTTCGCGACCGTACCGGCAAGGGCTGCTGCTGCAGCCGATCCGGATACTGGCAGCAGTTCCGAATTTCCCAGCAGCGTCGTCGTGGCAACGACGCCCAACTCACTTTTCTTGATAGAGGTCAAGTCCTTGGGGTCGGTAACCGGGGTAATGGCAGTGAGCCCAGGCGGTGGGTGAGGCCAGAGTAGGGGCCGGCCTTGTTGCATAATAATCTCGGTGAGCAGAGCCACGAGGTCCAGCGTAGACAAGGTCAGAAGGGTTTGCACATTAGCTGTGCCGTTAGCAAATGCCGCAGCGTCGAAGGGTGCATTGCGGACTTCAGTAGCGGTGTGCCCCGCGAGGCGGCAGGGGCTGCGAATAACAGGGCCCGGGAGCCCTGTGCCAGTGTGGCCACGGGGGGATTTAGGCCCATGTTTCTTGGCGGCAGACTCCATAGCCTGAGAGTTGCCCGTTCCTTCTCCTATGGCTGGCGCCTGCGGGGCGGGCGTCGCCTGCACGGGCGGCAGCAGGCAGTAATTCTTTGCGCCCTGATTTCTAGGCAACCATCCTCAAGACCGAGCTCGGTCGATGTGTCGTGGAATGGCGATTCGATCGTGACAAATCCGACCTAATTCGGTGACCAAACGTGATAGTTATCGTCGTTCAGTTACGTCCGCCATACAGTAGCATGTCAATTTTGAATTTCGCGGTTTATGCTGTATGTTCATAATTATTTAATTATTTAATTAATTAATTAATTTTAATTAATTAATTAATTAATTAATTAATTAATGACACCGTTGGGAGATCATGTAGCACATATTAATTAATTAATTTATTTATTAGACTCGTGCTCCCGTTGGGGAGTCACGGAGCATTAACCCCGATAGATGGATGGGTGGGTGCAAACAGTCCTACCGGTCTATCTACATCAGCTACCTACGACATCTATCTAACAGCATTACTAACTAGGACATCTATCTATGACAGCACTGGCGTGCCTCCCACGGGTTTGCACACGCGGGCGCTTCCCCACAGGGGGGGGCTCGTTGTCCTCTATGACCTGGGCCCACTTGGCCTTGTCCATCATCTTCTTCCAAATCACAGAGAGGCCGAGGCCCCCCATGTCCTCTACTAGTAGCTGTTCTTTGAAGGTGCGGGCCTTGCGGCGTCTAACATCAGGATGCCCGGCCCACGTCAGGAGGTGCCAGCCAGGCTGAGCTGGTCGCAGTCCTGCGGGGGGGCCACGTGAGGTGTCTACCTGGTTGGTGCGAGCTAGGTGCCCTACTAGCTGCAGGCGCCGCTGCTTAATGGTGCTGGTGATATATGGCATGCCCTGGTACAGGTCCTCATGGCGGACATGAGCAGCATATCCTACTCTGAAAATGGAACGCAGCATGTTGGTGACCGCGCCGTCCAGCTTGCGGGCCAGGTCGGCGGTGAGGGTCCACGTCTCGGCCCCATACATACGTGACAACAGGAAGGACGAGGACCTTGAACAGGTCCTGTTTCTCGATCTTGCCCAGGGGCTTGCGCCACAGGGCCCGGTACTGGCGTAAAGCGTGCCAGGCGAGGGAGATGCGATGGTCCACATCAACCTCGCAGCTGGGGAGCAGGCTGCCCAGCAGCTTGACGCGGTCCCGATACAGGACTCGAGAGCCGTCGAGGAGATAGAGGGGTGGCGGTGAGTGGGTGAGCCCAACCGCCAGGGCCTCTGTCTTCTTGCTGACCTCAAGCCCCACTGCACGGGCCTCGATAGCCAGGCAGTCAAGCCATGTCTGCACGTGCCCAGTGTCCTCGAAGAGGGTGGTGTCGTCTGCGTAGATGATGTCTGCCAGCCGAATCTCCGAGTCCGCTCCGCCATGCCAGAATTTGTTAGCAACCTGCACCCCTGGTTCCCTACCCACGATGCGGGCAAATCGCTTGCGCGCCTGAATCATTACGTATTCGACCACAATAATGAACAGGTAGGGCGACAGCACGCAGCGCCCTGCCACACACCCTTCTGTAAAGGGCATGGTGGCGTGGTCCCGTAAAAAGTGCGCACTGAAGTGGTGGACCCTTCATACAGGTTGTGGATGACAGCAATAAGGGGGCGGGGGATCCGGAACAGCTCGAGGATGTCCCAAAGCGCAGGCCAGAAAACCGAATCGAAGGCTTTGATGAAGTCCACCAGCACAAGGTGCAAAGGGGACTCACCAGGCTGAAGGCGTTGTGCACAGTTCCTCCACCAGTCGGCGAGCAGCAAAGAGCGCTTGTACTGTGTTGCGACCTGAACGGAAGCCGTGCTGAGTCTCGCTGAGGTGACCGTCCAGGGCCGTGCGCAGGCGGTTCAAGATGAGCCGCATAAGAAGCTTGAGGGTAGCACATATTCCTTGCTGGATGGATGGAGGTGGGCGAAGCCGCGTAATCGAACTAACCTAACTCTAAGCTATCTAGTCTAGAAAATCCTAACTACACTACTCAGCAAAACGCCCCCTCCGCTTGGGGGGAGGGGGCTTGCCCACAGGGGCTGGCGTGTGAGCCTGGACAATCTTCTGCCCGCCTCTTCTTGTCTGAATAGCAGTCCAACAAATACTAGACATAGGCAAACACAATCCCACAAAGTTTGAGCTCATTCTGACTACAAACTTGGAAGAAATAGTGTTGGGCAGAACATGTCCGGGCAGACCATGCACGGGGCAGTCTGACCCTCGTGGTCGAGGCGGTCTTCTCGCCGCTGGCAACTCTCGTGAAAAAACTCCGCCGTCGTGGGGCCCATGGCCGCTCCTCAAGGATCGACAAAGGGGATGACCCGGTGGGGCCCCACATTGCCATAGTTGTCTCACTTCATAGGCGGCAAACTAGGTCGCGCTCGGCCACAGCGGCAGCAGCTCCGGCATCAATAGCCGCCCGGAGGTAGGATGTGGCGACCGGAGAGCGGCCGAGCCACGCGGAGACATCAACGAATGCAGGGGGCAATCCTGTCCATCCGGAGGAGAGCGGTATGGAGATAGAGGAACCAGTTCTGGTTCTAAGCACTGGCCACCCATGCACACGATCTAGTGCGTCTACATATGTTGCTCATAGCTCACGCAAAATGCCAGATTTCTTTACGGAACCATTTGTGAATAACCATATGTGCATGAGTTCTCACCTAGGGTCATGAAATCGCATTCATGACCAGACCCCCTGTGCTCAAACCATCATATCTCTTCACTGAATAAGTATCTGGTAGGTCCAGTAGCTCCAAAAAAACTGTGAATCATGGGCTTTCCTGATCGAGAGCATGAACATGTCCATGGATTTTTTTTTTAATGATGCGCAATACGTGTTCTACAAAAAGCTTACAACGCGATATATCGCGTCCTAAAAAGTAAAACACGGGTTAACGCACATATGTACATATCATCAACGAATAATTAAACGAGCCACGAGGTAGCCATGGCTGTCGGAGCTCATAACTTTCACGTTTGAGCACCGAATTTAGTCGTGAATATCACAATCGACGCGTCTTTCTAAGACGCACATGCTGATATAATTTTCCGAATCTACGACGCAATATATGACGAGCAAACGCCCGTCGACGCAACGCAGTTTGGCGGATGCGCTCGCCTTTGACAATGCGGCAGCTGAGGCTGCCGCTTCGCCAGATCCGGCAGGCAGCGGTGACACTAGTCGTGCACTGGTGGTCGCCCAGCACCCTCCCGGCCTCAATGCCTCGCCATCGGCATCGCCTGACCCAAAACGCGCCCGCCCCGCCGACAAAACTGGAGGGCCACGCTTCTCGGAACCGCGCTGTCGGCTCCAACCTTTCCAGGTCGATGATTACGACTGGACCACCATTTCCCCGCACGATGCTCTGCACTGCATCTTCTTCGGGGACTACGCCTCGCTTTACGACCTGTGCCTCCATCTCCACGCCACTGGACGCCTCCTCGTCACCGACGGCCGACGCTGGCACAACATCAGCCAGATGTTCGGGTGTCCCCGCCCCCAACTCCAGCACGCCGTCCTCAACTCTCTTCTCCAAAAGTCTGACGGCGAGATTTGGGCTCCATCCATCTCCGCCCCCGCACTCCGTTCCATCCTCACGGAAGCCTTTCAGCAGCACGTGACCCCCCTTGCTGCCGACATAGCAGCAATCGGCGGCACGCTGACTGCTGAACTTCCTCACATTTCCACCGCCGCCGCCTCCACCTCCACTGCCATTTCCGCCTCCACTGCCGACATCAAAGCCCAGCTCCTCGACCTCGACCACCGCCTTCAAGCCACCGCCAACGCCCTTGAGAGCTTGCATGACACCGCCGGCCTCACCGCCCAGGCGGTGAAGGACATCGCCGCCCAGCCGGCGCCTGCTGGCCCGGCTGGCGATGCTCCCTCCACCTGGGCGGACTTGCTTAATTAAGCAGCACACCACCTCCACCACTCCTCCACCATCTCGGCACAACTCAAGCAACAAGCCCTCGACCTTCGCGAGGAAGCCGACATCGCCCGGCGCAGCCACAATGTCATCGTCAAGCACTTCGACCAGCCGGCAGGTGAGACCTCCACGAGCCTTCTTGAGGCATTTAAGCGCGCCATTCTTGCCCCCATGTTACTCAATGGTGAGCTGGACATGTCGGCTGTCCGCCTCCCCCGCGCGCGGGGGAAGGCTGGCCCGGCCCCCGTGCTCCTCACCTTTAAGTACATATGGCGGACAAGCTGTCGTTCCTTAAATGCCGCAAGAAGCTCTCGGAGACTCGCTTCACGCTGGACCACGACTTGACCCTGGCCCAGCAACAGCGGCGACGCGAGCTATGGCCGACCTACCTTCAGCTCCGGCAGAGCGCAAGGGGGACTGAAGCCGGTATACTGGAGGGGGGCGGTCATCCACGTTGACCACAAGCCCTGGCAGCCCCCTCCTGCCACCTCAGACTAGGACTATATATACCAGTAGTGTAGATTAGTAAGGCTTAGCCTAGCATGTGGCCCACGCGCATGTGCGCCCATAATGGCCCCCATGGATGTTGCCTTCAGAATTTAGCCAAGCCATGCCTATAATGGGACCCCCATGGATGCTGCATTAAGAATTTAGCCATGCCGGCTATGCCATGCAGAGAGATGCTCTCTGTCGAGAAGCCATGCCCTAGCCCTTGTATAGCCATGATGATCTTCCTCCCCCGTGCCAGGATCCCCTTCGTTGGGTTGAACCTGAGACAGCATGGTGGTGCAGGTGCCCTCGCGGCACCTAGAGCAGGCCGGTGTTGCTTACATTCCCACCCTTGCATGAAGTAGCCTAGGATGTATTAAAAGCCATATGCCCCTTCTCAGGGATATGTGCTACATTGACTACCAACGGAGTGATGTTGATAATTAATTAATTAATTAATTAATTAATTAATTAATTAATATCATCAACCAAGAGGACGAGACCTTCGTCCTCGGACCAATTACACCTAGGTGCGCTACCGAGTCGGGGTAAAATTGGCTCTTTTTTAGCAAATTTAGCAAATTAGCAAATTAGCGGAGGCCGGGGGGCGAGATTAATTAAGAGGTACCTTGAAATTAAATAAGACGCATGCCTCTATAGATCAAGATATATGTTTGGAGGCGAGTTTCTATTGGCGTTAATTTGTAGTATCGTACGACAACTGTCAAGGGTGACGGCATGTACTGAAATCGCGGATACTTTCTAGATCGATTGCGCATTCGACGGTTAAAAGGCAGAGCTGCGGTTGAAAGTACTGTACGTGGGGGGGACGGTGTTACAACGGGGGGGGGACGCATTTATGGGGGGGGGGGACGGTGTTACAAGGGGGGACGGTGTTACAACGGGGGGACGGTGTTACAACGGGGGACGGTGTTACAACGGGGGGGCGAGATTAATTAAGAGGTACCTTGAAATTAAATAAGACGCATGCCTCTATCGAGATATATGTTTGGAGGCGAGTTTCTATTGGCGTAAATTTGCAGTATTGTACGAAAACTGTCAAGGGTGACGGAAAGTACTGAAATCGCGGAAGTGTCGCGGAGACGTTTCTACTTTCTAGATCGATTGCGCATTCGACGGTTAAGAGGCAGAGGTGCGGTCGACTGGCAGTACTGTACGACGGTGTTGGACGGAATTTCCGGTTAGCGATGCGGTCTAAAGCTTTGCATGTCACGTTGTCGGATCTTAGCCCTTGCGTCGCGCTATGCTGTGGCGAACTTATTCTCCGCCGTCAGATTGCACCGTCGATGAGCATCGATGCTCGTCGATGAACCCAACGCAAGCCATGTGACGAAAAGAAGTAAAAATTGGTGCGGCGGCCTCCAAAGCTGAGTTTGGTCAAGTACGCAACTTGTAGCCCGGCGACTCCACGTAGAGCAGTCCGCAGGTAGTCCGCCGGCGTTAATTTGTTAATTTCTTAATTTGTTAACTGGGGACAACCTAGTCGGGGTAAAATTAGGGTACACCGAGCTGGTACACTGGTAAGCAGGCGCGCCGACATGAGCGCCGACCTTCCAGAGACTCAAAACGACACTCAAAAGATTCTGTCTGACGACTGTGGGTGACGTAGCCCCTAGAAGATGTTGTACTTCAACCTAGGCCCAAAATAACTAGTTCGAATATGTAACGACTAAAAATGATCAACAGCATCATCCATAGTCTCCTAGACTCTAACTACGCAAGCACCCGGTTTACGGTGCGCCGAGCTATGGATGCCGAGAATGCTCATAACTTTTGATTCCGGGCATGAAATTTGGTCGGGTAAATTGCTACAGACTCGCTTTTTGATGACGAACACGCTGATCTAATTTTTGGCAGCCATCGCCCAGGATTTCGAAAGTTATCGCCGGCGGCCTGCCCAGCAGATATCGCTATTTTTCTGCACGTTATGGCGGCACCACGCACGTGAGCCGTGCGCCTGCGCCCCCTGCCATCGTCTAGGTGCTATTAAACGTAGCCATGGAGGCCCCCGCATCGTCTTCAGTTCTTGCTGCCGAGTCTCTCGAGGACAAACTTGCTGCAAACAAAATCGCCACCGACATTGCCGCGGCCAAGAAAGCCGCTAACAAGCGCACCAAGACTTCGGCAGCGACTTCGGAAGCAACTCCGATAGCGGTTGAAACCTCCTTGCCGGACTCCATTTCTTCCTCATTCTACATGCCAGTCGCACGTTTGAGCCTGGACGACATCGCTGCCTTCCTTGGCTTCAGCGACGCCGAGGTGCGACGCGTGCTGCAGCTCCGCTACGAACACAACGCCCCGATTCGCCACCCTCGCACCGGCCAGGTTATGGACGCTCCTTCGGATACCATTGATGCTTTGGAGCCCAAGGATTGCCGTCTTGCATGTCTTATTTCGTGCTGCTCTGAACTTGTCGAGCTGCCGGCGACACCCATCGCCAGGCCAGCCCCCGCGACCGATCTTACCGTGCCGCTGCAGGACCTCGCACAGTCTTTTACGACCGTGCAGGGCGACATTAAGGTCCTGAAGGAGACGATGCTGGAGCTGAAGAAAGCCATGGCAGCCCCTGCCAAAACTACCACGTTTGCCGATGTCACCGGCAAGCAGCTGACCACCATCGTTCAGCAGGCGGCCAAGTCTGCAGCTACCGCTGCGGTCACCCAGAATGCAGTGCAGCAACGCCAACGCAATATGGTAATCAAAGGATTCCGAAAGGCACGGCAGCACAGGAGACAGCACACTCACTTGCCGAGGAGCTGCGCGGCCCAGCGTTTCTGGGGAAGCTGCAGCTCCAGAACCGTGTTGCCATTGAACGTGCCATTCGGCTGCCAGGCCCTCTGGGCCTGGTCGTCGTCACCATGGCCTCCATGCACGACAAACGCCTCGTTCTGGGAGCACGTCGTCTGCTCCAGCGTGGTGAGTTCAGCCTCGACGAGGACTACACGCCGGCCAACTGAAGGCGAGGAGCGCGGTGTGGAACAGCACCATCGTCCAGGAGCCAAGAGCACGAGACCCCGGGTAAGCGCATTAAGCTGCGTCTGCTTCAGGATGGCTCCTTCGCAGCATTCTTGGTGGGCAGAGGCTTACAGGTGTTCCGATTAACACCCCCGGAGCGGAGTCTCGTCAGGTGTCTAGCCAGAAGGGTGCTGCCTCTGTTGGTAGACAGTAGGTAGACAACCTTCCTCGTCGGCTCGCGGCTAACAGGCTTCGGGGACAGCCTCTAAACAGTCCCGTTCCACTACCATGCCTCGACCTAACCGTCGGGTGAAAGCCATGGTGGTGCCGGTATTTCGGGCCACAACCTCATCTGTCAAATGTCAGATTCGTAAAACCCAACGTTTGCTAGATTACCTACGCCTCGGCGTTGTGCAATCAGCCCAACCCCGAATACCCCGAGCAAGCGGCAGGCTCGCATCCTACGCTTGCAGGACAAAATAAATGCGATGAAAAGCACTATTTCTACCGCTTCCCTTCCCCCCTCCGTTTCACCCCCACCTCCACCCCCCGCCGCATCCACCCCCATCACCCATCGTCGTCCTCCCCTGGTGGGCCAGCAGGCATCCTTGGCCCTTGCCACTTTTAACACCCGCACATTGCTAGATGACGACCATAGCTGCCGGGTAGAGGAGCTAGTCGCATTTTGCATTGAGCATCGTGTGTCTATATTAGGCGTCCAGGAACACCGCCGCACGGTGCCACTTGGCATGGTGAGCACTGATCGCTTGGCGGGTGGCTGGCGGTTTTTCTTCGCTGGCAGCGGTACGTCTGGCCAAGGTGGTGTTGGTCTTTTGTGTTCGCCGCTGGCAGTTGCTAGCCTCAGCACGCTTAAGTTTCTAACGCCACGCCTTATGGTAGCACACTTCACCTCCGTCGAGGGGCGGTCTAAACACCACCTCACGGTGGGGGTGGGCTACGCACCCCATAGTGGTCTACCTGCGTTGGAACGCCAGAAGTTCTTCGAGGACTTGCATAGCCTTGAGGGGGCCACCCCGGCCCGCCACTTTTTGGTTATGCTGCTAGACGCCAATGCCACGCTCCCCGTGGGTACTGCTGGCAGTCGCTTTGCGCCTGCTGACACTGCTGCTAATGACAACACTCCCCTGTTTTCTGCCTTTTTGCGGGATAGCGGGATGGTTGCTGTCAACTGCCACTTCCAACGTCCCTCCCAGGACTTGGTCACTTTTCGTGGCCCTAACGGCCGTCAGGCCTGTCTGGACTACGTGGTGGTACGGCAGCCCAGGTGTACCTCGGTTCTGGACACCCGAGTGTTTGACACGCCCACGGTGTGCTCTGACCACCGGTTGGTGCGCGCGACCCTTCGGCTCCGGTTCCACGTCCCCGCGCGCCGCGCCCCAGTGGTCCGCCCTGACTGGTCTGCTCTACGTCCGGTCAAGGGAGATCCTGAGGACTGGACGGACGCCGAGCACGAGCGGAACTGGTGCCGACGGAAGTACCTGTCGGCACTGGACGCCCGGGCGGACGTCGACGAGCTGGACAAGGGTGCCCCCAACGCAGCCATTTTTGCGGGCTTTGCGGCCCGTGCCCCGTTGCTGGCGGCCCGGCACCTGCCGGTCATGCCCCGCCGCCGCCCCGGCCCGCTCTACCGCCAGGACCCCAAGGTCTTGGCCGCCCGGCACCGCCTCAAGCGTAACCGGGACCCGCTGCAGAAACCATTGCTCAAGGCCGCCCTTGTGGAGGCCTACGAGCATGCTCAGGACGCGGAGGCGGCCCAGTGCATCGCGGATGCCAAGGCCTGCCAGGCTCGCAACCAGGGCAAGGACATGTGGTACCACCTCGACCGGCTCGGCGGCCGGCGGCAGCGCACCCCGGTGGAGCACACGGGGGACGGCACGGCGCCGGTAAGCCTTGACCGCTGGTTGGCCCACAATGTTTCCTTGACCGGTGGGGCTCGCGCCCCCCCCCGCCGCTTCACCCCGAGACGGCCGCCCGCCTCGGGGTCGCCGGACCCCCGCCGCCGCCAGCGCCCCCCTCCTCGGCCGCGGACTACCAAGTCCCCGCCTTGAAGGAGGGCTGCCTTGCCACCAACGACGTCGTCCACCCCTTCACTTTGGAGGAATTGGACGGCGCCCTTGCTCGCCTGCGGTACGATGCGGCGGTCGGGCCGACCACCTTTCTGCTGAGCTGCTGAAGACCCCTGATCTGGCGGTTAGGGATCTTCTGCTGGCGTTCTGCAACCGTGTCCTGCTCTCTGACGAGCCTCCGCCTGCTGAGTGGCAGACGGCCATCCGCGTCATGCTGTACAAGAAGGGCTCTGCTGCTGACCCCGGTAACTACCGGGGTGTCTGCCTCCAGAGCGCCGCGCTGAAGGTCTTCATGCGCATGATGCTGCACAGGCTCCGCGCCGCGCTGGACCCACACCTGGGTGAGTCTCAGATGGGTTTCCGTAGTGGTCGTAACACTGTCATGGCTGTGTTTGTCGCGCGCCGGTTGATGGAGGAGGTGCGTCGCCTTCCCCCTGACAGTTTGCCGCTGGTCCTCATTTTTGTTGACTATATCAAGGCCTTTGACACGGTCCTCTGGGAGGCTCTTTGGGCCATCCTAGCTCTGGACCGCGTGCCACCAGCGTTTATTGCTGCCATTCGCCGACTGTATGAGGGCTCACAGGCAGTAGTGCGGACTGCGGAAGGCACCACCCCACCATTCCCCCTTCACCACGGGGTGTGGCAAGGTTGTGTCCTGTCTCCATACCTGTTCATTATTGTCGTGGACCACGTCATGCGCCAGGCACGTGCGCGCTTTACTGCTCTTAAGGGGTTCGAGCCAGGCTTGGACATCCTTAACGAGCGTGGGCACGGCGGGGTTAGCACGGGTTACCGCCTGATTTACGCGGACGACACCACCCTCATCGCGCGCCCCGAGCACATTCAGACCTGGCTGGACTGTCTGGGCCTGGAGGCGAGGGCGGTGGGGTTGGAGATTAGTGTCAAAACTGAGGCGATGGTGATTGGGGCCTCCAGTCGCCCACCGCTGCCGCGCCTGCTAGACGGGACGGAGGTCCCACTCCGCGACCGCTTCAAGCTGTTGGGGAGTTGGCTTCCGGACACTGCCGACGATGTGGACACCCGCATCGGCCTTTCCTGGGCCAAGCTCCGTTCGCTCAACACCTACTGGCGCTCCAAGGGCCTGGACGAGCACCGCAAGCGCATGCTCTTCAAGGTCCTCGTCCTCACGGTGCTCACGTATGGCGCCGAGGCATGGACACTCACGGCAACACTGGCAGCCAAGCTAGACGGCACGGTAACCCGGATGCTCCGACAGGTCCTGAATGTCGGGTTTTCTCAGCGTAGGTCCTTAGAGTCTTTGTATCACGGTATGCCGCGTATTTCGGACGAGATTAGACAGCGTAGGATAGCATTTGTAGGACATCTTGCTCGCACCAGCCAGGTCGACACCGCCCTTGGTCTGGCCGGTCCCCAGCGGCTCGGCCAACCGGGGCGGCACATTTTGACCTGGCCTGGCCCCAAGAACATTCCTAAAAAGGTAGGGAAACATGCCATGACCTATACCCAGATGTTGCTGGACGACCTAGTGGTCCCAGCCCAGTTTGAGTACCGCATCCACTCTCTCTCCCGTCTTTGGACTGCCATGCAGGACAAGGAGCGGTGGAAGAAGATTGTCAAGGCACACACGCCCGACCCTGTGGGCAAGCCACCTCCCCCCAAGCGGAGGAGGCGTTTTGATGAGTAGTGTAGTTAGGCTTTTCTAGATAGAGTTAGGATAGTTCGATCACGCGGCTTCCTCCACCCCATCCATCATGAAATATGTGCTACATGACCTCCCCACGGAGGCATGTTATAATTTAATTTTTTTAATCATCCATAGTCCAAATATGAAAGATCTTTTACCTGGGTGGCCTTCCTGGATCACAGAACTTCAAGTATCCAGGCAACGTTGAGATGGAGATTCCACAGCACGTGATTTGAGGAACCACACCCCTTGTAGACACAAAGACAAGCTTGCGCCCTAGACGTTTCTGTGGAACTGAAAGTAGTCTAGTACCAAAGGGCTCTTATGAATGGACAACAAAGACAAGCTTTATTATACCATGATGGATCAAAACCAACGTCCCAACAATGGCGTACCCACGTCCTTGATATCGACGTGCTTGTCGAGCATGCCTCAACCTTAGCCTGAAGAGAACCAATCAAAATCATGGAATTCTAAACGAGATCTTCGTATCCATCCTAGTCACGGCTGCAGCTTCGCCAACCGGCCCAGATGGCAACGGTGACACTAGTAGTGCACTGGTGCTCGCCCAGCCTTCCGGGCTCGCCTCGCCATCAGCATCGCCTGAACCTAAGCGCAGTCGCTCTGCTGAGCCGCCCTGGGAAGAGCGCTCCTTTGACGTCAACAGCCCCGGCTTCTGGCAGCGCAGCCCCGGTTGGTTCATGGAAGACTTGTATTACGGCAATCACGCCTCGCTTCTAGCCCTGTGCGTGTACCTCACGTCCCACAACCGTGGCCGCTGGCCTGGTGACGGCAAGCTTGTCGACCCCGCCGAGGCTCTCCCAATCATTCACCGCATGCCTCGCCCCAGGCTTCAACGCTTCGCCCTCTGCTCCCTTGTTGGACGCTCCGAATCCGAGATCTGGGCTTCCCCACCGCCCCCCCCACCTTCCCCACCGAAGCCACCATCCGCACCCTCCTCAAGGAAGCTTTCGAGCAGCACGTGACCCCTCTTGCAGCAGGTGTGGCGGCAATTGGCGGCACGCTGGCTGCTGAGCTTCCCACCATCCCCACCGCCACCGCCACCCTCCTCGCCTCCACCCCTCCCCCCTCCACCGACTCCATCACCGCCCAGCTCCGTGACATCGACCAGCGCCTCAAGGATAATGCAATCGCTATCGAGGTCTTGCAGAACACAGCAGGCCTCACCGCCCAGGCAGTGAAGGACATTGCTGCCAAGCCAGCCCCGGCGGGCCTGGCCGGCGATGCTCCTCCCATCACGACCTGGGCGGACATGCTTAAGCAACATACCACCTCCACCACCTCCGCCGTCGCAGCCCAGCTCCAGCGGCAGACGCTTGACCTCCGCGAGGAGGCCGAGCTCGACAAGCGCAGCCTCAACGCCATACTCAAGAACTTGGACATGGAAGAAGGTGAGAATTCCGAGAAGCTTGCACGTGCGTTTGAGAGCAAAATCCTTGCACGCATGGGCCTTCTTGGTGAGATCAAGCTGACCGCCCACCGCCTCCCCCGCGCGCGGGGTAAGGCAGGGGCGCCTCCGCTTCTTCTCATCTTTGATAGCCCAGCGGACAAGATTTCGTTTCTCAGACGCCGCAAGCGGCTCGCGAATACTCCCTTCACCGTGGACGACGACTTGACCCTGGCACAGCAACAACGGCGACGGGAGCTATGGCCGACCTACACCCAGCTCCGGCAGACCAAGGCGGGCCAGCCGGTGTACTGGAAGGGGGCGGCCATCTACGTCGGCCACAAGCCCTGGCAAGCGACCCCCTCGACCACCGCGGCCCCAGCAACTCCAGCCCCAGCCTAGGGGAATACAGCAGCAGTAGTGTAGAATAGTTAGACAGTGGCCTTGTACATGCCCGCCTACTACAGGCACTATACCAGCTGAGGCCTAGCCTTTTTAGTCATGTACATGTGTGCCTATGATGAGCCACACTCCAGACGATGCCTAGCCTTATTTAGTAATGTTGTGCCCATGCAGGGAGTCACTCTCTGCTGAGAAGCCATGCCATAGCTCCTGTATAGCCACGATGATCTTCCCCCACATGCCACGCTCCCCCTTAACTGGGCATAGCGCGATACATCATGAGGGTGCAGGTGCCTTGGTGCACCTAGAGCAGGGGTAGCTTACATTCCCACCCTTGCATGAAGTAGCCTAGAATGTATTAAAAGCCATATGCCCCTTCTCAGGGCTATGTGCTACATCTACTCCCAACGGAGTGATGTTGATAATTAATTAATTAATCCTAGTCACACAAAACAGAACAACACCACACACAGCCTGGCAGAATCTAGACATGAGATCCTGAATCTGTAGTAAGCACTCAAGTCCCAAAGGAACATTTAAGACTTGGTAGTACCGACCAACAAACTATAACCCCACGTGGATCAGGCCACGACCAATAAGGGCTTCTGACAGTCGGTTGACAAAGTACAAGTTTCAAGAACCGCCTTCTTGGAAGCCTCATAACTTTCTCAATACTGATCCAAAAGTCCTCGAATAAAAGCCAAACGTTCACAAAACAAAGGACGTAACAACAAATCATTTTTTCTTGTTACAGAATAACACAAACAATCATAATTTCACACAGAAGTCCTTAAACTAAGGACAAAACCCCAAATGAGTCCCGAAATGAGTCCTCAAGTCCCGCGGACTATGAAAGCAAGCCAAAGACACAATTTATTTCATTGTTGCGCCCGTTCGGGATTATAGTGCTGGGCCACAACACTATAATAAAAAACCACACTGGATAACACAACGCAACACAGGATGTAACAACTAGACTCACTTTTGGTTGTTACAGAAGCAGAAAGAAAATAAAAACAAGAGCAAAAAGTAAAAGTAGCAATCGTAAAGGTAGTAGAAAGAAGAGCAATATTAGAAAGATAAAAGGATCATAGATAACATGCATACATATGATAAGGTATAGAAAAGTAAAATAGGAAAAGGAAATTAGGGAGTGGAGAATATTCCCCACGACAAAAGTAAACTGAGGTGTGTCAGGTGAGATTATTGATCAAATGCTTGAGGTAGGGTTGCAACGTAGTCAACCATCGTTGCCACAGTAACAGGGCCCCGGCATTGTGTCTCTGATAAACCTGTATAAGGACCTGCCAGGCCAGAGCTTGTTGTCCACAACGGTGCAGGGGAAAGTATGGCGCGTCCTCTCTAAGAGAACATGACGGTACGGATGTTTGCTGGAATTGGCCAGACAACCACACATTTGACCTGACTGGGCAGAAAATAACGCCAGCCAATCCTCTCAAGCCAGCTCAAAGCGGTTAAACCGGCAGTCAGTGGCGAAAATGCCCGATGTGGCATAGTCGGAAGCAGCACCCGCAACATCCCCATCAGCCACCAGGCCCGCAAAGTGTTGGCCCAAGATGCCATGGGCCACGCTTGAGCCATTGAACTGCTTGATTTGGAGGTTGATGAAGTTGCGCCCGGGGCCTGACCCAGCTTCCCAGAACGCGGCGCGCACCACCTCCACCTCCACCACCGCCAGCTCAGGGACGGTGATCAGCACGCGCATCTTCTTGCGAGAGATTGTGATGCCGGAGGGGAGCTTCTTCACGAGCAAGTGGCCCTCCAGCGCTTCCTGCATTGCATGTGCATGCCATGTTTTTTTTTGGGGGGGGGGGATGACAACGGCGGCACAAGGGATATTATAGATAGCTTAGCTTAAAGGTGCTCTATACTTGCAACTAATCATCCAGCCCGCAAGTGTATTAGCGTCATGACTTGACAATGTGTTATGAAACCAGTCCCACAGAAATTGGTCGCAAGGCAGGGTCAATTCATGATTAACGTGCAAACACATTTCAGGGTGAGGGGGTCAGTGGGAGCCGGGAGAAAACCTGATACAAAGCACAAAACTTCCATGGAAAACGCCTGAGTAAGAGAGTGACGTGTTCAAGCTTGAAACACAGAGTAAAGGATTACCCCGTTCACGCGGATGGTCCCGACGGCGCCCGCGTAGCTGCCACCTCGCACTGACGCTGAATCCACCAGCACCTGGTCACCACCGTACAGGACAGCCACCTGGTCCAGCCACGTGCGGGTGTCCGGCTTGTCAAGGGATATCGCCTTGGAAGTGCTGACGTCCGCACCCATGAAACGGGCGTTAACGTGCATGTTGATGTCGGTCAGGATGCAGTAGGATAGGCCCGCGATGCCGTTGAAGTCAAACTTGTTCCCTTGGGCCGTCACAAAGTGAGGGTCGGAGGTGGCAGAGGACAGCACGATGGTCGAGATAATAGCGGAGAAGGAAAACACGCTGCCAAGCTCCCCAAAAAAGGAAACGACAACCTCTTCGAACTGGGGTGCTTCGAGCAAAGACGTGAAGTAGGGAAAATCCGTTTGGTCGGCTACAAAGATACGGATGCCAATATGAAGAAAACTGCCGGAGTCTTGAAGCAGGCGGCGGTGACGCCCAACCGGTGGGGGCGCAATGGCGGCTTCCATGGAGCAGATTGGGATGTTGAAGGCGTCGGACATGGCGAGCACGAGGGAGGCGACGTCGATTTCCAGCGCTGTGCAATTCTCAAGGCCAAGTGTCACCGCGGCCTCTATCACCAGCGGGGTGGGACAGGTGGCCACCACATTGGTGACGTCCTCGTCATAGAAGGTGCACTGGGGGTTGGGGAACTCTGCAATCACGAAATGGAGGAAAGGCACAGTACCAGCTGTGTGTTTATTTTCCAGGTCCACACCCTCGCGCCCTTCTACTGTGCCTCCCCTCCCTCCCCCCCCCCCCTTATTCCCCCCCGGCACCTCCCCATCACTCACACACAAGCACAAGTGCTCCTGGACAGCCCACCGCTGCAAGCAAGGACAGCCAAGTATGAAATAAGAGGGAGGACACTAGATCACACATGTACTATGCTATCATTGGTAGGTTCTCTTCCCATTCCAAGTATGAAATAAGAGGGAGGACACTAGATCACACATGTACTATGCTATCATTGGTAGGTTCTCTTCCCATTCACATCATTAGTAGTGACGACTCAACTAGTCTAATAGCCTTTGAATCTCAATACGTGCGCGTACGTGCACACATGCATTCATAGTAGTAGAAATGGCATGGTTGCGTCACCAAACTGCGTATGCATGCATGATCACACCTACTATGCTAATGCATTGATGGGTATCAGGGGCATCTGCAATGATGCTTACGGCAAGACAAGGGCGAGTCACATGCATTCAGGCCATGTCCTACTGCTAGCCTCAGTTTCCTAGTTTGTCTCAATCAGAGGAGCTCTAAGAGATTGTCTGTATGCAAACAATGCTGGCCAGACACTCTCTCCTGTGATAGTATGTAAGGGCATGCTCCATTGTTCGTCTTTCATCCAGGCCCACGAGCCCTACGATGGTCAAAACCTGGCTTTCCACGCACATAGCAGTCCAACTTATGCTCACTGCAACCCCCCCTGAACCCACAGAAAAGAGACTGTCCAATAGGTCTGCAAGTAAGGTCACACATATTTCCCCCAATACCTGTCATGGAGAGCTAAGGGACAGCTTAGTCAGCCCCGAGGCCTTACTTCAGCTGGCGGTCCGCCATGATCCACAAAGCCATGTGTACCTTGCCCCCGATGCCAGGCACCCAATGGAGTGCAAAGCATAATAAACACCCAAGGGGCACAATTACAGTGTCCACCACCTACTGGACTAGCAAGTATGATAGATGGAAAGCCATGCTTCTCGCTTGGAGTCAAAACAAATGCACAGCTCCTCCGTCCATGGGCTCAGCCAGACAAAAACCATCCATTCACGCTGCCAGGATTACTCACCCGAGCAGCCATATCCCCCACCCGTCGCCTCATCCCTCCCAAACACGCAGTAGGGCTTGTCGTCGGTGCAGCCGCGGTCTTCGCCGGTGCTGTTGTTGGTATCCTGGCACACTGCACACACGCACAGGCACGCCCCGGTGTGTGGCATGTAGCACTTGCTTACAAGGCCTCATATTGGCAAAGCCCTTGCAGACACGGCACCATCGAGGCCATTGCCCCCGTGTGTGTTGTGTTTTTTGCTGTGCATCGTTTGGTTTGTGAGGGCCACTCCAAGGGGGGGGGATCAGGGTGGATGGCTGCCACATGCTGCCTTAGGCTAGGGATGCCTAAGTTGCAAGCGGGTTGAGGTCACTGCAGTGATGCTGCTGTATAAAATGTAGTAACTGTTGTGCATATAAAGCAAAAAATCAACAGTCTACACGCATATAGCTCTACACGGTGCATAAGAGAAAAACCTGGTTAACTCACGTGGCGCATGAACCTTAACTCTGACACTTGAAAGGGTTGTCGATAGACCGGTCTACCCTATAAAAAAAGCACATTTTGGCAAATTATTAACTTTTCGCGTTGGGTGTATCGGACTTTGACCCCTGCCGTCCAAATATTGACAATTCTTGGCATTTACGCCCTCATTGGTCCCATTTCAAGCCGAAAAATCGGCTGCAAAATGCTAAATTTGTAAACTACCCCACAGCCAACCTACCAACATCCAAGGGCTGTCCTTGGGGGTCAAGCATGTCCATGAGTTGCCCTTCGGGGTGAGCTATCACCACCTCACATATCTGGAGGGTAGGCCATAGAAAATTACCGCCAAAGTTAGGGGGGTCTAGACGCGCGTTTTCATTTTTGGTAGAATGTACATTTTGAATCTTGGAATAATACCCTGGACACCTACCACCTCAGGGATTGTGAACAATTAGTTGGTGAACAGTTTGAGCCACTGGGGTCATCATTTGGGTGGGTACACCAGTAGTTATACCCTATACAGCCTGCAGGAGTACCATTGGTAAAGAGCAACCAACGTGCACGATCCAAGCAACCAAGGGTCATACTACGTCCCAATGTGCCGCCAACCATGTCAAATTACTCATTTCCCTTCAACATTGGTTGGCAAACCAGAATTGTCGTCAGAAAGCAACAAACGTGAAAACGCTAGCTGCCCAAATCTGAGATTCCGCGGAACACAGAAAGTAAGAAAGCCTAGAAGCTACCAGCAAGGAATCGAACATAGGACCTTTGGCATGATTTCGCGGCTGTGTGAGTCTCCTGATCCGAAGGCATCTCACTTAACGTTTCGAAACAGCCCAACTGCGAAAAAACTCTTTACCGGAGAGGGGTGCCAATATGTCCGATATTGCTGAATCTATAGAAGATGACTCACCACTAGACCTAAGTGCGCAGGAGTACTACGCACGGACCTACGCGATATTCTAGTATCGCCAAAGTAGGCAGGTTGACCTCTAGTATCGCCGAAGTAGGCAGGCAAACCTTAATGCATAATCACATATCCCCCAATAGATCACCCTAGTGTAGTTGGGACACTGTCCACGCATGAAGGTAATACGCTACGGACAACCTTTACCTGGCAAGCATTCTAAGTGGCAATGACCAGTAAACTATTGAGGTTAAACCTTTTTCAACTTGCAAGAGTACACTAGTCTAAAGCTGGCATTACTTGCCATATGGTGGCCAACCTACATAATGGCAATGCTGACAGTGGCTACTTTACGCTCACCCGTAGATGCTTGGAAGTGCTATGTGAAGCAGTCAAATACATCACAAGCATGCAACATGGATGAAGGAGAAGGATAACAAACATATATATAAACAGTCAACATATATGGGGATGTTTAAACCCATACTGCCTCTAAAAATCAGCGACAGCACACCAAGGAAACTGACAGCGCCTGGGTGCAGCATCTAAGAAGGGTGTTTTAGAGAGGGGCCAGGCAACGGTTCAAAAAACCTATGCCTAGCGTGAAAAGACAGTCCCACACGAGCTATAACGTATCTATAAACATCAAACATGGATAAGGGAATGATGTTTTAGCTTTACCTGGGATATATGACATTTTTGGCCCAGGCGTGGCGCAAAAAACGGCTCTTTGCGGCACACCAAAAGTGTGCAACAAAGTGAATGGATCCAGCAATTTCTGAACACCTCTGCGTTATGCCGACAATAATGCATGATATTAAGTACGAAGGAACCTATAAACTCGTCAAACGGCACAGGAAAGGCATTGCTGTCAACGTTTGCATCGGCCTCCCTGATCGCAGTATTTTCCAGCAAGAACGCTGCCGAAACCTATCAAACGACATTCCCAGGAACCAAAAATTCGGCTGTATCATCTTTAGGACATAAAAAGTCTATTTCCTAAGTTTAGCTAGCAAATTCGAACTCAAACGTAAAGGCCATGCGTAGGCGCAAGCCGCCATGGCCAGATCGTATTTCTCCAGAATGCACGTTCTACGTGGAAAAAGTACCTGTACCCCCCTACCTTGGACGGTCCAGAACACCTATTAACTTTGTCAAAAGTATGCAAACCCTAGTACCATGCTGTGCAGAAACTTAAACTTTGGATCTTCTCAGCTAAATTTTTCGATATTCTCATTAGTTTTCGCGCAATTTGGTCCCGCGCGGAACAGCCGATGCATCGGCTCTAAGTCGATTCTTGGCGGAAAATTGGCTGCCAGACCAATGAGGGGTTAAAGATTAGTATCAGAGTGCCCTCATCGAGATCTGTCGATTGCGCTACTCCAACTTGAGATTGGACCCCCCCAATGTCCTACTTGGCCAGTCTTGACTTTAGCCAATTCGATGCTAAGGAGCCAGCATACAGCCATTTTCAGCTGTCTTGTAGCCCTACTATCACTGAACTGGAAACGGACTTTCTAGTAGCTGAGGTATGATCCAGGATCCTCTCACGGAGATCTGTCGATTGCGCTAGTAAAAAAAAAAAAAAATCGAACTTGATTTTTTAGCCCCAGTTTACGATAGTAGACCGGTCTACCGCCAACCCTTTCCCTTGTAGTCCTTAATACCTCTAACAAGCGAGACGACAACGGCTAGCGCTGACTGGTGCATGCAACTGCATAAAGTAAATGTTGTGCATTAAGAGCAATAACTGATAGCTTCCATGAGCAATTCTGCAGCTGAGTCTAGTTTACGATGTGCACACAGAGCAATGAACTACAGCTCAAAATAGCGTGTAAGAACATATCTCGTTGCAACTGTGCATGGGATGCCTACTCCACCTCCATTCATGCGCCCATTTATGGATGCAGATCGAAGATACTGCAGGTGCTGTGCGTGATTGTAGGTGATGTGTCTAGAATGTGTACAATACTGTCGAATATGTACAATATGGATGATGCGTCGAATGCATGGAGCGTGTAGAGATGGTGCAGAATGTGTAGAACAGGAAGAAGAAGTACAGTGCCGAAAGGGGCCATCATAGAAGTTCCTGAAGCTGGGCTCTGTGTTTGTTTACCACTGGCAACCGCGGCCTTCAGACATGCGCAATGCATCCCACCACATCTGCACTGAGAGGGTCCTACCGGGGTCAGCGCAGGTACCAGACATCTGCAGACATGTCTAGTGCGGGCACAACCACCAGGCGGAAGCCCACAGGTTGTGGTAACCACTTAAAGTTGGTTCCAAGGCAACACTTACTTACAAAGGACAGGCCGCGTCAGGTACAGCAGCTGGCGTCCCCGCAGATCGAGAAGCTGCTGTGCCCCACACGAATTCTTCACTTCAAGTTCTTGCATAGTGAAGGGCAATAAACGGTGCTATTGCTGGCAGAAGTCTCCAAACTCACCAAAGCAGCTGGCGTCCGCTGTGATGGGGAAGCTGTTGAACCCGGAGACGTTTAAGGGGCTGACCCTGTACTCGGACGAGGTCACGCAGAGCGGCACTAATGGGTCGCAGCCCAGGTCCACGTCAGAAACGCTGGGGGTCGCAATGCAGGCTGCGTGGTGATGGAGTGACGTGAGTTGGTTCAAGGGAGATGATGGATTGATGTTGATGCGAACAAGCAATTGTGGCCCCCCAGTTAGGGGGTAAGTGCTCACAGTCACACAGGGTGCATGGCGCCACATACCATGCCAGAGGCTGCCAAATGACTACCGGATGGTTTGTAAGAATGTGACCAGCTACAGATGTACTGTGTACTGGACGGCAGACAAGCACAAGCCCATTCCCACAGTGCCATACGCAGTCCTTATCGATGAAAGGCCCGCATGACTTCTTGGTTACCTATGCATTAGGACAGGATGCTTCGATATTGTAAATAGCATGCGTAGCAAGAATGCCGAAGCTGTTGCCAGCACCCAAAATGGTTGCCAATTGTGTTACCAGGCATTGGAAATGTGCGTAGACGGCTGCCTGTGTGCCAGGGATGGCTGCATGGTGTCATGTCCCTCCCCCCCTTGCCCCCCTTGCCCCCCTGCTCCCGCTCCCGCTCCCGCTCCCGCTCCCGCTCCCGCTCCCGCTCCCGCTCCCGCTCCCGCTCCCGCTCCCGCCCCCCCCCCTCCCCTCCCCCTCCCCCTCCCCTCCCCCTCCGCCTCCGCCTCCGCCTCCGCCTCCGCCTCCGCCTCCGCCTCCGCCTCCGCCTCCGCCTCCGCCTCCGCCTCCGCCTCCGCCTCCGCCTCCGCCTCCGCCTCCGCCTCCGCCTCCGCCTCCGCCTCCCCCTCCGCCTCCGCCTCCCCTCCCCTCCCCTCCCCTCCCCCTCCCCCTCCCCCTCCTGCTCCTGAACATTTGAGATTAGGGTTCAAGAGAGAGAGAAGAGAATCCAGAAAACGAATAAAGCCACGAAGCAGTTCTCCCCCTCCCAGAGTTAGCAAGCTCAACATACCCACACAGTAGCCAGCGTCATCCTCCCCCTCATCTGGCAAGAAGAACGACTTGACGGGCAGGCAGTACGGCTTGGTGATGTCGGTGCAGCCGGTGTCGGGAGTATCCCCGCTCTGGTCGTTGATGCAGCCTGCGCGCAAAATACATTGACAGCCAGGCAGCAAGTTTACAGGGCTCAGCTGATGTCCATTTGCGTCGTTGCATGCCATGGGCGATGGGTGATGGAGATTGATTGCGAGCCACATGCGAAATACACCTACAAGTTCATTATAACCATCATTGCATCTTATAAAAAAGACATACACACAATCTTATATTCACAAATTTCACATCCACAAGGACTGCCATCTAGCAAGCCTGACTTCTTCTGAGGCCGTGATGCACACATGTGGGAGAGCATCACTGGCATTACAATGTGACAAGCCGGAGGAAGCTCTGCCATCAGTCACTTAACACTACTAGCATACATATATTTATAGACAGCGCGTTGAACAGTCATGTGCCGCAAGGGGACATGGGCACATGTTTGCATGATCTCTAAGCTGACCCACCGAGCACGGCGGACCCACCCAGGGCGGAAAAAAGGGTGCTTCCGGAGTCCACACGGGCAGTCACCCAACCAGGGCAGCTCAGAGCGGGGAAGAGTTTCGACATGCGCGCCTCTAGAAAGCCTCACCATGAACAAGCAAAAGAGGCGTCTAAGCAAAATAGGGGTGTAGACAAAACAGTGTGGGGCCGACCAAAGCCATTCAAGTGTGGGTCGGAATGGGACAATGATAACAAAATGCAACAACCGCCGCGGTTTGTTCTATACCGAGATACAGCCCTTTAAACATAGCCCTTTTCTTTCCCAAGCCGCACTGGACTCCAGCCATATGTAGATGACACGCCGGGGCATCCGCTTGAATCGTGAAATGCAGCTAAGACATATGCCACCCCCCGCACCTTGATCCTTTCCAGACTCCAAGACGAGTTGGTTGATTCGTAAGGCTGACAAAAAAAAACAGCACCTATGCATGGCTTTGCAGCCAGTGACCTCGCAGCCCAGTAGGTAATGAAAACACGGGCTATACCAATGCAGCACTGCCACGGTCGTGGGGGAGAAGAGCGCCCACGGAGGCTGAGGCCATCATCGATCAACACGCGGAGCACAACGCCGGATATCAAACCACAGCATTGTGAACTCTTGACACGTCGAATGAGCCGTTGGCAGCCGTACTAACCCATTGAGGTTCCTAACAGTACCATGACCCTAAACAGCTAGATAACCCCAAGCAAGGATGGCAGTTACTCCACGCATTTATCGCAATCCCTCCAAGTGACCACTGTGCTGACTGACCGAGCGGTTCAACAAGTAACCATGCCATGATGGCGCCACGATTATCCGACGAAGCCTCCGTGCAGAGGTACTGACATTTACACAAGTCACCAACAGCAGTAGTAAGGATGCCTCTAGCCACCCCACAAAGTGGCCACCGCACAAAGTGGCCACCGCACAAAGTGGCGGCCACCGCGTCAAGTGGCCACCGCACAAAGTGGCCTCCGCACAAAGTGGCCACCGCACAAAGTGGCCACCGCACAAAGTGGCGGCCACCGCGCAAAGTGGCCACCGCACAAAGTGGCCTCCGCACAAAGTGGCCACCGCACAAAGTGGCCACCGCACAAAGTGGCCACCGCACAAAGTGGCCACCCCACAAAGTGGCCACCGCACAAAGTGGCCTCCGCACAAAGTGGCCACCGCACAAAGTGGCCACCCCACAAAGTGGCCACCGCACAAAAGAGCCACCACCAGTAGTAAGGACGCCTGTCCCCGCAGAAAGTAGCCACCGCGCAAACCTACTCAGGCACGCCCCCCCCCATCCATAGTCGCCGTCGTTATTCATCACGTTGGGTGTCTCTCGGGTATCAGGACCCCAGTCCAAGCAGAATTTACGGCCGGTGGCGTCGCAGCCCAGATCCCCTCCGGAGCCCGACTCGCTGTCGGCGCACACTGGAAGACGGCACGACAACACAAGCCCATGTGGGCCGCTCTGTTAGAATACTGGCAGGAGAGAAGCTTCATGCCACCAAAGTACTAAACAGTTGACAGGGGAGCGGAGAAGCCCGCACTCAATTTTCAGGTGGTGGTATGGATGGACATTAGGCTTCCATCCTTTGATGGAAATGGGTATGTCAAGGAGTGCCGAACGCTTCCATGAACCAATCAACAACCTAACATGCCTTGAAACAACTGCAATTAGTCTAGAAAACATACTACTACAAGAGCGATGTAAAGATCATATCAATGACGTCAACAACTGGGCAACGAGGCCGTGTAGAGCCACCGGTTGCTACAGGTAAGCTTAGCCATGTATACGCCCAAGTCGCCAGAAACTGCAGCAGGGGAGGGGGGGCAAAGGGGCCATTGTTTATAACTCTTGTTCGCAGGCCCCCTCATGGTACCCTCCCTTTCTGTGGCATGACGCGAAAAAGGTTTGGGATTTCACATTGAGCGGGGCATCCTACAAGCGCGCGTGGCATCCCATAGGTCTGCTGGCACATCCATGATATTGAACTGAACAACATTCAGATCTGGCATCCAACGTTTAAATGTAGCATCCAACACATGTATCCAGCATTAAATAAAATTTCAGGTATCCAACCATGTGGAATTCGCGTACCCAACTTGGAAACCTCGCAATCAACACATGACGGCTGGCAACCAACGGGCCTGCAACTTCCATCACGGAAGGATCGCCTGCCTCGTGGAGCATGGCCAGACGAGCGCAACACCCACTTAACCCTGTTAAGCATGGCATTCTATCCAAGCAGGATCCAACCAAGAGGCTTCACTCTTGATTGGGAGTTGAGGCGTGATGTGCCAATTCACACGACGCACCCGTGCACACAACGTTCGGCGTGGACGGGGCATCGTACAGGCCGTAAGGGTAATGCCCAGGTAGGAAAGTGCCTCCTTGCTTGCCCGTGGGCCCAATGTAGCAGATGGGTGCCGGGCGCGTCCCTGTCAGGTAGTCCATCTGGTTCTCGCACCCAAGGTCAGGGGCCGCCCCCTCCGCGCTGTCAAAGCACCCTGCATATGTGAGAGATGCCAGCAAATGCCAGGAAACAAAGGAGCACATTAAAACTAGCAGAAGACACAAAACTCGCAGGATGCCGTGGGCCAATAGGAGGGGAGGCGCAAGCATTACCGCAGCTCACATATAACCTCTCCGACGAATGATGCATCCAGTAGAGTGTCCGCAGCTCACCTACCACCTCTCCAACAAATGCCGCATCCAGAAAAGCGTCCGCTACAGTGCCTTTGCGAATGAATCTCTTGCAAGCGGTTAGAGACAGAGAAAGTCACAGTGAGGTGATTGACCCTGGGACTTGCAGCTGGGCTAGCCCCTGCTGCCGGGATCAATACGATGAAGAGTGCTGAATGCCAGCATGCGTGGGGGACAGGGAAGGGACATTTGCAGGAGAGGCTGTCACCTATAAAGTGTCACAGACGTCTCCTGAGGCAGCCGGCATCCAAGGGCCCGGCTGCGGAGCATCATCACAGGCACCTGACCATGAGAGATGGTGCTCCAGGCATGGCCCACCCTGCGTATGCAGTCAGCCACGATGGCGGGGCATGTACGCGTGCTGGTGCCAGGATCGCCGTCTTGGCAGTTGCCAGAAATGAAAAGCATGCAACGAGTATGCTCGCTGGCGCTGGTGCAGAGCACAACGGAGACCGTGCACGTTGCCTGGTGGGGTCCAATGGACGTGGCCGATTAGTGAATGCTATTGCATGCCGCGTGCCACCGCTGCCATACATGCACACAAGGGGTTCACGTACAAGAGTTTAGCTGTACAGATGGGTGCAAACTAAGGCAGAGGATACACACAAATCGAACCCCGACAAAATGATTGCCGGTGCGACCGAACCTGCATCCCTGGGGGAGCGCACCGAGGCAGCTCTCAGCACCGTTCACAGAATACGATCTTCCCCGGTGGTACGATGCAGTTAAGTGTTGAAACAAAAATCCCTAAAGGCCTTAGAAGAGGATGTAGGCCTTGTAAGCCTGCCACCATCACACGGTTCTCGCCCAGCATGCAAGCGGAAAACATGATCGCCCTTGAGGGCTACAACCCAACAGCCAAAGTACCATGCAAGGTGCAGGCCGGTGTGCAAAGAGGGTACTGGTTGACGCTGTGTTCAGGAGTCCCCCAAGACTAAACCCCGCATAAGCACTGACCTGCACAGGCTTCCCCCGCGGTCGGGTCACAGATGGGGTAATCTTCGGGGCAGCCGCTGTCCCTGCCATCGTTCGGCGCGCTGTCCAGACAAGCTGAGCGCATTGACAGGCAGGGGCCAAGGCCATGAGAACGCACAACATGGACACGTTTCATGTTCTCGATTTCTAGCCAGCCTTCTTAAACCGGTAGTCGTGTTGGCATTGCACATCTCAATCAGAGCGCAGAGAGTGATCAGTGACATTACTGTAATCGAGACCGTCGCGGGAGGGGGCATCCTGTCCAAATCAAACATGTAGGGATGTAGGCAGTCAACAAGTCAACTGCTACCTGCAAGAAGCAACAACGCAGGCGACAGGGACCGTTACAGCTAATGCACGCAACGAATACAGTCTCCGCAGATACAGGGACTGCGATGCACATGGCTGCATCCAACACCAAATGTACGCAAAGGGCAGTAGCGAGGTGTGCATGCACAGCCTTCACATTTGCCTCAATCTAACAACACTGACACAAACATCGCCACCAATAGCAGTGCCACTGCCTTTCACGGCACATTCCACATTTGCAACACAACCGCCCCTACCACAAGTGTAACCACCACCATTGGAATCCCTTGGTCTGCAGTCCTCAACATTCCCATACAAGTGGCCATACATATGACTAATGGTTGTGTATCATGCATGTTGTTGAGTGCCATGCACCATCACCATCAGCACTTCTTGCTAAGCCTCCCAACACCAAGTCCTCCAGGATCATAACCACCATTCCCATCTGACAACCGCTGACACCCCATACCTGATAGTGCAGCTGCATGGTTGAGAAACATAAGCCCTGCATCTTCACTCCGCCACAATGTGCCACATCAGCTCCCACACCCGCTGCCATCACCTTCATAGTCCGTTCAAGTGCCACTCGATACCTGCCACTCTTCATCCTCCTTCTTCTACTGCAGCAAACCTACCTACGGTAGCCATCATACGGTACAGGGGTAGCTCAAGTGCCACTCGATACCTGCCCCTCTTCATCCTCCTACTGCAGCATACACACCTACGGTAGCCATCATTCGATACAGGGGTAGCATCGTAACAAGAATCGCAAGTTCGCAGCTTTCCAGGAGGACCAAAAAGCAAAAGTTTCACACCCAATTCCAGCTGGCAAATCTGGTTGTTGCGTAACTTGGTAACCCTAGAACTCCTTGTAGAAATGAGATTTTTTGAAACTGATGATGCCATGGCGTGCCTCTACTTGTCCTTATCATGAATAACTAAAATACAGTTAGAAAATACTCTTGAGTGTTGTGATTCTTGTTGCGATACAGCGGGTGGCCTCTGTTGCCGCCTTCATTGCTGCCACCAATCATTGAGATTGGCATCTGCAACAACAAATGGCACCCAACAAATGGCACCAACACCACAGAAAGTGGTGCATGGTAGTGCTCACTGCTGCTAACCGGCACCGCTGCTACAGCTTCGCAAGGCAACCCCTTTTAGGGGGTTGGGATTACGAAAAAGCTGTGTCATCGCCATGCAGACATACTATGCAAATCGACCAGGAGCGCCAGCGGCATGCCAGGTGGTTCTGCCTCTGCAAATTAGTCCATATAATCAACTGCCTCGGCAGTCATCCATACAGACCTGCCACATAACTAGTTATCTTTCTAAAAATCATGACCATGTCACTACAGCTTCACTGCTGCATAATGCTGGTGGCTAGTGGCCATACCTGTTACCTCTGCCATTCTTGACTTTTGCCACCACTATCATTTTTCACAAACCCCTTACACATCCCTCCAGCTTTTGGTATTTGATCTTGCTGCTGTTCACGTGTTCAATTTCGCGCTTTCTGGCACAAGCTCATGGCATGCCACCGCCTCCACTTGCCGTGCACCTGGCCATGCTTCACTAGGCATGGCTTGTTACCCAGGTACGACAAGAATGTGCATCAATGCAGGCACACCTGCAAAACGTCTGCCATGCTAGCTATGCAGCGTGCCGGAGATGTTGATGACTGCAGGCTTACAGCATGTGCAAACAAGTGTGCTACCAACCACACTCTTCACTCCACCTGACTACAAGTTGCTACCCTTTTTGTAGCAGCCACAGTTTATAGTCTTACACTTCGCAACCTTTGTCACCACATCCAGATACAGTACAGTTTTATCACTACATGCCTTGCATGTCATTGTGGAGATAGTTACCGAGCTGGGGCTCAGTCTGACCTTGGCTACCATTCCTAGGGTAGGCTATAGAAGGAATAAAAGCTCTTAGCTGCTGTTTCACGTCACAGTGCCCCAGCCATTGATGCGTAGTACGATAAACAGGCTCAGCATGTTGTGACTCCACTGTTTATCAGTTTTCAGGTCAATCTGACATCATTTTTATTGGGCGCCTGCTGTGGTGTACTTAATGGTAAAAATGGCATGAGTGTGACGTTTGACAGCACATTGTTGTCATCAGCTGGCGTCCAACTGAAGGGCAACTTGGCAGCCAGGCATATACTGCACGTGGCAAATTGCATGTTCCCAGCCTAACCTAGTTTATGTGTAATGTGTGGAGCATCCATTCATTGTCAAAATGCGAAAAACTGTCATATGTGTGACGTATGGTGGCATTATTTCTTGCAAACCTGTATCCCAGCGGTATGGAACTTGTTCGTCAAGGTGCATGAGCTAAAACAACTTGCCTACCCATTTCCAGGTCAATATGACATCAATTGTGTCTTGTATAACACAACATATGAGTAAAACTGGCATTCTGGGTGCTTTTTATGCTCTTACAGGTCACCATTGAGTGGGCACCCGGTGTCCACGAGGGTGCAAATAGGTACACGGAATAAAATGGGTTTTATGGGGATCGCTGTCACCAAGTTTGACTGACATCTGATGATAAGTGTTACTGGGAGGACTAGAATTGTGGTTCTCTGAACATAGTTTCTTTATAGTGAGATGGAAGGGTAGCCGCTAGCTATAGCTAGGTTATAGGGTTCGCGTGACATACATACCTTTTGAGGCCGGTGCGGCCCTGATCTGGATCGGCAGTGGCCAAAGATTTCGCCAGCTTTTACTGGCCAGGTGGCAGGAGCTACGTTGATATATAAACCTGCCACTGTCTAGGCTTCTTTGTTTATGACGTCGTGATTAATAGATCTAGATTCTTACTCTCACGCAATGTGTGACCTAATAGCCCCGGCAGCCTTACGTAAGCTGCCGGCAATAAGAACGTCAAACTGCGTCATTTGTTAAGACGCAAAATTTGCGTGGCGAAAAATGCCGTCTGGGCCGCGTGACACGGAAAAAAGACAGAAGCAAACCCACCTAGCTAAGGTCGGCCTCTTTTCTTTTCCCGCCCACCCTCCCTGCATGTTTTGGGGGTGAGCTAGCCTTTGACAAGCAAAAAGTGTTCCTATGAGCATCGGCGGCCGGAATGTGGCCTGCCTTTTGTATGTGCTCCACTCATTGTTTTAATAAAGAGTCTGGTTACCCTGGAGTTCCATGGTCATGTTAATAGCATGTCTTGGCACTTTTAGAAGACCAATGTGTAGTCGCTCACAGACTCAAAGACCCATCGTTCAAACTCAGGTGTCAGCCCGTTTCAACGGGGGATAAAAAGACCATGACAATACAAAGGCTGTCGGCATCACTTCACGGACAAGTACATAAAGAATAACAACACAAGGATATTCAAACTGCATGCCCATAAATCATACTAAAGAAGAACAACACAAGGATATTCAAACTGCATGCCCATAAATCATACTAAAGAAGAACAACACAAGGATATTCAAACTGCATGCCCATAAATCATACTAAAGAAGAACAACACAAGGATATTCAAACTGCATGCCCATAAATCATACTAAAGAAGAACAACACAAGGATATTCAAACTGCATGCCCATAGATCATACTAAAGAAGAACAACACAAGGATATTCAAACTGCATGCCCATAAATCATACTAAAGAAGAACAACACAAGGATATTCAAACTGCATGCCCATAAATCATACTAAAGAAGAACAACACAAGGATATTCAAACTGCATGCCCATAGATCATACTAAAGAAGAACAACACAAGGATATTCAAACTGCATGCCCATAAATCATACTAAAGAAGAACAACACAAGGATATCCAAACTGCATGCCCATAAATCATACTAAAGAAGAACAACACAAGGATATTCAAACTGCATGCCCATAAATCATACTAAAGAAGAACAACACAAGGATATTCAAACTGCATGCCCATAGATCATACTAAAGAAGAACAACACAAGGATATTCAAACTGCATGCCCATAAATCATACTAAAGAAGAACAACACAAGGATATCCAAACTGCATGCCCATAAATCATACTAAAGAAGAACAACACAAGGATATCCAAACTGCATGCCCATAAATCATACTAAAGAAGAACAACACAAGGATATTCAAACTGCATGCCCATAGATCATACTAAAGAAGAACAACACAAGGATATTCAAACTCCATGCCCATAGATCATACTAAAGAAGAACAACACAAGGATATTCAAACTGCATGCCCATAAATCATACTAAAGAAGAACAACACAAGGATATTCAAACTGCATGCCCATAAATCATACTAAAGAAGAACAACACAAGGATATCCAAACTGCATGCCCATAGATCATACTAAAGAAGAACAACACAAGGATATCCAAACTGCATGCCCATAAATCATACTAAAGAAGAACAACACAAGGATATTCAAACTGCATGCCCATAAATCATACTAAAGAAGAACAACACAAGGATATCCAAACTGCATGCCCATAAATCATACTAAAGAAGAACAACACAAGGATATTCAAACTGCATGCCCATAAATCATACTAAAGAAGAACAACACAAGGATATTCAAACTGCATGCCCATAGATCATACTAAAGAAGAACAACACAAGGATATTCAAACTGCATGCCCATAAATCATACTAAAGAAGAACAACACAAGGATATCCAAACTGCATGCCCATAAATCATACTAAAGAAGAACAACACAAGGATATCCAAACTGCATGCCCATAAATCATACTAAAGAAGAACAACACAAGGATATTCAAACTGCATGCCCATAGATCATACTAAAGAAGAACAACACAAGGATATTCAAACTCCATGCCCATAGATCATACTAAAGAAGAACAACACAAGGATATTCAAACTGCATGCCCATAAATCATACTAAAGAAGAACAACACAAGGATATTCAAACTGCATGCCCATAAATCATACTAAAGAAGAACAACACAAGGATATCCAAACTGCATGCCCATAGATCATACTAAAGAAGAACAACACAAGGATATCCAAACTGCATGCCCATAAATCATACTAAAGAAGAACAACACAAGGATATTCAAACTGCATGCCCATAAATCATACTAAAGAAGAACAACACAAGGATATCCAAACTGCATGCCCATAGATCATACTAAAGAAGAACAACACAAGGATATTCAAACTGCATGCCCATAGATCATACTAAAGAAGAACAACACAAGGATATTCAAACTGCATGCCCATAAATCATACTAAAGAAGAACAACACAAGGATATCCAAACTGCATGCCCATAAATCATACTAAAGAAGAACAACACAAGGATATTCAAACTGCATGCCCATAAATCATACTAAAGAAGAACAACACAAGGATATCCAAACTGCATGCCCATAAATCATACTAAAGAAGAACAACACAAGGATATTCAAACTGCATGCCCATAAATCATACTAAAGAAGAACAACACAAGGATATTCAAACGGCATGCCCATAAATCGGGCTGATAAAATCTCTGCAAACAAGAGTTTGGGGATGCAAGGCACACCAAACCTACATCTGCATCCGAAACCCTCCTCCCAATCCCCGTTGTTGGTGCCGGTCAAGCTTCCTCCATGAGTGGAGGCAAAGAGCCAACCGGCCCCGTGTCGTTCGGCACAAACAGGAAACTCCTCAATGCACCCGAGGTCAACCCCAGTGCCTGGGAAGTCGTTGGCCACACTGTCGAGACACACTGTAGATATCCCCTCCACACACACGCACACCCATGGGCCCAAACACATGAAGTACACGGCAACAGCAACAAGTATGGGGTGAGGTATTACTCTTGCCTGATGCGCCGGGGGCACCTGCAAGGGGAATGTCCTGGCATTTTCATACCCCCGCGGTGCAAAACAGCGATCCCTTCATGCCCACCGCGCAAACCATCCACAGGCACATACCCCCGCGGTGCAAAACAGCGATCCCTTCATGCCCACCACGCAAACCATCCACAGGCACATACCCCCGCGGTGCAAAACAGCGATCCCTTCATGCCCACCGCGCAAACCATCCACAGGCACACACCCCCGCGGTGCAAAACAGCGATCCCTTCATGCCCACCGCGCAAACCATCCACAGGCACATACCCCCGCGGTGCAAAACAGCGATCCCTTCATGCCCACCACGCAAACCATCCACAGGCACATACCCCCGCGGTGCAAAACAGCGATCCCTTCATGCCCACCGCGCAAACCATCCACAGGCACATACCCCCGCGGTGCAAAACAGCGATCCCTTCATGCCCACCACGCAAACCATCCACAGGCACACACCCCCGCGGTGCAAAACAGTGATCCCTTCATGCCCACCGCGCAAACCATCCACAGGCACATACCCCCGCGGTGCAAAACAGCGATCCCTTCATGCCCACCGCGCAAACCATCCACAGGCACATACCCCCGCGGTGCAAAACAGCGATCCCTTCATGCCCACCGCGCAAACCATCCACAGGCACATACCCCCGCGGTGCAAAACAGTGATCCCTTCATGCCCACCACGCAAACCATCCACAGGCACACACCCCCGCGGTGCAAAACAGCGATCCCTTCATGCCCACCGCGCAAACCATCCACAGGCACATACCCCCGCGGTGCAAAACAGCGATCCCTTCATGCCCACCGCGCAAACCATCCACAGGCACATACCCCCGCGGTGCAAAACAGCGATCCCTTCATGCCCACCACGCAAACCATCCACAGGCACATACCCCCGCGGTGCAAAACAGCGATCCCTTCACGCCCACCGCGCAAACCATCCACAGGCACACACCCCCGCGGTGCAAAACAGTGATCCCTTCATGCCCACCGCGCAAACCATCCACAGGCACATACCCCCGCGGTGCAAAACAGCGATCCCTTCACGCCCACCACGCAAACCATCCACAGGCACACACCCCCGCGGTGCAAAACAGCGATCCCTTCACGCCCACCGCGCAAACCATCCACAGGCACACACCCCCGCGGTGCAAAACAGCGATCCCTTCATGCCCACCGCGCAAACCATCCACAGGCACATACCCCCGCGGTGCAAAACAGCGATCCCTTCACGCCCACCGCGCAAACCATCCACAGGCACATACCCCCGCGGTGCAAAACAGCGATCCCTTCATGCCCACCACGCAAACCATCCACAGGCACATACCCCCGCGGTGCAAAACAGCGATCCCTTCATGCCCACCGCGCAAACCATCCACAGGCACATACCCCCGCGGTGCAAAACAGCGATCCCTTCATGCCCACCACGCAAACCATCCACAGGCACATACCCCCGCGGTGCAAAACAGCGATCCCTTCATGCCCACCGCGCAAACCATCCACAGGCACATACCCCCGCGGTGCAAAACAGCGATCCCTTCACGCCCACCGCGCAAACCATCCACAGGCACACACCCCCGCGGTGCAAAACAGCGATCCCTTCACGCCCACCGCGCAAACCATCCACAGGCACACACCCCCGCGGTGCAAAACAGCGATCCCTTCATGCCCACCGCGCAAACCATCCACAGGCACATACCCCCGCGGTGCAAAACAGCGATCCCTTCATGCCCACCGCGCAAACCATCCACAGGCACACACCCCCGCGGTGCAAAACAGCGATCCCTTCATGCCCACCGCGCAAACCATCCACAGGCACACCCCCGCGGTGCAAAACAGCGATCCCTTCATGCCCACCACGCAAACCATCCACAGGCACATACCCCCGCGGTGCAAAACAGCGATCCCTTCATGCCCACCGCGCAAACCATCCACAGGCACATACCCCCGCGGTGCAAAACAGCGATCCCTTCACGCCCACCGCGCAAACCATCCACAGGCACATACCCCCGCGGTGCAAAACAGCGATCCCTTCATGCCCACCGCGCAAACCATCCACAGGCACATACCCCCGCGGTGCAAAACAGCGATCCCTTCATGCCCACCGCGCAAACCATCCACAGGCATACACCCCCGCGGTGCAAAACAGCGATCCCTTCATGCCCACCACGCAAACCATCCACAGGCACATACCCCCGCGGTGCAAAACAGCGATCCCTTCATGCCCACCGCGCAAACCATCCACAGGCACATACCCCCGCGGTGCAAAACAGCGATCCCTTCATGCCCACCGCGCAAACCATCCACAGGCACATACCCCCGCGGTGCAAAACAGCGATCCCTTCACGCCCACCGCGCAAACCATCCACAGGCACATACCCCCGCGGTGCAAAACAGCGATCCCTTCATGCCCACCGCGCAAACCATCCACAGGCACATACCCCCGCGGTGCAAAACAGCGATCCCTTCATGCCCACCACGCAAACCATCCACAGGCACATACCCCCGCGGTGCAAAACAGCGATCCCTTCATGCCCACCGCGCAAACCATCCACAGGCACATACCCCCGCGGTGCAAAACAGCGATCCCTTCATGCCCACCGCGCAAACCATCCACAGGCACATACCCCCGCGGTGCAAAACAGCGATCCCTTCATGCCCACCGCGCAAACCATCCACAGGCACACCCCCGCGGTGCAAAACAGCGATCCCTTCACGCCCACCGCGCAAACCATCCACAGGCACACACCCCCGCGGTGCAAAACAGCGATCCCTTCATGCCCACCGCGCAAACCATCCACAGGCACATACCCCCGCGGTGCAAAACAGCGATCCCTTCATGCCCACCGCGCAAACCATCCACAGGCACATACCCCCGCGGTGCAAAACAGCGATCCCTTCATGCCCACCGCGCAAACCATCCACAGGCACATACCCCCGCGGTGCAAAACAGCGATCCCTTCATGCCCACCGCGCAAACCATCCACAGGCACATACCCCCGCGGTGCAAAACAGCGATCCCTTCATGCCCACCGCGCAAACCATCCACAGGCACATACCCCCGCGGTGCAAAACAGCGATCCCTTCACGCCCACCGCGCAAACCATCCACAGGCACATACCCCCGCGGTGCAAAACAGCGATCCCTTCATGCCCACCGCGCAAACCATCCACAGGCACATACCCCCGCGGTGCAAAACAGCGATCCCTTCATGCCCACCGCGCAAACCATCCACAGGCACATACCCCCGCGGTGCAAAACAGCGATCCCTTCATGCCCACCGCGCAAACCATCCACAGGCACATACCCCCGCGGTGCAAAACAGCGATCCCTTCATGCCCACCGCGCAAACCATCCACAGGCACATACCCCCGCGGTGCAAAACAGCGATCCCTTCATGCCCACCGCGCAAACCATCCACAGGCACATACCCCCGCGGTGCAAAACAGCGATCCCTTCATGCCCACCGCGCAAACCATCCACAGGCACATACCCCCGCGGTGCAAAACAGCGATCCCTTCATGCCCACCGCGCAAACCATCCACAGGCACATACCCCCGCGGTGCAAAACAGCGATCCCTTCATGCCCACCGCGCAAACCATCCACAGGCACATACCCCCGCGGTGCAAAACAGCGATCCCTTCATGCCCACCGCGCAAACCATCCACAGGCACATACCCCCGCGGTGCAAAACAGCGATCCCTTCATGCCCACCGCGCAAACCATCCACAGGCACATACCCCCGCGGTGCAAAACAGCGATCCCTTCATGCCCACCGCGCAAACCATCCACAGGCACATACCCCCGCGGTGCAAAACAGCGATCCCTTCATGCCCACCGCGCAAACCATCCACAGGCACATACCCCCGCGGTGCAAAACAGCGATCCCTTCATGCCCACCGCGCAAACCATCCACAGGCACATACCCCCGCGGTGCAAAACAGCGATCCCTTCATGCCCACCGCGCAAACCATCCACAGGCACATACCCCCGCGGTGCAAAACAGCGATCCCTTCATGCCCACCGCGCAAACCATCCACAGGCACATACCCCCGCGGTGCAAAACAGCGATCCCTTCATGCCCACCGCGCAAACCATCCACAGGCACATACCCCCGCGGTGCAAAACAGCGATCCCTTCATGCCCACCGCGCAAACCATCCACAGGCACATACCCCCGCGGTGCAAAACAGCGATCCCTTCATGCCCACCGCGCAAACCATCCACAGGCACATACCCCCGCGGTGCAAAACAGCGATCCCTTCATGCCCACCGCGCAAACCATCCACAGGCACATACCCCCGCGGTGCAAAACAGCGATCCCTTCATGCCCACCGCGCAAACCATCCACAGGCACATACCCCCGCGGTGCAAAACAGCGATCCCTTCACGCCCACCGCGCAAACCATCCACAGGCACATACCCCCGCGGTGCAAAACAGCGATCCCTTCATGCCCACCGCGCAAACCATCCACAGGCACATACCCCCGCGGTGCAAAACAGCGATCCCTTCATGCCCACCGCGCAAACCATCCACAGGCACATACCCCCGCGGTGCAAAACAGCGATCCCTTCATGCCCACCGCGCAAACCATCCACAGGCACATACCCCCGCGGTGCAAAACAGCGATCCCTTCACGCCCACCGCGCAAACCATCCACAGGCACATACCCCCGCGGTGCAAAACAGCGATCCCTTCATGCCCACCGCGCAAACCATCCACAGGCACATACCCCCGCGGTGCAAAACAGCGATCCCTTCATGCCCACCGCGCAAACCATCCACAGGCACATACCCCCGCGGTGCAAAACAGCGATCCCTTCATGCCCACCGCGCAAACCATCCACAGGCACATACCCCCGCGGTGCAAAACAGCGATCCCTTCATGCCCACCGCGCAAACCATCCACAGGCACATACCCCCGCGGTGCAAAACAGCGATCCCTTCATGCCCACCGCGCAAACCATCCACAGGCACATACCCCCGCGGTGCAAAACAGCGATCCCTTCATGCCCACCGCGCAAACCATCCACAGGCACATACCCCCGCGGTGCAAAACAGCGATCCCTTCATGCCCACCGCGCAAACCATCCACAGGCACATACCCCCGCGGTGCAAAACAGCGATCCCTTCATGCCCACCGCGCAAACCATCCACAGGCACATACCCCCGCGGTGCAAAACAGCGATCCCTTCATGCCCACCGCGCAAACCATCCACAGGCACATACCCCCGCGGTGCAAAACAGCGATCCCTTCATGCCCACCGCGCAAACCATCCACAGGCACATACCCCCGCGGTGCAAAACAGCGATCCCTTCATGCCCACCGCGCAAACCATCCACAGGCACATACCCCCGCGGTGCAAAACAGCGATCCCTTCATGCCCACCGCGCAAACCATCCACAGGCACATACCCCCGCGGTGCAAAACAGCGATCCCTTCATGCCCACCGCGCAAACCATCCACAGGCACATACCCCCGCGGTGCAAAACAGCGATCCCTTCATGCCCACCGCGCAAACCATCCACAGGCACATACCCCCGCGGTGCAAAACAGCGATCCCTTCATGCCCACCGCGCAAACCATCCACAGGCACATACCCCCGCGGTGCAAAACAGCGATCCCTTCATGCCCACCGCGCAAACCATCCACAGGCACATACCCCCGCGGTGCAAAACAGCGATCCCTTCATGCCCACCGCGCAAACCATCCACAGGCACATACCCCCGCGGTGCAAAACAGCGATCCCTTCATGCCCACCGCGCAAACCATCCACAGGCACATACCCCCGCGGTGCAAAACAGCGATCCCTTCATGCCCACCGCGCAAACCATCCACAGGCACATACCCCCGCGGTGCAAAACAGCGATCCCTTCATGCCCACCGCGCAAACCATCCACAGGCACATACCCCCGCGGTGCAAAACAGCGATCCCTTCATGCCCACCGCGCAAACCATCCACAGGCACATACCCCCGCGGTGCAAAACAGCGATCCCTTCATGCCCACCGCGCAAACCATCCACAGGCACATACCCCCGCGGTGCAAAACAGCGATCCCTTCATGCCCACCGCGCAAACCATCCACAGGCACATACCCCCGCGGTGCAAAACAGCGATCCCTTCATGCCCACCACGCAAACCATCCACAGGCACATACCCCCGCGGTGCAAAACAGCGATCCCTTCATGCCCACCGCGCAAACCATCCACAGGCACATACCCCCGCGGTGCAAAACAGCGATCCCTTCATGCCCACCGCGCAAACCATCCACAGGCACATACCCCCGCGGTGCAAAACAGCGATCCCTTCATGCCCACCGCGCAAACCATCCACAGGCACATACCCCCGCGGTGCAAAACAGCGATCCCTTCACGCCCACCGCGCAAACCATCCACAGGCACATACCCCCGCGGTGCAAAACAGCGATCCCTTCATGCCCACCGCGCAAACCATCCACAGGCACATACCCCCGCGGTGCAAAACAGCGATCCCTTCATGCCCACCGCGCAAACCATCCACAGGCACATACCCCCGCGGTGCAAAACAGCGATCCCTTCATGCCCACCGCGCAAACCATCCACAGGCACATACCCCCGCGGTGCAAAACAGCGATCCCTTCATGCCCACCGCGCAAACCATCCACAGGCACATACCCCCGCGGTGCAAAACAGCGATCCCTTCATGCCCACCGCGCAAACCATCCACAGGCACATACCCCCGCGGTGCAAAACAGCGATCCCTTCATGCCCACCGCGCAAACCATCCACAGGCACATACCCCCGCGGTGCAAAACAGCGATCCCTTCATGCCCACCGCGCAAACCATCCACAGGCACATACCCCCGCGGTGCAAAACAGCGATCCCTTCATGCCCACCGCGCAAACCATCCACAGGCACATACCCCCGCGGTGCAAAACAGCGATCCCTTCATGCCCACCGCGCAAACCATCCACAGGCACATACCCCCGCGGTGCAAAACAGCGATCCCTTCATGCCCACCGCGCAAACCATCCACAGGCACATACCCCCGCGGTGCAAAACAGCGATCCCTTCATGCCCACCGCGCAAACCATCCACAGGCACATACCCCCGCGGTGCAAAACAGCGATCCCTTCATGCCCACCGCGCAAACCATCCACAGGCACATACCCCCGCGGTGCAAAACAGCGATCCCTTCATGCCCACCGCGCAAACCATCCACAGGCACATACCCCCGCGGTGCAAAACAGCGATCCCTTCATGCCCACCGCGCAAACCATCCACAGGCACATACCCCCGCGGTGCAAAACAGCGATCCCTTCATGCCCACCGCGCAAACCATCCACAGGCACATACCCCCGCGGTGCAAAACAGCGATCCCTTCATGCCCACCGCGCAAACCATCCACAGGCACATACCCCCGCGGTGCAAAACAGCGATCCCTTCATGCCCACCGCGCAAACCATCCACAGGCACATACCCCCGCGGTGCAAAACAGCGATCCCTTCACGCCCACCGCGCAAACCATCCACAGGCACATACCCCCGCGGTGCAAAACAGCGATCCCTTCATGCCCACCGCGCAAACCATCCACAGGCACATACCCCCGCGGTGCAAAACAGCGATCCCTTCATGCCCACCGCGCAAACCATCCACAGGCACATACCCCCGCGGTGCAAAACAGCGATCCCTTCATGCCCACCGCGCAAACCATCCACAGGCACATACCCCCGCGGTGCAAAACAGCGATCCCTTCACGCCCACCGCGCAAACCATCCACAGGCACATACCCCCGCGGTGCAAAACAGCGATCCCTTCACGCCCACCGCGCAAACCATCCACAGGCACATACCCCCGCGGTGCAAAACAGCGATCCCTTCACGCCCACCGCGCAAACCATCCACAGGCACATACCCCCGCGGTGCAAAACAGCGATCCCTTCACGCCCACCGCGCAAACCATCCACAGGCACATACCCCCGCGGTGCAAAACAGCGATCCCTTCACGCCCACCGCGCAAACCATCCACAGGCACATACCCCCGCGGTGCAAAACAGCGATCCCTTCACGCCCACCGCGCAAACCATCCACAGGCACATACCCCCGCGGTGCAAAACAGCGATCCCTTCACGCCCACCGCGCAAACCATCCACAGGCACATACCCCCGCGGTGCAAAACAGCGATCCCTTCACGCCCACCGCGCAAACCATCCACAGGCACATACCCCCGCGGTGCAAAACAGCGATCCCTTCACGCCCACCGCGCAAACCATCCACAGGCACATACCCCCGCGGTGCAAAACAGCGATCCCTTCACGCCCACCGCGCAAACCATCCACAGGCACATACCCCCGCGGTGCAAAACAGCGATCCCTTCACGCCCACCGCGCAAACCATCCACAGGCACACACCCCCGCGGTGCAAAACAGCGATCCCTTCACGCCCACCGCGCAAACCATCCACAGGCACATACCCCCGCGGTGCAAAACAGCGATCCCTTCATGCCCACCGCGCAAACCATCCACAGGCACATACCCCCGCGGTGCAAAACAGCGATCCCTTCACGCCCACCGCGCAAACCATCCACAGGCACACCCCCGCGGTGCAAAACAGCGATCCCTTCATGCCCACCGCGCAAACCATCCACAGGCACACACCCCCGCGGTGCAAAACAGCGATCCCTTCATGCCCACCGCGCAAACCATCCACAGGCACATACCCCCGCGGTGCAAAACAGCGATCCCTTCATGCCCACCGCGCAAACCATCCACAGGCACATACCCCCGCGGTGCAAAACAGCGATCCCTTCATGCCCACCGCGCAAACCATCCACAGGCACATACCCCCGCGGTGCAAAACAGCGATCCCTTCATGCCCACCGCGCAAACCATCCACAGGCACATACCCCCGCGGTGCAAAACAGCGATCCCTTCATGCCCACCGCGCAAACCATCCACAGGCACATACCCCCGCGGTGCAAAACAGCGATCCCTTCATGCCCACCGCGCAAACCATCCACAGGCACATACCCCCGCGGTGCAAAACAGCGATCCCTTCATGCCCACCGCGCAAACCATCCACAGGCACATACCCCCGCGGTGCAAAACAGCGATCCCTTCATGCCCACCGCGCAAACCATCCACAGGCACATACCCCCGCGGTGCAAAACAGCGATCCCTTCATGCCCACCGCGCAAACCATCCACAGGCACATACCCCCGCGGTGCAAAACAGCGATCCCTTCATGCCCACCACGCAAACCATCCACAGGCACATACCCCCGCGGTGCAAAACAGCGATCCCTTCATGCCCACCGCGCAAACCATCCACAGGCACATACCCCCGCGGTGCAAAACAGCGATCCCTTCATGCCCACCGCGCAAACCATCCACAGGCACATACCCCCGCGGTGCAAAACAGCGATCCCTTCACGCCCACCGCGCAAACCATCCACAGGCACATACCCCCGCGGTGCAAAACAGCGATCCCTTCATGCCCACCACGCAAACCATCCACAGGCACATACCCCCGCGGTGCAAAACAGCGATCCCTTCACGCCCACCGCGCAAACCATCCACAGGCACATACCCCCGCGGTGCAAAACAGCGATCCCTTCACGCCCACCGCGCAAACCATCCACAGGCACATACCCCCGCGGTGCAAAACAGCGATCCCTTCACGCCCACCGCGCAAACCATCCACAGGCACATACCCCCGCGGTGCAAAACAGCGATCCCTTCATGCCCACCGCGCAAACCATCCACAGGCACATACCCCCGCGGTGCAAAACAGCGATCCCTTCACGCCCACCGCGCAAACCATCCACAGGCACATACCCCCGCGGTGCAAAACAGCGATCCCTTCATGCCCACCACGCAAACCATCCACAGGCACATACCCCCGCGGTGCAAAACAGCGATCCCTTCACGCCCACCGCGCAAACCATCCACAGGCACATACCCCCGCGGTGCAAAACAGCGATCCCTTCATGCCCACCGCGCAAACCATCCACAGGCACATACCCCCGCGGTGCAAAACAGCGATCCCTTCATGCCCACCGCGCAAACCATCCACAGGCACATACCCCCGCGGTGCAAAACAGCGATCCCTTCATGCCCACCACGCAAACCATCCACAGGCACACACCCCCGCGGTGCAAAACAGCGATCCCTTCATGCCCACCGCGCAAACCATCCACAGGCACATACCCCCGCGGTGCAAAACAGCGATCCCTTCATGCCCACCGCGCAAACCATCCACAGGCACATACCCCCGCGGTGCAAAACAGCGATCCCTTCACGCCCACCGCGCAAACCATCCACAGGCACATACCCCCGCGGTGCAAAACAGCGATCCCTTCATGCCCACCGCGCAAACCATCCACAGGCACACCCCCGCGGTGCAAAACAGCGATCCCTTCATGCCCACCGCGCAAACCATCCACAGGCACATACCCCCGCGGTGCAAAACAGCGATCCCTTCATGCCCACCGCGCAAACCATCCACAGGCACATACCCGCGGTGCAAAACAGCGATCCCTTCACGCCCACCGCGCAAACCATCCACAGGCACATACCCCCGCGGTGCAAAACAGCGATCCCTTCATGCCCACCGCGCAAACCATCCACAGGCACATACCCCCGCGGTGCAAAACAGCGATCCCTTCACGCCCACCGCGCAAACCATCCACAGGCACATACCCCCGCGGTGCAAAACAGCGATCCCTTCACGCCCACCGCGCAAACCATCCACAGGCACATACCCCCGCGGTGCAAAACAGCGATCCCTTCATGCCCACCGCGCAAACCATCCACAGGCACATACCCCCGCGGTGCAAAACAGCGATCCCTTCATGCCCACCGCGAAAACCATCCACAGGCACATACCCCCGCGGTGCAAAACAGCGATCCCTTCACGCCCACCGCGCAAACCATCCACAGGCACACACCCCCGCGGTGCAAAACAGCGATCCCTTCACGCCCACCACGCAAACCATCCACAGGCACATACCCCCGCGGTGCAAAACAGCGATCCCTTCACGCCCACCGCGCAAACCATCCACAGGCACATACCCCCGCGGTGCAAAACAGCGATCCCTTCACGCCCACCGCGCAAACCATCCACAGGCACATACCCCCGCGGTGCAAAACAGCGATCCCTTCACGCCCACCGCGCAAACCATCCACAGGCACACACCCCCGCGGTGCAAAACAGCGATCCCTTCACGCCCACCGCGCAAACCATCCACAGGCACATACCCCCGTGGTGCAAAACAGCGATCCCTTCACGCCCACCGCGCAAACCATCCACAGGCACATACCCCCGCGGTGCAAAACAGCGATCCCTTCACGCCCACCGCGCAAACCATCCACAGGCACACACCCCCGCGGTGCAAAACAGCGATCCCTTCACGCCCACCGCGCAAACCATCCACAGGCACACACCCCCGCGGTGCAAAACAGCGATCTCTTCATGCCCACCACGCAAACCATCCACAGGCACATACATCGGGCTCAACGACCAACGTGTTGCTCCCAGGAGGCTCCCTGCTTCATGCCACATACCGTGATTACATATTTGTATGTGTGTGATGACAGGGGCCTGACCACAGGCATCGACAGATGCTCATTAGACGAGATAGCCCAGCCTCATTGCCGTGAACACCAGCATGGCAGCAAAAGCACCTCCTTACCAAGACATACAAGGGCAAAACCGAGACAAATGCGCGGCTATTAACAAACTAAAGTCCTAATTGATGATCACAACTAAACCTGGCATGGTGCAGGGCCCTGGTCTCTCCGCCCATTGTACGCTAACATTTGAAGCATCTACCTCAAAACAAATGAATGTCAGCAGCGGCCGCACCGACCAGGCAGTTCCTCCACCGTTAAACAGGGTCACAGCCAGCTGACAAAGATGAGCTAAACAAACACCAGCTGGTTACATGTTTGCCAGCCCGGCCCATCGCCTGCAACTACGGCCATCGCCTGCAACTGAAAAAGGGACGATAAGCCCACTCTGGTAGAAGCAGAACAGTGACCAGCCAATGTTCCAAGAAACCTCCCGTGAAATAAGGAGCACGCCTGCCTGCAAGCCTCCACGCGCATAACAAGGGCTTTCCCAGCTTTCATCCCAACACTTAGCAAAAAACCTTCCAAATTCAATGGTTCTTGAAAGAGGCTGAAAGAAACACCGTAATGAGGCTGCAGGAACACCGCCAGAGGGAGCTGCACTCCAACACGACAGCCCACCGTGGGGTGGCTTGACTGCAAACGCCAACATCATCATGGCACGCACCGCACACGCCAGAATCATCAAGGCACGCACCTGTACATCCGTAACCGGTAACCATGTCGCCCTGTTGGCCCGGCTTCAGGTTGTTCTCATCGAAGCAGAATTTTTGAAAGCTTTGGCACCCGATGTCAGCAACATCGCCGGCCTCCGAGTCAAAGCAAGCTGGTGTTGGGGCAGACATAACCAACCCAAACCCGACAGAGACGAGCAGAAACAGATTTAATCCTTGATAAATTATTATAATAAGGATAAGGGCAGACATACGCAGCATACAGCAAACAGAGGCGAGCTAAAACGGGGGACATACTGAAGAAGTGATGGTACTTGGCGTCAAGCCTGTGGTCAAGACCCATATTACCACAGCAGGTGCTATTTACATTATTTCAGTACTACAGTATAGTTCACTATGTACGAGGTGAACGTTTTCCATATTGTATCCCATATTGTGCACTGTATCAAGTATACGGTAGAGCACCTTATAATGCGTACCAATTCTGATACACTGTCGCATGATGCATCGCATGATGAACACTGTTTCATAAACGTATCATATCGTATTGCATGGTGTGTACTATATGGTAGTACAATAATTGCACACTACCAGGCGCCCACGCATCTGCGTGGCTATGCCTGTCCGCTGTCTTGTGCTCGGCACAAAACATAGCCAGAATCACGTCACAAATTTAGTCACCGCACAGGTCTGATTGCCCTCCATCATAACTGGTAACGCATCGTTGGTAATTAACAGTGATACCAAAAAATGCCAATCATGTCTAGCTACGACACCAGCGGCACAGCAAACCATATGCATTGAATAAATGATCAGCAAACGGCTTAAGCAAAGAGCGCCTGCACGCATAACGTCCGAGAACTCAGGTACGTACGTAAGCAAACCTGTTCACACAATCTGAGTTACGCTCAGCCCAGGTAGGCAGTCTATAAAGACGCACCATAGCTTCACGTTTACAAGCGGCATGTGGGCAACATAGTGTCGTAACACTCCTTGACAGCTAGCTTGAAAGCTGCTCGCACAAAAATACCTGGGACAACCCTGGCATGGGAAAGAAATCCCCAGCGGCCCTGTTGCTCCCAGCAGGCTAATTTGGCATTTTATTGGAGGGAGAGCTTAGACGGCCACATCGAACGAGCTGCTGCAGAAGGGGTAATGACAAAAATCATAGCTGGGCGCCCTGATTTCTCAATAAGTCTGCACGAGGGCACAAAAATTGTTGCTCTTCAAAATGTGGAGCCCGATGGGCAGGAGCCATGGTATATCATCAGGGCAGGCCTCCCTGCACTCACCCGAATCGGTACAAAACTGGCTTTTTGTTCTCAACTCTCAAATTCTCAGAGGGCGGGGCCCGAGATTAATTAAGAGGCACATTGAAATTAAATCAGATGCCGGCCTCTATCGAGATATATGTTCGGAGGCGAGTTTCTATTGGCGTTAATTTGTAGTGTTGTACGACAACATGTCAAGGGTGACGGAAAGTACTGAAGTCGCAGTAGTGTCGCGGAGACGTTTATCGATGGCGAAATTAAGTATGAGGTGTGCCGTGGGTGTACCTCCAGTGATGTCGGTGATTTGAACGGTAGTGCACTGGTGGTTGTGGTTGTGGTTGTGGTTGTGGTTGTGTCCCACGCCGCTTTGGTGGTACTGCATTGGTGGTACTGCACGACGGTATTGGACGGAGTTCCCGGTCTGGCAAGCGGATTTTGCATACCACGTTCAGAAAAGGGCTCGGGTACACGACGTTGTAAAAAGGCTCCCAGGATCGAAAGAATCCTAGGCGACTATTTGGCGCCGCGTCGGTCTTCACGTTGTTTGCTCCTTTGGATCTGCATCTACGGCGTTCGTGGGTTGTTTCAAACCCCGGTCGATGAGATTCTACGGAAAAGTCGGGGACATCAGTGATCCTTTTTTGACACATCGGTGAAAATGAAGAAGTCGGAGTGAATTAAACGTCCTCTTGAGAACTTGAGAATTCGAGAACTCAAGAATTTGAGAATTGAGAACTGGACTCGAGACAATCAGTACAAATGCAATGCCGGATAGAAAGCTGGGCCGCCTATACTGTAACGCTTAACAATCACAACAATCTCGATTCTTCCTCTTCCTCCGCCACTCATCTCCCTCTTCTCGTCCTTGTGCTCCTCCTGCTGCTGCTGCTGGTGGTGGTGGTGGTGGTGGTGGTGGTGGTGGTGGTGGTGGTGGTGGTGGTGGTGGTGGTGGTGGTGGTGGTGGTGGTGGTGGTGGTGGTGGTGGTGGTGGTGGTGGTGGTGGTGGTGGTGGAGGAGGAGGAGGAGGAGGAGGCACCGCTACTCCTACTATTCAAAAAAAGGTGTGTGTGCAACATCCCGCTCGCTTCCGTAATGAAGACTGGACAAGCATGGTGACGTAATTCCATTTCCATTTTGGAAGACCTCGGCACATCCCATGCTCCCCTCAACTTACGGCCGCAGGGGCGTGGGATGGACGTGTTGCTAGATGTCCCGCTGATTGGTGCTAGGCCGCAGATGCCAGGATTGTTATCCACATTGATCCTGTTTTGAGTGTGGAATTGCAGGTTAAGGTGCATGGGCCGGAAAATAGACTTGTCATTCAATAGGCGAGCGGTTACTGCCTACAAGAACATGGATGATGTGTGGATGCGGGCCTCCTGATCAGGAATGCTAGCAGAGCCAATGATGACGAGAAATGCTTGCATGGATGACTTCAGCAATTTTTGGAAACAAGGCCTATTGTTAGCATTGTATGCGGCGGATGGTGGCGGTGAATGGTATTAATACAAGCAAGCCAAGGCACGCAGGTAACCCAGGTCATCCGGAGACAAGCAGATCCCGCGACGGCAGCTGGCATTCCTTGCGGCCTGGTCCTTGGATGTTATCGCCACAGTTGCATGGCAGCGAAATTTTCAAGGCTCCCTCTCTTGACTTTCTGTCATAAGCGGATGGCAGAGACAAGCTTGAGAGTGGCTCCAAAACAAAGCGTGCTTGTTGGCAGCATGAGCTCAAAGTCACATGCGCAGTGACCAACTCACCTGCATACAGTGTGTAGGGAACAAACCACAAATGTGAGCAGGCCAGCGACATCCTGAACACTACAGTACAGGAAGACTGTGCATGAGGAACTGCATGGAGGGACCGTTGCTGCCAGACACGACACGCAGAGCCGCTGTTGACAGTGTGGCGAGCTGCTCTTGCTGGCGCAGGGGGGGCACGTCGTGGTGGCAGAGGTAATCATGGTGGTGGTGGGTGGTGGTGGTGGTGGTGGTGGTGGTGGTGGTGGTGGTGGTGGTGGTGGCGGCGGCGGCGGCGGCGACGGTGGTGGTGGCAGAGGTAATCATGGTGGTGGTGGTGGTGGTGGTGGTGGTGGTGGTGGTGGTGGTGGTGGTGGTGGTGGTGGTGGTGGTGGTGGTGGTGGTGGTGGTGGTGGTGCTGGTGGTGGCGGTGGTGGTCGTAGTGGCTGGTTATGGCACCGATAGCGGCGTGTGGCAGCATGCCGTTGCATGTGGTAGCATCAACATGTAGGTGGTCGCCCAACATGTAGGTGGTTGCGCAGCTGGTATTTGCAACGTCGCAAGTGACCGAGACCATGACAAACAGACGATGTTTCAACCGATGCAACAGTAACGTTGGTGAACAAGCAAGGATCCCTTTGAAGTCTGCGTACGTCAACGTGCTGTGGAACGTTACGACGGTGCTCCGGAAGAAGCACCTTTCACGACTCCATCAACCACATGCAAGCGCTATCACAAGGAGCAGCTCGAGTCACGATCTAATAGCAGGAAGCAGCAAAGGAGACGACAGGGTTGTTTCCTCTACATGGGACGTATATGTACGCTAACACAAGCAGTCATCTTATTCCAATGGTTGTGTTATTTGGAATCCATACAACACATTCACGCCTGACATCGTGTAAGGTTCCCCACCGGATGCAACTCACTGTTTTAGTTGAATTTGCGGAACTCCGCCATAAAGTCGATTTGTCTTCAGGTTTCTGCACTTTGTCCGCAGGTCATCGCAGAAACGCAACGAACACGGCAGAGGAAATCCATGGTGGGTATAGGACCAAAGTCACATTTGTCTTGATTATCGTCGGGTATAAGTGTACGTGTATTTTATGTGTGATCTCACTACAGGTGACACCTACGTGAATACCTACCATCCATAGATCCTTGTTTCCATAAGCAAAACATAGAGAGCCACTGCATTTATCTATAAACCGCAAGCGCGAGGTACGCTAAGCAGATGGACGGCGATACAAACTGCTAATGCAGGCATCAGTACACTCCTTCACACTACAGAGGTGCGACTCTTGACTCCCAAAAGAAACGCAATGGCTTAATGGAACGGAGAAAGTAGTACTGAGATGAGACAAACCGAGAAATGTTGTGGCTACTACTTACATGACTTGGAGAGCTCCAAGTCCGGAGAGCCCGGGAGGGATGGTGCTAGAAATCCGGTTCGATTCAAGGTTGCTGAATGCATGCGATGTGAGGCAACAAGCACAGCCGAGGGAACGACGCGCAGGGTTCCAAAAGCAACCATACACGAGCATATGTAGGCGGTACGCACGTCATATTCATGCTGGAAGTGACGGCACGAGTAAAATCAGGACCAACTATAGCCAATCCGATGCAGAATCAAGAAATTATTGATTGACCCTGCCGGATCACTATTAGTAGAAAGCTCTATTTCTTGCGCCATGCATCAGTCAGACTGTTGTAAGCGATTATCTTCAATTAACTACCTGGGCGGGTTTTTTAAGTGCGCTGATTCACTTCCCCTTCCCCGACCATTTTGACAACCATCTCCCTGTTGTAAGAAGACCTACCCTGCCCCCAGATATCTGAACTACTAGCTCCTTGAGTAATATTTGTCGACAAAACAAGGTGCCACAGACAAACAAACTCTGGGATTGAAGACAGATGTGCACACTGCACATCTCTGGGCAGCTGGACTGACAGGCTAACCAAGAAACCACATTCATCAACCATGTAGAGATTTTCAAAAGGGTTCTCATCTACATATCAAGCATGGCAAGCTGGAATGGCAAGCAAGGCATATAGCTAGGCAGCCACGCACAGACCGGACCCAAAAGCCCTCCATCCGCCTCAAACACGACCACAACTGCTTCGTGTGACTGGTGAAAATTGGACATCCAAAAGATCATAACCATGCAGTTTTGAGAAGCATGCATGCTCTAGCACACGGACTGAATTACAGCCCAACTGCACCTGCATGAACACGCAGCTGAGAACCTCAAGTACCCCCCATGCAGCTGCCTATGTGGGATCCAGTACGGTACGTGGCTGCTCACAAGCGTGAGCAACAACAGAGCAATTGTTGACATGCATGCTACAATACAAAGCCCAGCTGCACCTGCATGGACACCCAAAGGCTGGGCGGCTTCAGTCAACCTGGCACAGCAGCCGAAGTGTGCAAGCCAGTACTTCACACTGCTGCTTATAGCAACAGAGCAACCCTTTCAGTTTGGAAAAGAGCAGAGCCCACCATTTTCTTACCCCTCTCTAGTGCAAAACAAACAGCAACTCAATAAAACTTACACAATCGAAGCAATGAGGGGCAGATTTGGCACTATCAAGTGGCCGGACAGTGCGTTGTAAGAGACATCCCTGCAGGGGAAAGCAGGCATAATTCTCACATCAGCACCGTGGCAGATTGACCAGAGAGCGCAGGTAGCCAGGAGCCTCACAGCTAGCTTCACCTAGTATGTATGTGGCACGAAAACAGCTGGGTACATAGCAGAGCCCACAGGCGCGTTCTCGTGAGAGCACAGGGCAGGTGAGTTTACCGAGCCATGCCTACAGTCATTTGGAGGATGGATGAAGCAACACAAGCCATTCATACACAGCCTTCATTGCACGAAACTCCTTGGATGATTGATAAAGCAACACAACCCCCGAAAATGATACAGACCAGCCATCCAGCCTCCTACGAAGAGAGCTTGGCCAGCTGTTTATGCAGGCAAGAGGGCCAGGTGTCAGACAAGAGGGTTTATTTTATGAGTACCGGGAGTACACAGCCTGCACCTTATGGGTTTCGTATGCATGGCCCTGGTGAGATAGGGCATGGCCTATGGAAAGGACACATGTATTGATACCATTGATGACACAGTGATGTGAAGGACACAGTATTGATAATATTGGTATGTGCTTGCCCAACTGAAACCAAGTGCTTCAACTACCCATGGCAGCTACTACCAAGTCTCTAGCAAGAAAGATCAAGGGCCCCAACTAGGTGTCACAAGCGTGTCTCCTCCGTTGGCATATTCCCATGGCCACCCAAGGTACAGGCTGGACCACAATGAAAAATGTGCAGAAGAGTAGGGAGCATGATCAGGGCTGGGGGTGCTGTGCTGCTCTTGTGGTCAACCTTTAATTATAACCCCCCTCGTTTTGCCATGCACCATGCTGTGTTGCATGAGCCTGCCCCAGTTAGACTTGCGCATTAACTTGAGTGTACCGGCCAGTGGTTATCGCCGGGCAATTAGTGACGGACCTAATTGCCGCAGGTGGCAAAAAAGGTTCAGTCACTAGTAGTCTAAACTATTTAGTCTAACTGCCACCTCATGGGTGAATAAAATGTGAATGTAATGTCGTAAGTCAACCCCTCCTAGAGACCTGCAAGGGAGTTCGAGAAACGGAATCGTGGCCATGTTCAGCTTACCACGTCACTAGCACGCCCTACATCAATGCCTGTTTAAATACTGACCCAGGAAAAGAGCGGTCACACTACTAGTCCCACAGCTTGGCGAGCTGCTGATTATGAACAAAAGAGAGCCCCTCCCCTGTTCCTCTGACAGCCATGCGGGGTGGCTGTGATCTATATATGAGGAAACAGCGATGGAAAGCAGAATGCCGCTGGGGTAACAGGTACAAAGAAAGCCAAGGGTTGGCAGTGACTACTAGGAATAAGGAGCATTGATCGTTGATGGCATCCCCACTTACAGGCTAAATATCGAGTTCAGAAATGGAAGCGTGCCTGACAGTTTGTTGTGGTCGAGGGATCTGCGGACGCACGAGGCGAGCAACGGGCATGGGGACCCAAGCCCATGGAAGAGCAGCGGATGGCACGTACATGGAAGAGCTGAATACACGCGTAAGATATGTCCAGTCCACAACCTAGGGGGAGGCCCCGTGCAGGGATGATGTCAGCAGGTGCAGCAGATTGCACCAGCGCACGGATGATGTCATCTGAGCGTATCCAAGTTGTGAGTGTTCCTGACTGTAAGAAAACCCACCCACCCACAGAAACAGCCCCCCCGTGCCCCCCCCCCTACCCCCTACCCCTTCCCCCCCCCCCCCCTTCAACATTACCAACCGCTGGCAGGTCCAGAATTATACTGCTCAACATGGTACTGTCATTTGTAATGCATGGCCTTGCAAGGGAAGTTCCCATGAGGGACCATCAAATGGTTGCGTGTATGCGCTGTCAGCGACACAAAACCTTTTACACAAGACTGATGGCCATGCCAGGTCCACTGTGTAACAGAGCTGCTCCACGCTGATGGCATGTAACAGTCGTGAACTAGATTGCTGCCGTGGTGTTATGCAGTATTACATGATTATAGAACAAACAAGAAAGGTGCAACCAGGCGACTCCAGGACTTTGTCATTGCTCGCCACTACCTTCACCTGCTACACTTGCCATAAAGTCCCACCCTGGTCAGAACGGGGAGATATCATATGGGTGGGACGCCCGGTGGACAAAGCTGCAGAAGGTGGGATTGGGTTTGCATGGGTGGAGACCGTAGATGCCTTCACCCAGGTTCATGGGACTCTCAGCAAGCTTGGCGGACATGCATTTGACAACACCTTTTGAAAGTGGGTAGAGCGGCATCTTTCATACCGCAGATGGCTACAAATGTGACACCATGGCAGCCAAGGTGCTGGTGTGGCCCCTACGGTGACTCGCAAGCAATGGCAACCTTGGTTTGCCGGCAGGACTCGCACATCGCCAGCTGGCAGCACGTGTCTATCGAGCATGTGGTGAACACGACTGCACTGTGACATCAGCATGAATGCTGGCTCCCACCACAACATTTTAGAGCATCAAAATTACGATGGATGGTGAGGCCCCACCGCCATCATTAGACGAGCGAGCGATGGGGCGGCCACAGGCTGCGGCTGTTCATGTGCTCATTCAAGGATTTGTAGTCATGCTTTGAATCTTCTGTAGCCCATCCAGCTCACGTGCTCTGAAACTTACACGACGCTCATTACGTGGTTAGGACTCGTAGATGATGGGATGGTGCCTGACAAGAGCAGGTAGCCCAGGCGCCTGCAAAGGAACGTGAAGAAAGAGGTGCATGCAGAGGTATGTAATTAGCTTGCAACATACACTTATGATTAAGAACATCCACACGCGGACTACGGCAGGGAACTGCCATGGCAGACAGCTTCCACTTATGTAAACAGGAAACTTTGACCATAGCATTTTGTCCAAAAAGCAGGTATGGTGCTGTGAGCCTACTAGCATACACTCAGCACGCTTATAACATACCATTTGACAGCCAGCTGACCTTGCAGATATTTTAATTAAGAAGTGTCTGTGTACGCTGATGTAAGTACGGATACAGCTGCTTTAATTTGACAGCCCCTACGGTCATCATGCTTACACAGGTGAGCACTTTGACATAGCAATCGACCCGACACAGTGTGCGCAAGGTGTCACAACAACGGTGGCGCCGATCACACTTTGTATGAGGCCTGCACCGCACGCAATCGACCAGGAGATACAGTCGAAGAGCCTTTTACAGCTATTACTTTTTACCCGCCAATTACTATTAGTAATTGCTGGGTAAAAAGTAAAAGCTGGAGGCTATGCAACTGATACAACCCCCCACGTCATTGCCGACAGCCTTGGGCCGACGCCCAGCAGTATCACGAACTCCATGCCGCGAGAGCACAGGCACAGGCCCAGGCCCAGGCCCAGGCCCAGGCCCAGGCGCAGGCGCAGGCGCAGGCGCAGGCGCAGGCGCAGGCGCAGGCGCAGGCGCAGGCGCAGGCGCAGGCGCAGGCGCAGGCGCAGGCGCAGGCGCAGGCGCAGGCGCAGGCGCAGGCGCAGGCGCAGGCGCAGGCGCAGGCGCAGGCGCAGGCGCAGGCGCAGGCGCAGGCGCAGGCGCAGGCGCAGGCGCAGGCGCAGGCGCAGGCGCAGGCGCAGGCGCAGGCGCAGGCGCAGGCGCAGGCGCAGGCGCAGGCGCAGGCGCAGTCGCAGTCGCAGTCGCAGTCGCAGTCGCAGTCGCAGTCGCAGTCGCAGTCGCAGTCGCAGTCGCAGTCGCAGTCGCAGTCGCAGTCGCAGTCGCAGTCGCAGTCGCAGTCGCAGTCGCAGTCGCAGTCGCAGTCGCAGTCGCAGTCGCAGTCGCAGTCGCAGTCGCAGTCGCAGTCGCAGTCGCAGTCGCAGTCGCAGTCGCAGTCGCAGTCGCAGTCGCAGTCGCAGTCGCAGTCGCAGTCGCAGTCGCAGTCGCAGTCGCAGTCGCAGTCGCAGTCGCAGTCGCAGTCGCAGTCGCAGTCGCAGTCGCAGTCGCAGTCGCAGTCGCAGTCACAGTCACAGTCACAGTCACAGTCACAGTCACAGTCACAGTCACAGTCACAGTCACAGTCACAGTCACAGTCACAGTCACAGTCACAGTCACAGTCACAGTCACAGTCACAGTCACAGTCACAGTCACAGTCACAGTCACAGTCACAGTCACAGTCACAGTCACAGTCACAGTCACAGTCACAGTCACAGTCACAGTCACAGTCACAGTCACAGTCACAGTCACAGTCACAGTCACAGTCACAGTCACAGTCACAGTCACAGTCACAGTCACAGTCACAGTCACAGTCACAGTCACAGTCACAGTCACAGTCACAGTCACAGTCACAGTCACAGTCACAGTCACAGTCACAGTCACAGTCACAGTCACAGTCACAGTCACAGGCGCAGGCGCAGGCACAGGCACAGGCACAGGTGTCGCTGTACATGGCATGGAGGGGACAAGAGCAACTCTACTCAGGGGGAGGGGCACCCATTCTGAAAGAAGTACCTGAGACCTGGAGGCTGCCGTCAAAAGCATTAGCCCCTTAACTGTCCTCATGCAGATCTTCGACCACCAGTTCACCTCATGATCGAACATCGGCATGAGTTTGTGGCAGAACTGAGAATCACGCGGTAAGATTTTTGAGAGAAATTTTTAGGCACCGACAGCTATATCTCTGTACTACATATAGATCTGCAGCACTGAGATTTATAAATCTGTACTACGCATAATCCTCTTGTCTGACCGTATCTGACCACCTGGCCAAGGTAGACACCCTGGTCAAAGGCAAGGGGGTACATAATGTACATTGGGGTACCCTGGTACATAGCTGTTGGGACAAGAAAACCTTGCTAATTTTAGCACTGCCTGACAGGCCCTTGAGGCAGTTGCGAGTGTTATAGTGCTGGGATGCCATCCTAGCTAGCAAATGTGCCAACAAAACCAGTCGCAGGGTCAGCTGATTGAAAAAAGGGGTCCATCATGCATTCCACAGAAGGGGTGTTACATCACACACTCGCAATACCCTCCTGTATTGGGGCTGTGGCATGGTTGCCACAACGCAAGTCATTATCCCCCAAATGGTGGAATATTGCTGCCAAATTCTTGTGGCTTTATAGGTTAGGTGACAGACAAATTAACTGTATGTTATCGCATTACAGCCAATGCTTCTCAATCAATCTTGCGAGCCATATACAAACATCATACATCTTCCTTCATGCTTATCGTCGTTTGTAATCCAGGTGGCTACTAAATGATAATGCCAGGGCTGGCCGGCTGGCTGGCTGGCTGGCTAATAATGAAATCTAGAACCTCGTGCGTGGAAATATGCTGCTAAGTGATGAGTGGTGATGGCAAGAGGCCCACCTGTTCCCCCAGATGGCAGACATTTATGACAGAGAAAGACTCCACCAGGCTGGAAGACATTGTCCTATACTGGGCCAGACCAGAGGCAACAGCATGGCATTTTGGGTTACTAGTAGATGTTTGGTGTGACACTTACACTTCGGACAGGCCTGGAGTTGACCCCAGGCCAGTGGGGAGCGTACCCGACAAGCCAGACAGGCCCACCAGCTCACTGCAGGCAAACGTCACCACAGCGCCAAGAAAAGACGGCCCTTGCCAGGCAGCCGTTGAAGACCCACCCTGGCCCTGACCCTGTTCAGTTGACAGCCAGACTGCGCGAGTAACTAATTGGCCAATGAAAGTTGGGTAAAACAGGGAAGCCTGCTGCCCATGCAGGTGCATATCCATGTGCTGAACAAGGGTGGCAGATGCCTCATGTGTGAAGCTGATTCCGATAACTGTGGGCCCACAGAACCTATCACTGGACTTGGCGATTATATGTATGGGCTACAATCTTGGTAGCGAATGTTATTATTTTGAGGGAATGCCAGACCATGCATGTGGACTTAGGATAGGCTAAGCGACACTGATAGAATGGCTACACTATTCAAATGGCAAAGCTGATAACTAACGGGTTACCATAAGCAGTTTTTAAAGGTCATTTCCCTCCCTTGCTGCACGACGTGCACTCACAAGATCAAGTGGTTCTTCCCTGGTAAAATGTGTGACTGATCGGTCCTTCACTATGCTGGCGGTTTGTATCACTTCAACTGGTACGTCTCCCATGTGGAAGCAATCATTAATAGTTGTTACGTACACAAAATACACGATCTCAACCTACAAATCACAATGAGAAGATGAACTGCAACTACCACGTCGACCTGACGTAGTGTACAGCAAGCTACATGCAAGCCATCCAAAGAAGAGTGTTAGTGAGCGGGGTCCGGGGCTGCGGGCGGGGGGGTAGGGAGGGATGGAAGAAGGCGGGAGGGGGGGAGGATCAAGGGAGGGGACGAGGCAGGGAGGGATTCAGGGAGGAGGCGGGGAGAGAGAGGGGGAACAGAGAGAGAGGGCGGGGGGGGGGGGGGGAGAGAGAGAGAGAGAGAGAGAGAGAGAGAGAGAGAGAGAGAGAGAGAGAGAGAGAGAGATGGCCAAACAACTTTGGGTTCAGTGTAATGAGGGATGGACACGGAAATCCTCGCAACACTTACAGCAATCTGATACCCGACAGTGAAGTTATCTCGGGTGCCAGAGTGCCAGATATAGGCTGGCTATTAATCCTCCTGCGATGCCAAGGTTTACAAACATGTTGAGAAAAATACTAAGGCCTCCCATTTCGTAATATCCCGGAAATAGCCTGAGGGCTACACCTACAACTGTTCGTGCCATGAGGCAATGGTGTTAGTTTACAACACGGCATGACTTTGTTGCCAATAGGTCACTGGATTTCGATGCATCCTGGCCCTGTGTCAATCAGTTGCATGGCAGCAAGCATGCAGTAAGCTTTCTGAATGTAGTATACAGTAGGAGCCACTGCAAGAAGTCGCCTAGTTCCCAGTTGCCACACGATTGTTGCCACAAGATGATGACAAAAACAAAGAGTATCTTACTCCCTACAACGCTCAACCGCTGACTCAGGACACAGGTCCAGGGTGCACTGAACGAGCAGCAGGCTGGGTCAAGTCATGGGGACTGTCTCTAAGCTTCTAACGTAATTGAAGAACCCGGCAACAAGCCCCAAGCCAAAGTAAATAACGGTTGGCGATGCTGCTGAATACTGGCCACACATACTTGGTTTACTCTGCAATATGGGCCCCCAAGGCCACACATGCATCCAGTGGCCGCCCGCTTAGCATCCTGCATTCCCACCGATCTTCCCTTCCTTCCCACTTACCACTGCTCACCACACTGCAGAGCCCCCCTCATCCCCGCAAGAACCCGGCCCATCCCCTCACTAGGCCAGCTTGCAAAAGGCCAACCTCTAGCTGTGAGCATACCCCTGATTACACTTCCATTCAGGATTTAAAGAGCTGCCATGTACGCACAGCAACTGTGGATGGGTGTAACAGTTTGTGCACGTGACCGCAAGCCCTGTGACCCGGCCACCCAGCAACGGTGAGAAAGGACAAGCCCATAGGATAGACAAAGAGGAACTGATGGGCGTACTGTGGATACATGGGAGGGGAAGGGGCCAATCACTGCAAGCTGGAGGAAACTTATTGCCGGGTTAGGTAGCCGCGCTTGTTGCAGGCACACAGCAAGTAGCTAGATGCACTCATTCATAGCAGCGGGCATCATAAGCAAGTAGCTGGATGCACCCTTTCGTAGCAGTTGGCAGCATACCTACAGTGTGTATCAACACAATGCTGTCCACTTACAGCGCATTGACGTTACCGCTAGTACAAGTGATGAAATCCCACACAGGAGGATCGCAAGGGAGCGAATTATCCGTCCAAGTGGCCAGCAGGGGGTCGTTCAGCATGCCAGCTTTCACTGCCAGCAGAATATCTCTCTGCTGCCCCGCTGTCAGGTTGAGAACAGGCCAATGATCCATAGAGGAGGAGATGCAACATGGCACACGTCAGGACTCGGGACTGCTGCGGTGGAAGGCTTTGCTGGCCAGATGAAGAGATAGCCAGTCCAGAGGTGGACCTGGGCGATCTCTTTAGTCATTGTAGTTTGAACACTACTAATGAACCGACTGCAGTCATGACTCATCCAGTACAGTCAGGGTGTTGCATGTACAGTGCTGCATGAAAACCTTGCACGAACTGTGTTGCATGAGTGCTCCAATCCAGCGTATTTGGGACAAACCCAGGAACGTGGAACGTTCCACCGAGGTGAATTCGAGTTCCACCTAGGTGGGCTTCTTAGGAAAACGGGGTGTTCCACCAAGGCGAGCTAGGGTGTTCCACTGACATGGATGGGATCCCAACACCCTGTTCAATCCAGCCTCGGTGGAACAAACTCAGCAATGTGGAACGTTCCACCGACTAAGGTAAGTTTGGGTGTTCCACCAAGGTGAGTCTGGGAAAATGGGGGGTTCCACCGAGGTGAGTTGGGGTGTTCCACTGACGCGAAATCATCCCACAGCATCCCACAGCATTGAGACAGCACTCGTGTGTCGTCTTGTCTTCACTGCACACATCCCTCACAACTGGAGGACAAACTAGATTATCCTAACCAGCTGTAAATTTGAATCACAAACATGGAATGAAGATACATGAACTAAACTAAGACCACTTGAATCAACCTACAAGGTAAGCCTTGGTCGACTCCTGCAACAGGGGGACGCAGCTCAAGCAAATGGACACCCAACTTTTTTTTACAGACCCATCTTATGCCCTAGGACCACGGTGCGCACACGGCTGTGAGCCAAAGGGAAGTACTGATGAAGTTATCAGATGGAAAAATGGCGCGCATGGGGTGGTTCTCTAACTAAAACTTGGTAAGCATTCGATAATGCCATCAGGCTTACACTCAAAATCCATCATGGAACGGTTTTTCTCATCAATGTTACTACAAACGATACGGGGAAACAATAATAAATGAAGGCTCACGCGGCCAGTATATAGCCATGTTTGCGCCTGCGTAAAAACCCTGCATTCATCTCTTGTGGTTCTGGGTTGGCTGGGGCCAGTGGATGCAGGAGTAGGGGCGCAAGCATGTTTACAACACAATATTTGAAACTTTTCTCCAGACTATTGCGTGATCAGGAGTCACGCGGGGGGATCTTGGGACTTGGGAGAGAGGGCCCGGAGGGGGGGGGAGGGAGAACATGCAGAAAGAGAGGCAGTGGGAACAAGAGGGGAGAAACAAAGCCCAGGCTCTACCCACCCTGCTGGCCCCATCTTGCTGCCCCCACATTGCTTCCCCCACATTGCTTCCCCCACATTGCTTCCCCCACATTGCTGCCCTCACCTTGCTTCCCCCATGCCCTGCTGCCCTCACCTTGCTGCCCAACCTTGCTTCCCCCATGCCCTGCTGCCCCCACCTTGCTGCATGCCCCCACCTTGCTGCCCCCACCTTGCTGTCCCCAGCTTGCAGTTGAACGCGGCCAACGCCTCTAGTGACACACATCATGATGCACCTGCAGGGGGAAGAAACTGTACTGTTCCTATACAGATAGATGATTGCCTCTACAATGTATCTACAAATATCATAGACAGGCATTCTATGCTTTGGTGAAACTCTAGATAGTCAAACACGATAGATAGTCAAGCAGGAGTGGGGCAACATAGGCGATGTACCTGGCTACCTAGTCACAATTGTATGTGCTAATTATACATGTTTCCAGCGCAACACCTGATACAGTGAACAGCTTTCGACCGACGCGTCTGTCTGCCGTGTCGCAAGTACTATGATATGCGCGTTCACAGCACGCATTTACCTGTTAACACGTCATACGTCAAAACTCAGTCCTAAAAATAGGAATGAGTAGGCCAACTTTGAGATCATGTAGCGGTAAGGGTAGGGGGGTACCCCATATGTTTGATATGCATCAGAGCACTCAATATCATGCTAATGCTTGGGCATATGCTTTAAAAATCATACATTCACCAAATCATGTAGAATTTTACTCGGGTGTTCACCCTTACTCGCGATTTTGCATTTTTGTGTGGAAGCACGAGCGGGAAAAATCCAATAAAATCCATATGCATGTTGAATAAATACAGGCAGGTAACCAATTTCGTTCTTGAACTGTAGAAAAAAACTGGACTCAATATGGCCACTGGCACTGCCTAAAACACGCCAAATACTGCCAGTCCTATAAATAGGACTGAGCCTTGCTAGCGAATGCTAGCATTCTAGCACCGTCTAGACTATCATTTATTATGTCCAGCTCGAGGACCTTGCTGAATAGAACATGAAAATAACACAGAAAAGCAAATGTCGCTGTGCCACTCAATACAACATGGCATTTCACACGCATAGATGCCAGCAATCAAGAACGGGCCAGGTATGGCAAGGCCATCTAACGCCTGCAGCTAGGGCCAGCTAGCCCCCTGGCACGAGTGGCCTTGCCAGCCGCCCAGCGCTTGCCTTCCTCGGAACGCTGGGTCAGGGGCATCGGTGCCCGCTGCTTGCCCTTCTCGTTGTCCAGGCCAGGGACATTACCCGCGTGCCACGTGGGGAAGAATGCCCTGCACAGGGCCACGTCGCACTCAGGGCACCAGAAACAGGTGCGGGGAATGCGGGGTGTCCCTGCCGCCTTCCCTTTGCTGGCGACCGTTGCCGCCTTCTTCCCGTCCTTGCTGATGCCGGTGGCGGCCGTGCAGACCACGCACTGCGCCTGCTTGACGAAGGGGATGGGATCCACCCTGGTGTGGGTGCCACTGGTGCGCCCCGCCAGCCCCGGCACCACCGCTGGCACGTCGAGGTTGTCGATGCGGAGGCGTGCGGCGTCCCAATTGTTGGCCATCAGCTTGTTCGCCAGCTCGGCGTGGAAGTCGTGGTGAGAGAGGGCTTCTTTGGGGTTGCCCACCATGATGCAGTGGAGGTTGTGCGCCTGGAACACCGTCTCCGCCAGCATGCCCATGAATGGGCGGAGAACCCACTGCTTGGAGACAACGGCAGACTGCACGTTGTACTCAGCACAGTGCATGTCCTTGATGTCCACCGCCTTGTAGGAGCGCCAGTAGGTCACCACGTGGAGGGGGGCAGTCACCTGGATGCGGTTGGCGTTGTGGCCACCGTGGCGAAACACCATCACTTGCACAATGGGGATGCCAGAGGCGCACAGCCAGACCATCTGGCGGTCATGCCAGCCCACCACGCTCACGCCTGTGTCGCTGTTGTAAGCCCAGCACCACCACCCCTGGGCCGGCTTCTTGGGCACCATCTTCTTCAGCTCCTTCCAGGGATGCCCTTGCGCTGGTCATGATTGTGCCGACGGAGTCGTGCCCCTTGCCGCTCAGCTGGATGGCGTTCTCATAGCCAGAGTAGAAGCGGTCGGTCACAATGCTGCAGCCATCCCGTGGCAGCATGTCGCACAGCCGCTGCACCACGTTGACAACATGGCCTACCTCGGGCAGCTTGTCATATGTCTCAGCGTGCCAGATGTAGCCATAGGGCCAGTCGCACAGGCAGTACTTGCGGATGTGAAACTTGTGGGGCTTGCAGCTGTTGTAGCAGCGGATGGGCAGTACTTGTGGCGCGTCTCAATGCTGCGCTCATCCAGCGCCATCTCCCCACTTGGCACGTAGTAGCCAAGCATCGTTGAGGAGCTTCTCCAGCCAGTCCAGCTGCCAGAGACGGTGCTCGCGCGTGTTGGGCTCAGCTGGCCTGGCTGCATTGTCGTTGAAGTGCAGGAACCTGGTGATCTGCTCGAAGCGCAACCGCGACATGTAGCGATGGAGACGTGGGCCACCGTTGGGGCCGATGTCGTCCTCCTGGAAATACAGCTTCACCGATGATGCATGCACCAGGCCCATGGCCAGCACGCAGCCCAGGTAGACGCCAAGCTCATGGATGGTGAGAGGGGGCAGAGGCCCACCTCCTTGAGCCATTCTGGCCAGCCCCCTTCTCTTCCGCATAGCGGTTTGTTTCAACCACAATGCGGGCCAGCACATCCATCACGGGCACAAGAAGAAGCCACAGATCCAGCACCTTCATGGGAGTGACACGAGAGGGGATGTTCTTGGTGGCTGGAGTTGATGCCCTTGCTTGCGGGTTGATGATTGGGGCTGTGCCTGGCGCAGGCTCGCCGACCCCAAACTCCCAGCCACCGCCTGCCCGTGGCTCAGCCTCTTGCTCGCCCTCATCGAGAGGGCGCGGCAGGACATCAGCGTCAATAATCTCGGGATCGGCCTCGTCATCACCGCCATCCTCGGCCAGTTCATCATCCTCGGAGTCCTCCTGCGCCTCGGCAACAGCAGGATTGCTGCGTTTCCTCGCGCGCTTGGGCTTGGCCGCGACAGGAGTGTTGCGTCGAGGCCGGCCACAACTGCGCCCAGCGCTTGGACCGGGATCACCATCGCCAGCTGCGGGTTCCTCGAGCTGGGGGGGCGCAGTACGATCGCCACTTGGATTCGCGAAGGTTGGGTCGGCATCAGAATCTGGGTCACCAGCGGACTCCTCTGGCTCATCATTCTCATCGTCCGTGTCCACAAGGTCAGGGACATCATCCTTGTCATCCTGGTGGGCTGCATGCTCCAGGATAAATTTCTTGGGCCACTTATAAATCTGAGGATCGCCCGGAAACTCGACGTGGAAACGGGCTCCATTGCGCAAAATGTTGACAACTTTCCCCACGCACAATGTGGTGTCCCACAAATCACCATACGCCTCTCAGGCCCAATCTGCTCCGAAGTCTGTCGCTTTGACTTTTACTTCAAACCCTACAGTGATAGTACAATCTGCTGCGCCCCTACCCCCCCTCGTCGCCATTTTTGGTCGTGCATCGTCTTCGTCCTTGCGGACGTCCCTTTTCGGTACTTTCCGTCGGCCCTTTTTGGCCAAAATTTGGCCCAGGTACCTGTACTTTGACCGTACATTTAACCGTCCAAACTAAATCCAAAAAAATCGCAAAAATATGTCCAAGATAGATCAACTTATCTAGTATTTGATTATATTTACTTCGGTATTTGCCCTCAAGTATTGTGACTTGGGTGATTTTTCTACGAAACCCAAAAACTCAGTCCTAAGAATAGGACTGAGTTGAACTCAGGCCTAAGAATAGGTGCAGGTACGTACCTGTTAATGTTTCCAGCAGCTTTCGGCCCATGCGTCTGTCCGCTGTGTCATCCGAGCCCTGGAGTAGGGACACACATACAGTAAACCATGGCAACACACTAACTAATGAGCTTATTATAAACTGGATCTTTCCAGTTTACAGGCAGAAGAAAATTGAGGCAGGGATGTCACGCATGCAGGCCAGATGGATGCACGGCATCATGCAGAAAACAACATTCGTCACATACATCTACCGGTTGTTTTGGCTGGAAAAAGTGCTGGATCAGCTCCAAACTAATTTAGAAATTATCGATACATAGCACAAATAAACTAAAAACTAGCAGAACTTTTACATGCACAATAATCATGATACGTAGTGCAGGGTGTAGCAGCAGCAAGCCCCAACCGGATGATCTACTTTGCAACTAGGTCATGATGATCCTCATGGGCATACACCAAGCAAGCAGCGGGAGGCGACACCAAGTAGGCAGCCCCCGAGTACATGGCTTGTTCACAAGTACATGGCTTGACATTGTGACAGTTGACGGTATCCAGGGCAAGATAATCATCAGGGTGGGACTGCCAGGGAGAAATTCTAGTTGCTGCAGGTGGATGACTAACCTCAGCAAATGCATCAGGCATGATGTGGGTGGTCACAGCCTCCGCCTCATCCGCCACGCCGACACCTGCGCAAAACATGCACAGCCGCTGTGCAAGTTGTAATCCGCTTAGCTTCATCCTAGTCATGATCCTCATAATCCTAGTCTGACACCTTGGTGTGAGTGATACAACCACTGATGCCCACACAAATTTCCAAGCTGGGTGAAATGGTCACAGCTCAGCAGGCCCATGGTGGGCATGACATCTTACTACTTTTATACCTTGTTGTGGTCAGTATACAGCTAAAAACGGCATTGAGAGAATGTGCACAATAAATGGGGCTAGCGATATGGCGCTGTGATTCAAGCGGTACTACAGTGATACGAGTTCACACTGCGGTAACACTGTGTAGAATAGTCTAACACTGCGGTAACACTGTATAGAATAGTATAATATATCATCATATGTATGCCCACAATGGCTCACAAGGCGATGGGAAATGCCGTCCACGACTTTCTCCATCCCTCCTAAGACTAGGGTCCAGTTACAACTTACGCCACAAGTGCCCCGATCTCCAATTAATACTACCAAGGAAGACATACCAGTACGGTAACTAGCATCCTCTCCAGAGCAAGACCCATCTTACACTGGGCAAAAAATAACTGTCCAGAATAGCGCTAAAATGGCTGTGACAGGTGTGCACCACGTTCGCCTCCCTGGACTTTGTTGAGTCATTACTCCCTGGCCAGTGGCCCAGGTGCTGTCAAACGTACCAGATCTCAGTAGAGAGCTGAACATTTCCCCGAAAAGCATTCCTGTGCGATACAGGGCGCGCAGACTCGTCCTGATATCTTGTCCTGAGACGAACTGCCCAAGTCTACAGATCGGGTTGAGGATAACAACGTTTAGATACTGGGATGACACTGGCTGTGTATTTGGGAACTGTTAAAAGTGCAACACTTCAATAGCTAAGGATGCAGTTGAGGTTGGACCTGGATACCGAGTATCAGGCACCAAGCCGCATGGTATGCAGGCTTCCAGCTTGTATATGTAGGCTGGCACATTACCTAATGTACAACAAGGGCCGATTGAACATTGTTGCTACCAGCCAGCCTGTAAGTCGGCCTACTCAGCTGCAGCGTACGACGCAGCAATAATTAACAGGCAGCAATGTTCGATTCACCTAGAATTGCACTCAGGGTCGTGGCAGTTATGGTAGTATTACCACAAGTACGGGTATCACATATCAGCGCAAGACCACGAGTCATTGTGCAAGTTGTACTTGCCCCACATCGGCTGGTTGATCGTCGATCACCAACCTGCAGTCTTAGCTGAGGCCTCCAGTTCTGTGACTGGGTTTTCAGGGCTTCCGGTTGCCAGTGACAGAGTCACGGCAAGGCAGAGCAGCAATGTCGGGACTACTGCACACGCCCATCCACGCCTTCCGCGTGGCTCTCCTCCGGAAAACCTGCAACAGGCTGCAGGAGACAGCATTGTGCTTCTCCTTAGTCGGAGCGATGTGAGAAATAAGTCCGAAATCGTAAGAAATCCCCGTTAAGTGGCTGCGATATTATCAACAAGATAGATGTGCTCTCGCATGCGGCGCATGCGGCGGATCCCAGCGAAGAGCGCGAACGCGGAAATTCGTTGCCTGGGCTTTTTTTTCCTCAAGGTAACAAGAGAAAGGCCAAGGAATCTGTGGTCTAATAAAACGGCACAGCGCCACGTACACATTCCAAATTTCCAATGCCGCAGAGATTTGGAAACGGCAGCAGAGATTTGGAAACGGCCGAGGGCCAGGCTGGGCCAGGACACTGAACAGCATGCCACATGCCTGTGTGTAAATATACCTGAGCCAATAGACTGTCCTGTGTTACCGAATGCCGATACGACTGGTCGATGAGTTGCTAACTAACATACAACACTGCAGGTCGGATGTGGTGCTTAGAGGATTAGAAGGTTGTCAGACGACGTTACCGCCGTCACGCTGAACTTTCGTATGTTTAGATTTATTTAAAATAGTCGCAATAATCAAGCACCTCGGTTCACGAACCACGTGCAATCTGTGGGACAGACAGTGTTGGCGAATGGCGATAGACCAGTCCTGCCCCTGGTCTACCCGGAAAATATCAGATTACTTTCGCGAATTGACCCCTGCCGTCCAAATATTCACATTCCTCTCATGCACAAGTTCAGTTTATGAGTGCCCACGCCGCACATGGGCAGCAGAGATTTGGAAACGGCCGAGGGCCAGGACACTGTTCAGAATGCCACAAGATCTGTTGTTTGTGGTTTTTGATTCTCAAGATCTGTGTTTTTGATTCTTGTGTCCCACGCCGCACATGGGATCTGCTGCCCATGTGCGGCGTGGGATTCAACTAACTAACAAACATGGGCAGCAGAGAATGTATACAGTACAAGATCTGTGGCGGATTGCGCTACTACTTTTGGCGTTGTTTTTGTTGTTGTTGTTGTGCCCAATGCCCACGCCGCACATGGGCAGCAGAGATTTGGAATCGGCCGAGGGCCACGCAACAGGGTGTTTACCTGCATTCCTCACGGTGACCTTACGCGCGTCACTTGGCTCCCCTGGTCACACAATGCTCCTTTCTAAACCTTTCACCTATCACACTACCCTCAGAGGGTAACCAGCTGGTCGATACGTGGTACCTCTTCACCTAATGATATTCCTATTGGTTAATAAAAATACCCATTTACCCGGAAATCGGCCGAGGGCCACAACACGTGAACAGTCGGCGTAAAATTAGCAGTTCTTGGAACGATGCGCGGAACTTAGCCTCACCTTCCTCTCGCCGTGCAATGGTAGCATGCCGTCACAATGGTAGCATGCCGCGCAATGGTAGCATGCCGTGCAATGGTAGCATGCCGTGCAATGGTAGCATGCCGTCACAAACAAGCAAAGAAACAAACGGAGGTATTTTTCCAGACTCATGAGTCTGGATGCGCATCCAGACTCACCCGAGCCTAGTGGCGCGGTACTCCAAGCTGGTCCGTAGCCTGCATACATGGCTCGCCTGTCAGCCGGTGGGCCTGCGGGTCTGCGGGCGCGTAAATTACTGTAGTTAGGCGCCGTAAGTGCAGGCCCCCGGCAGCCATGGCGGGAGAAACATTCCGGATATTGACGGGGGCGGCATGGACATTTACCTAAACGTAGATTGACGTTTCAATGCCTTGTTTCTAAGCACGCAAGTTAGCGTTAATTTCAATCCGATAGATAAGGCATTTTATCATGGATTTTCTCCAGAGCTTGACAGTGTTTGTCGTGGAAGACTGGTCCAATCCAGTAAATCAAGTGTCGGCATTACTATCGATTGTTCCTTTGGATTGCTGCATTTGCCAATTGAGCTTCACTTCGAAGAGTGATATTGCCTTGTTATGTTGCCAGGCGGAGCAAATGTTGCCATGCGAGTTACCGTCGACTGTGCTCGTCATCACCTTGCAGTTGTAAGTACATGCAACTGGCGAGCGGGGTTGCTGGTGTTCTTTTCTTTCCTGCGAGCTGTCTTGGTTCTTCTGCGTTGTGCATTGTTTCTCGATGCATGTAGGAGCGCGCATATAAGCAGGCTTGCTTTCTTTGGGTCAGGTCCCGATGGTGCGTTGTCGATCGAGGGAGCCGTCAAGCAGGCGTGCTGGTTGCTTATTATTATGATGATTTTAAACTTGTCTGATTCCCACCATATGTTCAGCTAGACTATGGCCACTTTGGTGCCATGATGCTACAGTTTCGCCGTTGGCAGCCATATTTTCCGCCTGCCTCAAGCGTTGGAATGCACAACCTCTCCATTTTCATCCCGCCCGGCATGTCAGTCTCGGAACTCCAGGTAAGAAACCCTTCGTGGCTTATTCATACTTGCTGATTGGGCCAACGTATGTGCTTCTATCGCCAGCCGCGCTTCTCCTTACACCTTATTTTGTTTGACTGCAAGGGACCTGCCTGATGCCTTTGCGTTGGCGATGGTCGTTGTGGATGTCAAGCACGTGGTCAGAAAGACGGTATCGCGGTATGGCATTGGTAAAACTTCAATAATGCAGTGTAGGCAAAGCTCTTGCCAGCAGCCTAGGCACCATAGCAGTAGTATTTTCAGTACGGTTCCTGTGCTTGCTCGATAGGATTAGTCGTGTAGCCTTATTTTTCTTCTCATGAAGGCTATGGTTGGCAGCGGTACCATTACATGTTGCCTGCATGCAATTGTTCTAGGCTCGATACCTGTCCATGGTCGGTGATTACGATAAGGGTGCTAGAATTTCTTCAAAGAGACCGGAAGTCCTGTTGAGATCAAGGTTGGGAGAATAAGTAGGCGACTGGTGGTGTCACATTGGTTTCTCTATGCTAATGTGAATAGGGTTGTGGTGTTGGGATGCTGCTTGTTGCCACCGGAAGAAGGCAGGACTCATGCTTCAAAAAGAAACTATTGTAGCAAACTATATCATAGCAAAGCATTATAGCAGCAGCCAGCAGGTAATACCTAGCATCGTTCCTTAGGTAAGCGAACTTCAAGATTGCATATTGCATCCTGTCTTTCCTTGCGTCCAGGCTTGCTTCGCTACTTTGGGTTTGCTGGCTGGCCGGCTTGCTGGCTGGCTTGTATTGCTTGTTCATGCCCACACGTACACATTTGCATATTTACGTACACACATGTCCATACGCACACACACAGTGTTATCCAGACACAATACCGCGCTTGTGCCACTACACCAAGGCAACCAACCAATGTAACAAGCTGCCATATCCCATATCGTCATGGCTTCCCACCCTACCCAGCCGTAAGCTGCACCGCAGGACCATTGTCTCCTAACACCATGGGTTGTCATGCCAAAGATTTCGCTGACATGGCTGTCATGGCTGTCGTGGCTGTCATGGCTGTCATGGCTGTCATGGCTGTCATGGCTGTCATGGCTGTCATGGCTGTCATGGCTGTCATGGCTGTCATGGCTGTCATGGGCTCATGGCTGTCATGGCTGTCATGGCTGTCATGGCTGTCATGGCTGTCATGGCTGTCATGGCTGTCATGGCTGTCATGGCTGTCATGGCTGTCATGGCTGTCATGGCTGTCACGGCTGTCATGGCTGTCATCACCGTTGCCAGGGGAATGTTATGAGTGCCAGTTTACGATGCTCAAGGGCAGGCAACCTGTTCACTTGGCAATGCGCACGCAGGACACAGATGCATGCCGGACGCGTGTTCTTTGTAACAGAAAGCGGCACAGAGCGCAGGCAGTGCCTGCTCGCTGGACATGCAAATTAGTGCAGTCTTCAGCAAGGGTCAGCGCTTTTGCGAGATGCACATGACCATTGCAGCGATAACTGTAATGTTTTGTATCCACAGGTGAACCTGATATGCACACTATGGGCTAGCGCAGATATCGCTCCAACCACTTATGGATGGCAGCAAGTGTTGATGTGATTTCTTCTGCAATCAATAATTGCATGCATCCAGATCAATATTTGTCTCAATCCAATACATGTGCATGAGGGAGGGGTAGGGGCTAGGGCTAGGGATTCTACTTGGTAGGGTAGAGAGAGCAAGCGTGAAAACGTGGCTGGGCCACACGGAGTGTATAAGACATGGTGGTTATCCTTGGCCGGTTGTAATGAACTAAAAAAGTACATCAAGGAGACAACCAGCGCATGCCAGAAATCGGGAGAATCCGGACCACGGTAGCTTGAGCCTGCCGTTATCTTGTCCGCGTGTTCAAGTATATTTTTGATACGTGCTTTCATTAGGAATTGAACATGGAGCCTCAACCCTCGAGATATCATGGTGGTGCATGGGACAGTGCAGTTTAAAATTTAAATATCCCATCAGTTGTGACAACACGGCGTATAGCTTCCCGAGTCCTGACACATTCTATTTGGGGGCTAGTTTGCTCCTGCATGCATGCCGTACAGTTAGGCATGTATTGAGCCTTTAAGTTTTTTAATTATTTATTTAACGTTTGTATGTGTTATTATATGATATTAGCATGGTACTCTGTGGCATGTACGTCAGTCTGTGCTTGCTTGCTTGCTTGCTTGCTTGCTTGCTTGCTTGCTTGCTTGCTTGCTTGCTAAGTGCTTGCTTGCTTGCTTGCTTGCTTGCTTGCTTGCTTGCTTGCTTGCTTGCTTGCTTGCTTGCTTGCTTGCTTGCTTGCTTGCTTGCTTGCTTGCTTGCTTGCTTGCTTGCTTGCTTGCTTGCTTGCTTGCTTGCTTGCTTGCTTGCTTGCTTGCTTGCTTGCTTGCTTGCTTGCTTGCTTGCTTGCTTGCTTGCTTGCTTGCTTGCTTGCTTGCTTGCTTGCTTGCTTGCTTGCTTGCTTGCTTGCTTGCTTGCTTGCTTGCTTGCTTGCTTGCTTGCTTGCTTGCTTGCTTGCTTGCTTGCTTGCTTGCTTGCTTGCTTGCTTGCTTGCTTGCTTGCTTGCTTGCTTGCTTGCTTGCTTGCTTGCTTGCTTGCTTGCTTGCTTGCTTGCTTGCTTGCTTGCTTGCTTGCTTGCTTGCTTGCTTGCTTGCTTGCTTGCTTGCTTGCTTGCTTGCTTGCTTGCTTGCTTGCTTGCTTGCTTGCTTGCTTGCTTGCTTGCTTGCTTGCTTGCTTGCTTGCTTGCTTGCTTGCTTGCTTGCTTGCTTGCTTGCTTGCTTGCTTGCTTGCTTGCTTGCTTGCTTGCTTGCTTGCTTGCTTGCTTGCTTGCTTGCTTGCTTGCTTGCTTGCTTGCTTGCTTGCTTGCTTGCTTGCTTGCTTGCTTGCTTGCTTGCTTGCTTGCTTGCTTGCTTGCTTGCTTGCTTGCTTGCTTGCTTGCTTGCTTGCTTGCTTGCTTGCTTGCTTGCTTGCTTGCTTGCTTGCTTGCTTGCTTGCTTGCTTGCTTGCTTGCTTGCTTGCTTGCTTGCTTGCTTGCTTGCTTGCTTGCTTGCTTGCTTGCTTGCTTGCTTGCTTGCTTGCTTGCTTGCTTGCTTGCTTGCTTGCTTGCTTGCTTGCTTGCTTGCTTGCTTGCTTGCTTGCTTGCTTGCTTGCTTGCTTGCTTGCTTGCTTGCTTGCTTGCTTGCTTGCTTGCTTGCTTGCTTGCTTGCTTGCTTGCTTGCTTGCTTGCTTGCTTGCTTGCTTGCTTGCTTGCTTGCTTGCTTGCTTGCTTGCTTGCTTGCTTGCTTGCTTGCTTGCTTGCTTGCTTGCTTGCTTGCTTGCTTGCTTGCTTGCTTGCTTGCTTGCTTGCTTGCTTGCTTGCTTGCTTGCTTGCTTGCTTGCTTGCTTGCTTGCTTGCTTGCTTGCTTGCTTGCTTGCTTGCTTGCTTGCTTGCTTGCTTGCTTGCTTGCTTGCTTGCTTGCTTGCTTGCTTGCTTGCTTGCTTGCTTGCTTGCTTGCTTGCTTGCTTGCTTGCTTGCTTGCTTGCTTGCTTGCTTGCTTGCTTGCTTGCTTGCTTGCTTGCTTGCTTGCTTGCTTGCTTGCTTGCTTGCTTGCTTGCTTGCTTGCTTGCTTGCTTGCTTGCTTGCTTGCTTGCTTGCTTGCTTGCTTGCTTGCTTGCTTGCTTGCTTGCTTGCTTGCTTGCTTGCTTGCTTGCTTGCTTGCTTGCTTGCTTGCTTGCTTGCTTGCTTGCTTGCTTGCTTGCTTGCTTGCTTGCTTGCTTGCTTGCTTGCTTGCTTGCTTGCTTGCTTGCTTGCTTGCTTGCTTGCTTGCTTGCTTGCTTGCTTGCTTGCTTGCTTGCTTGCTTGCTTGCTTGCTTGCTTGCTTGCTTGCTTGCTTGCTTGCTTGCTTGCTTGCTTGCTTGCTTGCTTGCTTGCTTGCTTGCTTGCTTGCTTGCTTGCTTGCTTGCTTGCTTGCTTGCTTGCTTGCTTGCTTGCTTGCTTGCTTGCTTGCTTGCTTGCTTGCTTGCTTGCTTGCTTGCTTGCTTGCTTGCTTGCTTGCTTGCTTGCTTGCTTGCTTGCTTGCTTGCTTGCTTGCTTGCTTGCTTGCTTGCTTGCTTGCTTGCTTGCTTGCTTGCTTGCTTGCTTGCTTGCTTGCTTGCTTGCTTGCTTGCTTGCTTGCTTGCTTGCTTGCTTGCTTGCTTGCTTGCTTGCTTGCTTGCTTGCTTGCTTGCTTGCTTGCTTGCTTGCTTGCTTGCTTGCTTGCTTGCTTGCTTGCTTGCTTGCTTGCTTGCTTGCTTGCTTGCTTGCTTGCTTGCTTGCTTGCTTGCTTGCTTGCTTGCTTGCTTGCTTGCTTGCTTGCTTGCTTGCTTGCTTGCTTGCTTGCTTGCTTGCTTGCTTGCTTGCTTGCTTGCTTGCTTGCTTGCTTGCTTGCTTGCTTGCTTGCTTGCTTGCTTGCTTGCTTGCTTGCTTGCTTGCTTGCTTGCTTGCTTGCTTGCTTGCTTGCTTGCTTGCTTGCTTGCTTGCTTGCTTGCTTGCTTGCTTGCTTGCTTGCTTGCTTGCTTGCTTGCTTGCTTGCTTGCTTGCTTGCTTGCTTGCTTGCTTGCTTGCTTGCTTGCTTGCTTGCTTGCTTGCTTGCTTGCTTGCTTGCTTGCTTGCTTGCTTGCTTGCTTGCTTGCTTGCTTGCTTGCTTGCTTGCTTGCTTGCTTGCTTGCTTGCTTGCTTGCTTGCTTGCTTGCTTGCTTGCTTGCTTGCTTGCTTGCTTGCTTGCTTGCTTGCTTGCTTGCTTGCTTGCTTGCTTGCTTGCTTGCTTGCTTGCTTGCTTGCTTGCTTGCTTGCTTGCTTGCTTGCTTGCTTGCTTGCTTGCTTGCTTGCTTGCTTGCTTGCTTGCTTGCTTGCTTGCTTGCTTGCTTGCTTGCTTGCTTGCTTGCTTGCTTGCTTGCTTGCTTGCTTGCTTGCTTGCTTGCTTGCTTGCTTGCTTGCTTGCTTGCTTGCTTGCTTGCTTGCTTGCTTGCTTGCTTGCTTGCTTGCTTGCTTGCTTGCTTGCTTGCTTGCTTGCTTGCTTGCTTGCTTGCTTGCTTGCTTGCTTGCTTGCTTGCTTGCTTGCTTGCTTGCTTGCTTGCTTGCTTGCTTGCTTGCTTGCTTGCTTGCTTGCTTGCTTGCTTGCTTGCTTGCTTGCTTGCTTGCTTGCTTGCTTGCTTGCTTGCTTGCTTGCTTGCTTGCTTGCTTGCTTGCTTGCTTGCTTGCTTGCTTGCTTGCTTGCTTGCTTGCTTGCTTGCTTGCTTGCTTGCTTGCTTGCTTGCTTGCTTGCTTGCTTGCTTGCTTGCTTGCTTGCTTGCTTGCTTGCTTGCTTGCTTGCTTGCTTGCTTGCTTGCTTGCTTGCTTGCTTGCTTGCTTGCTTGCTTGCTTGCTTGCTTGCTTGCTTGCTTGCTTGCTTGCTTGCTTGCTTGCTTGCTTGCTTGCTTGCTTGCTTGCTTGCTTGCTTGCTTGCTTGCTTGCTTGCTTGCTTGCTTGCTTGCTTGCTTGCTTGCTTGCTTGCTTGCTTGCTTGCTTGCTTGCTTGCTTGCTTGCTTGCTTGCTTGCTTGCTTGCTTGCTTGCTTGCTTGCTTGCTTGCTTGCTTGCTTGCTTGCTTGCTTGCTTGCTTGCTTGCTTGCTTGCTTGCTTGCTTGCTTGCTTGCTTGCTTGCTTGCTTGCTTGCTTGCTTGCTTGCTTGCTTGCTTGCTTGCTTGCTTGCTTGCTTGCTTGCTTGCTTGCTTGCTTGCTTGCTTGCTTGCTTGCTTGCTTGCTTGCTTGCTTGCTTGCTTGCTTGCTTGCTTGCTTGCTTGCTTGCTTGCTTGCTTGCTTGCTTGCTTGCTTGCTTGCTTGCTTGCTTGCTTGCTTGCTTGCTTGCTTGCTTGCTTGCTTGCTTGCTTGCTTGCTTGCTTGCTTGCTTGCTTGCTTGCTTGCTTGCTTGCTTGCTTGCTTGCTTGCTTGCTTGCTTGCTTGCTTGCTTGCTTGCTTGCTTGCTTGCTTGCTTGCTTGCTTGCTTGCTTGCTTGCTTGCTTGCTTGCTTGCTTGCTTGCTTGCTTGCTTGCTTGCTTGCTTGCTTGCTTGCTTGCTTGCTTGCTTGCTTGCTTGCTTGCTTGCTTGCTTGCTTGCTTGCTTGCTTGCTTGCTTGCTTGCTTGCTTGCTTGCTTGCTTGCTTGCTTGCTTGCTTGCTTGCTTGCTTGCTTGCTTGCTTGCTTGCTTGCTTGCTTGCTTGCTTGCTTGCTTGCTTGCTTGCTTGCTTGCTTGCTTGCTTGCTTGCTTGCTTGCTTGCTTGCTTGCTTGCTTGCTTGCTTGCTTGCTTGCTTGCTTGCTTGCTTGCTTGCTTGCTTGCTTGCTTGCTTGCTTGCTTGCTTGCTTGCTTGCTTGCTTGCTTGCTTGCTTGCTTGCTTGCTTGCTTGCTTGCTTGCTTGCTTGCTTGCTTGCTTGCTTGCTTGCTTGCTTGCTTGCTTGCTTGCTTGCTTGCTTGCTTGCTTGCTTGCTTGCTTGCTTGCTTGCTTGCTTGCTTGCTTGCTTGCTTGCTTGCTTGCTTGCTTGCTTGCTTGCTTGCTTGCTTGCTTGCTTGCTTGCTTGCTTGCTTGCTTGCTTGCTTGCTTGCTTGCTTGCTTGCTTGCTTGCTTGCTTGCTTGCTTGCTTGCTTGCTTGCTTGCTTGCTTGCTTGCTTGCTTGCTTGCTTGCTTGCTTGCTTGCTTGCTTGCTTGCTTGCTTGCTTGCTTGCTTGCTTGCTTGCTTGCTTGCTTGCTTGCTTGCTTGCTTGCTTGCTTGCTTGCTTGCTTGCTTGCTTGCTTGCTTGCTTGCTTGCTTGCTTGCTTGCTTGCTTGCTTGCTTGCTTGCTTGCTTGCTTGCTTGCTTGCTTGCTTGCTTGCTTGCTTGCTTGCTTGCTTGCTTGCTTGCTTGCTTGCTTGCTTGCTTGCTTGCTTGCTTGCTTGCTTGCTTGCTTGCTTGCTTGCTTGCTTGCTTGCTTGCTTGCTTGCTTGCTTGCTTGCTTGCTTGCTTGCTTGCTTGCTTGCTTGCTTGCTTGCTTGCTTGCTTGCTTGCTTGCTTGCTTGCTTGCTTGCTTGCTTGCTTGCTTGCTTGCTTGCTTGCTTGCTTGCTTGCTTGCTTGCTTGCTTGCTTGCTTGCTTGCTTGCTTGCTTGCTTGCTTGCTTGCTTGCTTGCTTGCTTGCTTGCTTGCTTGCTTGCTTGCTTGCTTGCTTGCTTGCTTGCTTGCTTGCTTGCTTGCTTGCTTGCTTGCTTGCTTGCTTGCTTGCTTGCTTGCTTGCTTGCTTGCTTGCTTGCTTGCTTGCTTGCTTGCTTGCTTGCTTGCTTGCTTGCTTGCTTGCTTGCTTGCTTGCTTGCTTGCTTGCTTGCTTGCTTGCTTGCTTGCTTGCTTGCTTGCTTGCTTGCTTGCTTGCTTGCTTGCTTGCTTGCTTGCTTGCTTGCTTGCTTGCTTGCTTGCTTGCTTGCTTGCTTGCTTGCTTGCTTGCTTGCTTGCTTGCTTGCTTGCTTGCTTGCTTGCTTGCTTGCTTGCTTGCTTGCTTGCTTGCTTGCTTGCTTGCTTGCTTGCTTGCTTGCTTGCTTGCTTGCTTGCTTGCTTGCTTGCTTGCTTGCTTGCTTGCTTGCTTGCTTGCTTGCTTGCTTGCTTGCTTGCTTGCTTGCTTGCTTGCTTGCTTGCTTGCTTGCTTGCTTGCTTGCTTGCTTGCTTGCTTGCTTGCTTGCTTGCTTGCTTGCTTGCTTGCTTGCTTGCTTGCTTGCTTGCTTGCTTGCTTGCTTGCTTGCTTGCTTGCTTGCTTGCTTGCTTGCTTGCTTGCTTGCTTGCTTGCTTGCTTGCTTGCTTGCTTGCTTGCTTGCTTGCTTGCTTGCTTGCTTGCTTGCTTGCTTGCTTGCTTGCTTGCTTGCTTGCTTGCTTGCTTGCTTGCTTGCTTGCTTGCTTGCTTGCTTGCTTGCTTGCTTGCTTGCTTGCTTGCTTGCTTGCTTGCTTGCTTGCTTGCTTGCTTGCTTGCTTGCTTGCTTGCTTGCTTGCTTGCTTGCTTGCTTGCTTGCTTGCTTGCTTGCTTGCTTGCTTGCTTGCTTGCTTGCTTGCTTGCTTGCTTGCTTGCTTGCTTGCTTGCTTGCTTGCTTGCTTGCTTGCTTGCTTGCTTGCTTGCTTGCTTGCTTGCTTGCTTGCTTGCTTGCTTGCTTGCTTGCTTGCTTGCTTGCTTGCTTGCTTGCTTGCTTGCTTGCTTGCTTGCTTGCTTGCTTGCTTGCTTGCTTGCTTGCTTGCTTTTGCTTGCTTGCTTGCTTGCTTGCTTGCTTGCTTGCTTGCTTGCTTGCTTGCTTGCTTGCTTGCTTGCTTGCTTGCTTGCTTGCTTGCTTGCTTGCTTGCTTGCTTGCTTGCTTGCTTGCTTGCTTGCTTGCTTGCTTGCTTGCTTGCTTGCTTGCTTGCTTGCTTGCTTGCTTGCTTGCTTGCTTGCTTGCTTGCTTGCTTGCTTGCTTGCTTGCTTGCTTGCTTGCTTGCTTGCTTGCTTGCTTGCTTGCTTGCTTGCTTGCTTGCTTGCTTGCTTGCTTGCTTGCTTGCTTGCTTGCTTGCTTGCTTGCTTGCTTGCTTGCTTGCTTGCTTGCTTGCTTGCTTGCTTGCTTGCTTGCTTGCTTGCTTGCTTGCTTGCTTGCTTGCTTGCTTGCTTGCTTGCTTGCTTGCTTGCTTGCTTGCTTGCTTGCTTGCTTGCTTGCTTGCTTGCTTGCTTGCTTGCTTGCTTGCTTGCTTGCTTGCTTGCTTGCTTGCTTGCTTGCTTGCTTGCTTGCTTGCTTGCTTGCTTGCTTGCTTGCTTGCTTGCTTGCTTGCTTGCTTGCTTGCTTGCTTGCTTGCTTGCTTGCTTGCTTGCTTGCTTGCTTGCTTGCTTGCTTGCTTGCTTGCTTGCTTGCTTGCTTGCTTGCTTGCTTGCTTGCTTGCTTGCTTGCTTGCTTGCTTGCTTGCTTGCTTGCTTGCTTGCTTGCTTGCTTGCTTGCTTGCTTGCTTGCTTGCTTGCTTGCTTGCTTGCTTGCTTGCTTGCTTGCTTGCTTGCTTGCTTGCTTGCTTGCTTGCTTGCTTGCTTGCTTGCTTGCTTGCTTGCTTGCTTGCTTGCTTGCTTGCTTGCTTGCTTGCTTGCTTGCTTGCTTGCTTGCTTGCTTGCTTGCTTGCTTGCTTGCTTGCTTGCTTGCTTGCTTGCTTGCTTGCTTGCTTGCTTGCTTGCTTGCTTGCTTGCTTGCTTGCTTGCTTGCTTGCTTGCTTGCTTGCTTGCTTGCTTGCTTGCTTGCTTGCTTGCTTGCTTGCTTGCTTGCTTGCTTGCTTGCTTGCTTGCTTGCTTGCTTGCTTGCTTGCTTGCTTGCTTGCTTGCTTGCTTGCTTGCTTGCTTGCTTGCTTGCTTGCTTGCTTGCTTGCTTGCTTGCTTGCTTGCTTGCTTGCTTGCTTGCTTGCTTGCTTGCTTGCTTGCTTGCTTGCTTGCTTGCTTGCTTGCTTGCTTGCTTGCTTGCTTGCTTGCTTGCTTGCTTGCTTGCTTGCTTGCTTGCTTGCTTGCTTGCTTGCTTGCTTGCTTGCTTGCTTGCTTGCTTGCTTGCTTGCTTGCTTGCTTGCTTGCTTGCTTGCTTGCTTGCTTGCTTGCTTGCTTGCTTGCTTGCTTGCTTGCTTGCTTGCTTGCTTGCTTGCTTGCTTGCTTGCTTGCTTGCTTGCTTGCTTGCTTGCTTGCTTGCTTGCTTGCTTGCTTGCTTGCTTGCTTGCTTGCTTGCTTGCTTGCTTGCTTGCTTGCTTGCTTGCTTGCTTGCTTGCTTGCTTGCTTGCTTGCTTGCTTGCTTGCTTGCTTGCTTGCTTGCTTGCTTGCTTGCTTGCTTGCTTGCTTGCTTGCTTGCTTGCTTGCTTGCTTGCTTGCTTGCTTGCTTGCTTGCTTGCTTGCTTGCTTGCTTGCTTGCTTGCTTGCTTGCTTGCTTGCTTGCTTGCTTGCTTGCTTGCTTGCTTGCTTGCTTGCTTGCTTGCTTGCTTGCTTGCTTGCTTGCTTGCTTGCTTGCTTGCTTGCTTGCTTGCTTGCTTGCTTGCTTGCTTGCTTGCTTGCTTGCTTGCTTGCTTGCTTGCTTGCTTGCTTGCTTGCTTGCTTGCTTGCTTGCTTGCTTGCTTGCTTGCTTGCTTGCTTGCTTGCTTGCTTGCTTGCTTGCTTGCTTGCTTGCTTGCTTGCTTGCTTGCTTGCTTGCTTGCTTGCTTGCTTGCTTGCTTGCTTGCTTGCTTGCTTGCTTGCTTGCTTGCTTGCTTGCTTGCTTGCTTGCTTGCTTGCTTGCTTGCTTGCTTGCTTGCTTGCTTGCTTGCTTGCTTGCTTGCTTGCTTGCTTGCTTGCTTGCTTGCTTGCTTGCTTGCTTGCTTGCTTGCTTGCTTGCTTGCTTGCTTGCTTGCTTGCTTGCTTGCTTGCTTGCTTGCTTGCTTGCTTGCTTGCTTGCTTGCTTGCTTGCTTGCTTGCTTGCTTGCTTGCTTGCTTGCTTGCTTGCTTGCTTGCTTGCTTGCTTGCTTGCTTGCTTGCTTGCTTGCTTGCTTGCTTGCTTGCTTGCTTGCTTGCTTGCTTGCTTGCTTGCTTGCTTGCTTGCTTGCTTGCTTGCTTGCTTGCTTGCTTGCTTGCTTGCTTGCTTGCTTGCTTGCTTGCTTGCTTGCTTGCTTGCTTGCTTGCTTGCTTGCTTGCTTGCTTGCTTGCTTGCTTGCTTGCTTGCTTGCTTGCTTGCTTGCTTGCTTGCTTGCTTGCTTGCTTGCTTGCTTGCTTGCTTGCTTGCTTGCTTGCTTGCTTGCTTGCTTGCTTGCTTGCTTGCTTGCTTGCTTGCTTGCTTGCTTGCTTGCTTGCTTGCTTGCTTGCTTGCTTGCTTGCTTGCTTGCTTGCTTGCTTGCTTGCTTGCTTGCTTGCTTGCTTGCTTGCTTGCTTGCTTGCTTGCTTGCTTGCTTGCTTGCTTGCTTGCTTGCTTGCTTGCTTGCTTGCTTGCTTGCTTGCTTGCTTGCTTGCTTGCTTGCTTGCTTGCTTGCTTGCTTGCTTGCTTGCTTGCTTGCTTGCTTGCTTGCTTGCTTGCTTGCTTGCTTGCTTGCTTGCTTGCTTGCTTGCTTGCTTGCTTGCTTGCTTGCTTGCTTGCTTGCTTGCTTGCTTGCTTGCTTGCTTGCTTGCTTGCTTGCTTGCTTGCTTGCTTGCTTGCTTGCTTGCTTGCTTGCTTGCTTGCTTGCTTGCTTGCTTGCTTGCTTGCTTGCTTGCTTGCTTGCTTGCTTGCTTGCTTGCTTGCTTGCTTGCTTGCTTGCTTGCTTGCTTGCTTGCTTGCTTGCTTGCTTGCTTGCTTGCTTGCTTGCTTGCTTGCTTGCTTGCTTGCTTGCTTGCTTGCTTGCTTGCTTGCTTGCTTGCTTGCTTGCTTGCTTGCTTGCTTGCTTGCTTGCTTGCTTGCTTGCTTGCTTGCTTGCTTGCTTGCTTGCTTGCTTGCTTGCTTGCTTGCTTGCTTGCTTGCTTGCTTGCTTGCTTGCTTGCTTGCTTGCTTGCTTGCTTGCTTGCTTGCTTGCTTGCTTGCTTGCTTGCTTGCTTGCTTGCTTGCTTGCTTGCTTGCTTGCTTGCTTGCTTGCTTGCTTGCTTGCTTGCTTGCTTGCTTGCTTGCTTGCTTGCTTGCTTGCTTGCTTGCTTGCTTGCTTGCTTGCTTGCTTGCTTGCTTGCTTGCTTGCTTGCTTGCTTGCTTGCTTGCTTGCTTGCTTGCTTGCTTGCTTGCTTGCTTGCTTGCTTGCTTGCTTGCTTGCTTGCTTGCTTGCTTGCTTGCTTGCTTGCTTGCTTGCTTGCTTGCTTGCTTGCTTGCTTGCTTGCTTGCTTGCTTGCTTGCTTGCTTGCTTGCTTGCTTGCTTGCTTGCTTGCTTGCTTGCTTGCTTGCTTGCTTGCTTGCTTGCTTGCTTGCTTGCTTGCTTGCTTGCTTGCTTGCTTGCTTGCTTGCTTGCTTGCTTGCTTGCTTGCTTCACTAGGAGTTAATTTGAAGCCCCCGTAACCTGTCCGGTAACTTCGACGCCCCCGTAACCTGCCCGGTAACTTCGACGGGCCAGGTTACGGGTCCGTATTCGTTGGCGGTTTGGGTTACCGGACCGGTTACGGTACCATTCGGAATATTGGCCCCGAGATTCGGTACGGCCCAGTAACTGGGCCGATAATGTTTACGGGGGCGTGAACGGCTTCGGTTCATGCAGGTTACGTTGGGGTATACGGGACGGGTCAGGTATAGTGGGTATGGCGCCGGCCATAGCTGCCCCAATATTAGGTACTGGGGTGGTTACGGAGCCGTTATCGTTAACTGGATCGTAAACCGCGACATAGCTGGCTAGCTACGCATGCACACTGTGGAAGACGTAGAAGACGCGTTAATTGACGACGAAGACATTGGTAATTAAGTCTTTCGCAGTCAGGACAGCTTATGTTGTGTATCGATGGAGGACGCGCGGGCCTGGAAAGCACGCTGCCAGGAGGCAAAGCGCATGCACAGCGGCAACCGCATTCGCAGCAGAATCTCTGGCAGCAAAGGTACGTCGGACCCCTCACAAGACGGCATGGGAATTAATGAATATAGTAGCTGAGAACGCATATACGTATATGTCGTCGGCAGGGGATGCTGTCGCAGACTATAGCTTCTCGCAAAGGTTTGAGGGGATTCATAAAATGTATTGTGGCATTGAAGGATGATGTGGGTAATATGGTTGTGTGCACCCTATCGTCGCAGTTGACCACCCTATCGTCGCAGCGGCATCACAGCGCTCAGAAGCTGAGGGGCCGCGGTCGAGGACATGGGGGGCCTGGGCCTCTCCGTGATTTGGAAGAAGATGATGGACAAGGCCAAGTGGGCCCAGGTCGTAGAGGACAACGAGCCCCCCCCTGTGGGGAAGCGCCCGCGTGTGCAAGCCCGTGGGAGGCACGCCAGTGCTGTATAGATAGATGTTGTAGCTAGTAATGCTGATAGATATAGATGTAGGTAGCTGATGTAGATAGCTTAGACCGGTAGGACTGTTTGCACCCACCCATCCATCCATCGGGGTTACAGTAATGCTCCGTGACTCCCCAACGGGAGCACGAGTCTAATTAATTAATTAATGTGGGTTGTCCAGGAATGAGGAATTAAGGGCGTGGTGGAGCCTAGGCTAGAGGGGAGGCGGCATTGTGTTTCTGGCAGGATTTCAACCTGGCTACCTCTTATGGCACAGATGCCGCAGCTTACGACAACCCTTTACACATGTCATTTGAAGCGTCGATTGCGTCGCCAGTCACGAGTGAAAGTGCAGATCGTGTGAAAGATATTATATGCTGCGACCTTCAGGTTTGGTCGTTCGGCACTCATTACTAGATAATAATGTCCTGGACAGAAAAATGCTTCGATTTGTGCCAGATAAAACGGGCAGTGAGGAGGCAATTTTAGTAGGCCATGATGCCAGTTTTTAGATGCTCTTATCAAGGAGACAACCAGCGCAGCTCTTATGTATGGTGAAAATGTCAGGACGGCATTTCTGGAATGCGGTTTTGTTGTGTCAGGATTCAATCACGACAAACGTTTATAATCGTGTTCTGACAAGGGTGTGTCAAGCGTGTGTTGCTTTGGTGACTTGTGTGGGCTTCACTACATGTGTGGGAAAGAGACACCGGCAGCGTGTAGTCTCTTTCATGTACCTTCATGTCAAGCCGGCCTTTGTTTGTCCTCACATCTTGAGGCAAGGCTTGTTAACATCCGTTTCCTTGTGTAGGGTGTGTTCGTCCTCAGTCGTGGGCAACACAATTGCGGATGTGATTGTACAAGGTCCACTACCACTATAATAATAAGCACGATGTAGCCATGGCTGAAGGCGGAGTTCATAACTTTCACATTTGGGGCACAGAATTCGGCTGTGAATATCACATTCGCTTCGTGTTTCTAAGACGCACATGCTGATATAATTTTCCGAAGCTATTACGCAATATATGGCGAGCAAACGCTCGACTACGCAACGCAGCCTGGCGGCTGCGCTCAGCCCTGAAAATACGTCTGCAGCTCCGGCTCAGCAGCTTGAATCGCCCTCCGGCCCAGAAGGCAGCGGTGCCACTAGCCAAGCCCTACTAAGTGGTCGCCCAGCCCCCTCCCATGCTCGCCTCGGGCCCGCAGCGTCGCCTGAACCCAAGCGCAGTCGCCCTGCCGAGCCGAGCTAGGAAGAGTTCGACTTTGACGCCACCCTGGCTTTTTTGACAAGCTGTCGCGTTTGCGTGCCATTATATCCTAGCCTATCACTTGGAAGGCATATCCATAGCAATAGAGTACTCTTGTGTGTGATCCACTATACATGTCCCAGTTACTGGCACACTGGCCAACGACGAACCGGCCCTTTCCCGGGACTGTTCCCGGGTCAGCAGAACGTTTCTCGTCCACAATGCCAACAACATCCCAACCGGATCAAACCACTGTCAATCCTATCAACCATCGTCATGGCAACGACATGCAACCACTCACGGGGGCTGCTCCGGGCTGTTCGAGAAGTTTAACCCCATGAAGACAACAAACTAGTTGTGAGGGAGAGAAACGAGCGAACAACGACCACCATGGCCGCTGCGCTGCTCCTAAATACCTCCAAAAATCCCGGCACCCATGCGCTGTCGCATTTGCCAGCAAGCCGCCTGACGTGCAGTTAGACTGCCAGCAAAATGCAGAGCAAGTCTGTTCGACAACCACGTGCGAGCCAGCACACCGCACACTACGATCTGCGTATCTAGCTTTGTCAGATGGACTGAACATCATTCCGTCTGGACAGTACAAAAGATTCATAACTGCCAAATGTCACGCACCGGAATATTGCGCAAGCCACCAAGGCTTTGCGCCCCAAAGTCTTGCGCCTGAACCTAAGTCAGGTCACCTAAGACATGTCACTCTAGAAATTCAGGCAGGCCTTTCCGGCGCGCGGCGCTCCACACCGGCCCAAGGAACAAAGCCTGCGGCCTACTGAATCGGAACCAACCAAACGTCGGTAACGATTCCGATCACGGCAACCGCGTAACTTCTTGAGTGCACGGACGTAAATGATCACGGACGTGACAGCTGTCGCGTTTGCGTGCCATTATATCCTAGCCTATCACTTGGAAGGCATATCCATAGCAATAGAGTACTCTTGTGTGTGATCCACTATATTCCCCCCCACTTTTTAGCTCGAAAAAATGAATTAAGAGCCAAAAAGTCAAAAAGAGGATCACATAGGGAAAAAAAATTCCCACGACAGGACCACACATGCTTTTCAAATAGGCTAAGCAATAACCTCTTCAGTGCTTTTTCAAGGATAAGCATAATCCTCTTCATGGCTTTTTCAAGGATAAGCCTAATCCTCTTCATAGCTTTAAAGGATAAGCTTAATCCTCTTCCAAGTGCTTGATTCTGCAAGCAGCTTGGGTATATCTCCGGCTCAGGCTGTCCGAACTGAACCCGCCAAGGGAACTTGTTCGCTCGTTTAAATGAAGTGGTAATCAATAGGTGTGGTCCTTGACGGCACCACCACCTTCATGACAGGCAGCGCAGCCAGCCGATTATATTATGAAGATTGCAATAATGCTTTATGATGAAAGCAATGCCCAAACCATTCATTCCATAACATTTGACAGATTACAATGAATGCCGAGTTGTGCTGCCGCAACTGTAAGAGTAACTACATATCCTTGAGACCCATCGAAATCACCACAGACCGACCATGACGCCACTGTGGCGCAACAGTGTTTACTTACGTCATAATCTATATCAACTGTGTGACTCTGCGCTCATGTCCCAGTTACTGGCATGTGCACTGGCCAACGACGAACCGGCCCTTTCCCGGGACTGTTCCCGGGTCAGCAGAACGTTTCTCGTCCACAATGCCAACAACATCCCAACCGGATCAAACCACTGTCAATCCTATCAACCATCGTCATGGCAACGACATGCAACCACTCACGGGGGCTGCTCCGGGCTGTTCGAGAAGTTTAACCCCATGAAGACAACAAACTAGTTGTGAGGGAGAGAAACGAGCGAACAACGACCACCATGGCCGCTGCGCTGCTCCTAAATACCTCCAAAAATCCCGGCATCCATGCGCTGTCGCATTTGCCAGCAAGCCGCCTGACGTGCAGTTAGACTGCCAGCAAAATGCAGAGCAAGTCTGTTCGACAACCACGTGCGAGCCAGCACACCGCACACTACGATCTGCGTACTCTAGCTTTGTCAGATGGACTGTTCAAACATCATTCCGTCTGGACAATACAAAAGATTCATAACTGCCAAATGTCACGCACCGGAATATTGCGCAAGCCACCAAGGCTTTGCGCCCCAAAGTCTTGCGCCTGAACCTAAGTCAGGTCACCTAAGACTGTCACTCTAGAAATTCAGGCCTTTCCGGCGCGGCGCTCCACACCGGCCCAAGGAACAAAGCCTGCGGCCTACTGAATCGGAACCAACCAAACGTCGGTAACGATTCCGATTACGGCAACCGCGTAACTTCTTGAGTGCACGGACGTAAATGATCACGGACGTGACAGCTGTCGCGTTTGCGTGCCATTATATCCTAGCCTATCACTTGGAAGGCATATCCATAGCAATAGAGTACTCTTGTGTGTGATCCACTATACATGTCCCAGTTACTGGCACACTGGCCAACGACGAACCGGCCCTTTCCCGGGACTGTTCCCGGGTCAGCAGAACGTTTCTCGTCCACAATGCCAACAACATCCCAACCGGATCAAACCACTGTCAATCCTATCAACCATCGTCATGGCAACGACATGCAACCACTCACGGGGGCTGCTCCGGGCTGTTCGAGAAGTTTAACCCCATGAAGACAACAAACTAGTTGTGAGGGAGAGAAACGAGCGAACAACGACCACCATGGCCGCTGCGCTGCTCCTAAATACCTCCAAAAATCCCGGCACCCATGCGCTGTCGCATTTGCCAGCAAGCCGCCTGACGTGCAGTTAGACTGCCAGCAAAATGCAGAGCAAGTCTGTTCGACAACCACGTGCGAGCCAGCACACCGCACACTACGATCTGCGTATCTAGCTTTGTCAGATGGACTGAACATCATTCCGTCTGGACAGTACAAAAGATTCATAACTGCCAAATGTCACGCACCGGAATATTGCGCAAGCCACCAAGGCTTTGCGCCCCAAAGTCTTGCGCCTGAACCTAAGTCAGGTCACCTAAGACTGTCACTCTAGAAATTCAGGCAGGCCTTTCCGGCGCGGCGCTCCACACCGGCCCAAGGAACAAAGCCTGCGGCCTACTGAATCGGAACCAACCAAACGTCGGTAACGATTCCGATTACGGCAACCGCGTAACTTCTTGAGTGCACGGACGTAAATGATCACGGACGTGACAGCTGTCGCGTTTGCGTGCCATTATATCCTAGCCTATCACTTGGAAGGCATATCCATAGCAATAGAGTACTCTTGTGTGTGATCCACTATATTCCCCCCCACTTTTTAGCTCGAAAAAATGAATTAAGAGCCAAAAAGTCAAAAAGAGGATCACATAGGGAAAAAAAATTCCCACGACAGGACCACACATGCTTTTCAAATAGGCTAAGCAATAACCTCTTCAGTGCTTTTTCAAGGATAAGCATAATCCTCTTCATGGCTTTTTCAAGGATAAGCCTAATCCTCTTCATAGCTTTAAAGGATAAGCTTAATCCTCTTCCAAGTGCTTGATTCTGCAAGCAGCTTGGGTATATCTCCGGCTCAGGCTGTCCGAACTGAACCCGCCAAGGGAACTTGTCGATCGCTCGTTTAAATGAAGTGGTAATGATAGGTGTGGTCCTTGACGGCACCACCACCTTCATGACAGGCAGCGCAGCCAGCCGATTATATTATGAAGATTGCAATAATGCTTTATGATGAAAGCAATGCCCAAACCATTCATTCCATAACATTTGACAGATTACAATGAATGCCGAGTTGTGCTGCCGCAACTGTAAGAGTAACTACATATCCTTGAGACCCATCGAAATCACCACAGACCGACCATGACGCCACTGTGGCGCAACAGTGTTTACTTACGTCATAATCTATATCAACTGTGTGACTCTGCGCTCATGTCCCAGTTACTGGCATGTGCACTGGCCAACGACGAACCGGCCCTTTCCCGGGACTGTTCCGATCCCGGGTCAGCAGAACGTTTCTCGTCCACAATGCCAACAACATCCCAACCGGATCAAACCACTGTCAATCCTATCAACCATCGTCATGGCAACGACATGCAACCACTCACGGGGGCTGCTCCGGGCTGTTCGAGAAGTTTAACCCCATGAAGACAACAAACTAGTTGTGAGGGAGAGAAACGAGCGAACAACGACCACCATGGCCGCTGCGCTGCTCCTAAATACCTCCAAAAATCCCGGCATCCATGCGCTGTCGCATTTGCCAGCAAGCCGCCTGACGTGCAGTTAGACTGCCAGCAAAATGCAGAGCAAGTCTGTTCGACAACCACGTGCGAGCCAGCACACCGCACACTACGATCTGCGTACTCTAGCTTTGTCAGATGGACTGAACATCATTCCGTCTGGACAATACAAAAGATTCATAACTGCCAAATGTCACGCACCGGAATATTGCGCAAGCCACCAAGGCTTTGCGCCCCAAAGTCTTGCGCCTGAACCTAAGTCAGGTCACCTAAGACTGTCACTCTAGAAATTCAGGCCTTTCCGGCGCGGCGCTCCACACCGGCCCAAGGAACAAAGCCTGCGGCCTACTGAATCGGAACCAACCAAACGTCGGTAACGATTCCGATTACGGCAACCGCGTAACTTCTTGAGTGCACGGACGTAAATGATCACGGACGTGACAAAGCTCAACCACGACAAGATCCTGAGCTACGTGTTTTTTGGATCGCACGCCTCGCTTCTTGAACTGTGCAAGCAACTCTTCCACCAGGGTCGCATTGTCGATGCTTTCCAGAGGCACACCTACAACTTCGACTCGGCCATCCTCACCCTCCGCCGCCCCCACCTTCAGCAGCGCGCCCTTTTCTCCCTCCTTGGATGCTCCATCGCGGAGCTCTGCCCCCCCCAGCCCCTCACCACCACCTTGACCGAATCCTCCATCCGCTCACTCCTTGAGGAGGCCCTCGCGCAGCACTGTGGCCCCCCTCGCTGCAGATGTGGCAGCCATGAGCAGCACGCTGGCTGCCGAGCTCCGTCTCCCTCCTCTCCACCATCCCCACCGCCACCTCCGCCCTCCTCGCCTCCTCCGGACCGCCGGCACCACCATTTACATCCCCATCTAGTGCTTAACGGTTGGGGGATGATGCAGACGATATTTGTTTAAACTTTTGTGTAATTATTTTTCTAGTGAGATTAGCATAGTACTCCGTGGCATGCATGCCTTTGCGCATGACACGCAAGTACTTACTTACTTACTTACTTACTTACTTACTTACTTACTTACTTACTTACTTACTTACTTACTTACTTACTTACTTACTTACTTACTTACTTACTTACTTACTTACTTACTTACTTACTTACTTACTTACTTACTTACTTACTTACTTACTTACTTACTTACTTACTTACTTACTTACTTACTTACTTACTTACTTACTTACTTACTTACTTACTTACCGCCACCACCCCCACCTCCGACGCCATCACCGCCCAGCTCCGCGACATCGACCAGCGCCTCAAGGAAAGGTGAGGGAGCTCAGTAGCCAGCGTGCCTCCCATTGCTGCCACATCGGCAGCAAGGGGGGTCACGTGCTGCTGAAAGGCTTCCGTAAGGATGGAGCGAGTGTGGGTGCGGAGATGGAGGGAGCCCAGATCTCGGCGTCGGTGCGCCCGAGGAGGGAGCAGAGGATGATGTGCTGGATTTGGGGGCGGGCGCACCCGAACAGAAAGTTGCGGCGCATTGGGGTGCCGTCGGGGTGGATGAGGCGATTGATGTCGTGGAGATGGAGGCCCATGCAGGTCGTAAAGCGAGGCGTAGTCCCCAAAGAAGAGGAAATGCATGATGGCATCTGCTGGAGCCATGGCGGTCCAGTCGTAATCGTTGACCTTGAAAGGTTGGGGCCGGAAGCGCGCTTCAGATGGGCGTGGTTCTGCTGGGCGGCTGCGTTTAGGATCTGGCGATGCTGAGGGCGAGGCCGCAGGAGCCGAGTGAACTACTAATGCTTGAGTAGTGGGCTCGCTGCCTGGCAGGCCGGGCGGAATTACAGCCGAAGCTGCAGGCGAATTTTCTTGGCTCATCGCAGCCGCATGGCTGCGTTGCGTAGTCGCCGCGTTTGCTCGTCATAATATTGCGTTTTAGTTTCAGAAAAATATATCAGCGTGTGGGTCTTAGAAAGACAAAGGGCGTCCCCAACATCTACTGCTCCAACCTAGGGCCATTGCTGGTACTTTTGACGTCATGAAAGCAGCGTTTTGGACTAGTGGAATATGATGTTACAGCATAAAAAGTCCATTTTATCATGAATGAACATGGCCAACAACCCCAAGTGCCCCTAAATTTCTCAATATTTGTAGAGAAATGCTACTTCTCATAATTAAAACCTGCACAAATGCACAATTTGGGGCATGCATGTGAAAGTTTGAAGTACAAATTCACAATGAGGTTTTACATTTTTCAATTATTAATGGTATCTCATTCTTCAATCAATCAATTTGCAATCGTCCAAACAATTTATTCATTTCATACATGTCCGAATATGTTGAAAGAACACATGCAAGTGCTCAATCAGCGTGGACCCCCTTGGACGCGCCCCACCATATATACATTGGACACGTCACCCCAACTACTAAACTGCCCAAAGTCACGGTCACTGAACCAACTACTATGTACATCTGCATTTCTCCACGTTGCGGTGGGCAATTACGTGCAAAACGCGATTTCGTGCAAAGTCCTCGCCCATCATCGCTTGCCAGGTCGATATGAAGGAATGTTGTCCCAGCTGGCGCCTTCCTTCAGGAGAGTAACATGTTCTCTAGCGAACTTCAGAGGGAAACGAAACTTTTGCTCGCACTCATTACTCCAACCGAGGTCGTGCCCTTCATCAAACCATCTGATCACCACCTTCTCCCTCTCTTTGCCCAGGAGGGTGCCAAAGAGCGGAAAATCTTCCTTCTTGGGGTACTTGTGCTCCCAGTTTATGCACACCTCGTCTACCCATTTCGAACTCCAACCTCCGCGACTCAGTTTCGCGCCATCCATAAAGCGCATCCGGACGTCCGGCCGAACGTCCCTGATTCGGTTTTCGGCCGTCGCATCTCTGCCCTGACCACCACCCTTCTGCGGCTGTGCAGGTTCGTCGGCACCCTCCGTCTCCTGCCCCGCCCCTCGCCTGCCCCCTCCCCGACGTTTTGCCTTCTGCCCCTGCGCAGCCGCCGCCTCTGCCATCAACTCTTCGTACGTTTTTTCTGGCTGACCGCACGGTAAGGCTGGTGCGTGGGCTGGTGCGTTGGGTGGGAGGGAGGCCCCTCCCGCCCCCGGTTGTGCAACTGGTTCGCCGACCGCGGCCTGGCCAACAACACGGCCGGCCTCTCCGGACACAGTCCCAGACGCGGATCCACGGGGAAACCGAACTGGAGTTTCTTCTTCGCCTTTCCCTGCACGTAAACAGATGCCAATTAACATGAATACGGAAGGGTCGTGTGAGAAATCAATGAAGCCATGGACTGATGCAAAAAAACTTATGTAGAAATATATTAAGGTACTTATAAAACTCGTTTATTGAAAATGAAATTTACCGGCCGAATGTACCGTTGGAGCGTGGAAGGGCATCCTTCGACTTCGTCGATCGAAGATATCCGTCAATGCGGTCAACGGTGCGGTCGATGTCCCTGGCGGCGCCTCAACATCGACCACCTCAGTCGGGCGCATCAATCCGGCAAACGCCGGCCCTCCACCTGAGACTGTCGGCGGACCCTCCACGTTACGAGCCTCCAATACCCTCTTCTGCAGTGGGGTGCTCGCAACAAAATCCGTGTCAGCCGACGGCTCCGGATCGTCATCCTCATTCAGCAGTATCGTGTTCGGGCATTGCTCCATCCCCGTCGAGCGGGGGGGCAAAGTCATCACAACCGTCCTTCCTGACGACGGTACGGGATCGTCACCCAGACCCAAAGAAACCGAGGCGAGGGCGGGGGTCCCCTCAACCGGGGGTCCCCATGAATCCTGACGAGGCCTCATTCCCATCTGTCGGACACGACCGCCTCCCGTAAATCGGGAACGCCCGCCGGCGCTACCAGTAACAGGCCGCGAGCCTGCTTCCTGCTGGCGATCCCCATCCTCATCACAGATACGCCCGCCGGCGTTTCCAGTAACAGGCTGCGAGCCTCCTTCCTGCTGGCGATCCCCCTCCTCATCACAGATACGCCCGCCGGCGTTTCCAGTAACAGGCCGCGAGCCTCCTTCCTGCTGGCGATCCCCCTCCTCATCACAGATACGCCCGCCGGCGTTTCCAGTAACAGGCCTCGAGCCTCCCTCCCGCTGGCGATCCCCCTCCTCGTCACAGATACGCCCGCCGGCGTTTCCAACGACAGGCCTCGAGTCTCCTTCACCAGCACGCTGGCGCTTACCTCCCCCCCTGTTGTCTTCATCCCCCCCATTGTCTCATCACGCAAGCCTCCATCACCCCGACTGCGCTTTTTCCCTCCCCTTCCATCTCCTCCCCCGTCCCTCTCCCCCTCCCCCTCCTCCCATCTCCCCATCCCCATCCCCTTTCTCCCCCTCCGCCTGCCCCTCACCCATCCCGGGCGGGTGCCCCTCAGCAATATCCTCCTCCTCGTCCTCCTCGTCCTCCTCGTCCTCCTCGTCCTCCTCCTCCTCCTCATCCTCCTCCTCCTCATCCTCCTCCTCATCCTCATCCGCCTCCCCCTCTTCCCCCTTCTCCGAATCATCATCCTCATCAGACGAAGAATCGTCGTCGGAAAAGTATTTGAGGCCTTCCCACCCATCTTCAACAAGCCAATATTTGATAAGGCGGACCAGGCGCTTCCACCGGCGGATATGGGCGGGCTCCCCGAACACCAGCAGAACTCTGCAGGGTCCCCTAAAAAGGGCGTTGGTCATCTTGTCAACCACATCCCACACGACCGGGCTCAAATGCGAGGAGGGTTTGGGAATGTTGCTCTCCTCCGGAATGCAGTCTGCGTCCCACTTGCGCAGGTTCCTCCACTTCTCGTTGCTGTCAGCTGCCAGGTCCAGCACAGCAAACGCCTGGTCCTCCAGCGACCGAGGAATTTTGTAATTCCCCGCGCACAACTCGTCCACCACCTTCGTCACCACCAGATCCTTTCTTTTTTCGTTTTCCTTCCATGTCATTGTCCTGTATGCGATCCAGTCGGATCCCATCCTCACCCCCTTCCAATCGCTGTAGGCTTCCAACCTTTCCTTCCACCCCTTCTTGGCCTTGGTAGTCCCCTCCTCCGCCGCCTCCTCGACCTCCTTCTCGACCTCCGCCGCCGCCTCCTGTGGCACACCCAGCAGATGTTTGGTCTTCACCCCCAAATCGTCATACAAATGACGGGGGTGGGAAGCGAGCAGCCCTCTCGGGAACTTCCAGTCCTTCTGGTCGACCACTTTCCTTTTAGCCGGCGGAAGGTCCCTCAGCGTGAGAATGATCGCCCTCATGGCCGTGACGACCACCCGCCAAAAGTCTCTGGTCAGGCGGCAGTCGGCGATGAACTTGTCGAGGTCCGTGGCGAAGGTGCCCTTCAGCTTCACGCCAAACACGTGCTCCCTCACCAATACGGGGTCGAAAGTCCCGTTTAGTTGTTTGCAAGCGGCCATCAGCTCGGGGTTCTCCAGGAACTTGATGTGGGCGAATTGCTTTGCCGCCTCTATCAAATTCTTGGCGACTTCCATTATTTTTATCAGGTTGCTGGGAGGGGCCTCACAGGACATGATCGGCGCTTGGATCAGGCTGTCGAAGTACTGGAAACTCGCAAGTTCCCGATGCGCGGTGAAAATGGACAGTTCGTGCGCCTTGTCTTTAGGGCGCGTGTCAAGGAAGTCTTGCCGAGCCGCGATATCCTGTGCGATCGCCGGCTTGCCGTCGACAGCGGGCTTCAAAGGGTCCTCACACCAGAACAGCCAGCGCTGCATGAAGTTCTTCTGGTCCGGCCCCCACTTGTCCGTCTCTTCAGCCCCTCCTGCCTTGTCGCCTGCGCCGTCCCCTTCGGCCTTGGCTTGCTCTCCTTTCTGCCAAAAGGGCTTCACAATCGCCCAGATCTTGCCGTACAGAGGAGTTGGGAGAGACACGCCCTTCCCTCTCTTGACGGGTCCATATGCCTGGTAGGCCCGGTGCACATCCCCCAGCGCTGAGCCCCACGTTGCCTTGGCTTGGGCTGTGTCCTCGGCGTTCATGGCGTTCCCGAGCTGCCTGACAACTTCGATCATCTTGCCGACTTGTTCGGTAACCTGCATCCCCGTAGGGCAACAACGCGCAGAGACACATCGACAGTCCTCCCAAATAAGCACAACTCAACTGAGAACAAGAATACGACTGAAAGAAACGCCGGCGGTCGCATCTTGACCAAAATATGGCATGCTAAGGTGGAACATGAAAACCCCTTATAGAAACGCCGGCGGTCGCATCTTGACCGAACTAATGGCATACTGAAATTAACACAAGAAAACCACTTATAGAAACGCCGGCGGTCGCAACCTGGCTTACCTTCTGTTCACGGATCTGCCACCAGGTCGGCAGGATGGTCTCACCCTTGAGCATCTGCACGTCCACCCCCCCGAAATTCGTCCAATCAGTTGCCCACTCCTCCAGCTTCGCCGCGGCCACGGTCTTCGTGACCTCCTGCTCCTTCCCTCCCCGCGCAACGACCCTGAGCTTTTCCGCCTTCATGAAACCATTCAGCATTGCCTGGTACCACACAGATCTTTGGTCCACCGTCATATTGTCGGTGACCAGTTCGAATTTCACCGATTTGATGAGTGTGGTAAAGTGGTTCCCGTCCAGCACGAGAAAGCCGCAAATGGCTGGCGGCAACGGTGGCTTCTTCTCGAATGGAGCCATCTCCCAGGCGGACTTGCACAAACTGTCCAAAAGCGCGGCCTTTCTCACGTCCACGGGCTTAAGATCGTCCAGCAAATCGGCCCGTCCTGTCAGAACCGCGGTGGAAGCAGCTTCGGCCATTCCCTTGGCCGAGCTCGTTCGCAGGTAGATATCAATTTCTTCGTCAGTCATTGCGCGAGCGTAGCCAGCCTTCATTGTCCGTGCCCCCCCCATCTCCCCGAAGAGTTGCGCGAGCTGACGCTGGGTGCCTTCCTTTTTCATCCAGTCATGAAAAGTGTTGGGGCACCGGTCAGCCAAAAACTGGAACGAGTACCGCCACACAGGAATCACCAGCTTGTCGTGGCCGTAGTCGGACTCCGAGTTTGCAAAAATGGTGGCGTTCTGCTCGGCTCTAGACAGATGCAAGTCTCGTGCGAGGAGCTTCTGAGGCCCCACGAACAGGTTCCTTGTCCACACCCGATTTCGATGCACCAAGGCTTTGGACATCTCATCGAGGTCCCGAGGCTGAACGGCAAGCTGCTTCCGTAACCGTTTGCCCTTCGCGATCTCATCGTTCACATCCAGGATGTCATCATCATCCTGCGACACCGGGGACTTCTCCCATTTCTCAAGCAGAGACACGGGAGCATCCGCAACCTCCACCTCCTTTCCTTTCCCCTTTCCCTTCAGCGCCTTCCCCTTGTAGGTCGCAAGTGCTTCGGAGAGTCCCTTCTGGTGTTCGTCGACGGCAGCAGTCCACGTACTATCTATTTTCATGTTCTCGCGGCGCGCGTGCTGGTCGAGGCTGATTGAGTACAGGATGGCCGCGTGGGTCGCCCTCTCGGCCTGCACGTACTGCAGTGATGCGAAAAAATCAGGAAAGCATAACCAAAAGGAATAAAGTAAATGTCGATTGAGAAACGCCGGCCGTCGCAACCTACATGAAACCTGAACCTCAACATCAAAGCCCCCCTCACAACAGAGGTATACTTACCTCGTTCCCCTTAACAATGATATGAAAAAATCAGGAAAGCATAACCGAAAGGAATAAAGTAAATGTCACACTTGAGAAACGCCGGCCGTCGCAACCTAGATGAAACCTAAACCTCAAGATCAGAGCCCCCCTCACAACAGAGGTACACTTGGCTCATTTCCCTCAACGATGCGAAATCAGGAAAGGAAGTAAGTGTTAGTCAAAAGGAAGTAAGTGTCACACTTAAGAAACGCCGGCCGTCGCAACCTACATGAAACGTGGACCTCAAGAACAAAGCCCCCCTCACAACAGAGGTAGACTTACCTCATTCCCCTCAACCGCTGCTGCTTCAGCCGCTTTCTTCGACCCCTTCGCGATCTTCGGAGACTTGTCCCGGCGGGCATCGTGTTCCTTCAACATCTTGATCAGAGTCTTGGCGTCCTTCTCCGTCACCGTCAACAGTTTACACTTCCTCTCCTTCCCTTTGCCCTCGAACAGGTTCTCCTGCATCCACTTTATCAAGGCCTTGGCGCTCGGGATCTCCTCAGGCTGTGTGGCGCCATCGGGCCGGCACGCATTCTTCACGATCAACTCAGCGACTTGATGGAGATCATCATCTGGTTCCGTACCTCAGGTGGGGCTGTTTCCGTTCTCACCTCGGCCACAACCCACTTTGCCAACTTCTTCAGTTGATAAGCATCCGCTTGCTCCTTAAAGCGTGTCATTTTCGCAGTATCGCCGTCGCTTCCACCCGCGCCCTCTGACACAGGCTCACCGACAGCGATAGCCCCCTCTCCCTGGAGATTTGCCCCACCCTGACGACCGGCTTCCTGCAAGAACATTATCAACGGAAGATTTTTAATGTAAGAAAAGTGTAGAGAAACGCCGGCCGTCGTAACTCTGTCCATTGAGGACGAACCTAAACTTTCGATTACTAAGTCAACGGTAACTTACCCTTCCCCCCTCTGCAGTGGAACCACCGTAAGATCCACTTCCCCTCCTGTCACCGCCCTCTTGCTGCTCGAACGGACTTCCCTGTAAAAATAGCAAACGCGATTGTCCATTCACAAGAAAAAAATTACTACAAAAATAAACAAGGATATACGCACGCAAACCTTTTCAATACAAGTAAACCGGAGAGGAATCTGACGCACTCATGTACCTGGGTGCTTCCCGCCATTGAGCGGGCTTCTCTTGCACCAACATCCTCTTGCCGGCCCTGCGAACATTTCAACGGAAAGTAAAAATCCGCTTAGTTGTCGGAAATGACATGTCTGGCGAATATTGCAAAAAAATGCGTATTGTATTTCACGACATCAATTTAATGGGCGGAGACTTACGAAGATCGGCCCGCCACCTTCCAAATTGCCCAGCGTCATATCGAAAACATCGAGGACTTCCCCTCCATCGACCCCCTTCCCCCTTCCCCTCTGCCGCGGCGGGGGCATATCGCCCGTCGCGACCGGCTTGGAAGTCGCGGGGGGATCCCTTGCGGTTGAGGGCACTGCGGCCGACTCGTGCACACTCTCCCCCCTCTTTTGGGCTACTGCGGCAGGCGCGGCATGGGAGGGCGCGGCGGCTACTGTCTCTGGCGCATTCTGAGCCAACCGACGCAACCTTAGCTCCTGCTGGAGCAGGGTTTCGAAACGAGGCATGAATGTGCGCTTGGAGGTATAAGGCACCTTGGCGACTTCAGGTTTGTCATTAAGGATGTCTTGGTACAGCGCGAATTGCTGTTCACGAGTGCCATTCGCGAGTCGCTCAAACCGCTCAATCTGAATCCGCTTAACCGGATCGTCCACCATCTCAAGACCACCGTGGTACTCATCCTTCCCAGTGACCGCGGCAAAGCTGACACCAGATTCCACCATTGGGGGCGGCGTGCCCTCCCTTGCACGCTTGTGAGGAGGCTGTTGTGGGGAGGCGCCTTGGGCCTGAACTGGTTGCCCTTCTGACCCTTCCCCCCTAGGGGGAGAGTCGCCGACCACCTGCGATGTAGGGCCGCCCTTTTCCATCTGCAACACAAAACAAAAAAATTGGAAAAAACATACGAGTCAGCAGGAAGATGCGCCCCACGTCGCAACTCAATACAAAAAATGCATCATTATGTCAAGGTACAAACAACGTTATAATTCAGAATGAACAGAGATTCATAACAAGAGAACGACGCACTAAAAGATGCGACCGCCGTCGCAACTTTCGTCAATTCACTCTCTATACAAACAACTCTATGTCCCTCATAAAGAATCAATTGGCAAGGAAATGCAAAAAAATTCCGTTACCACCTCCGTCGACCCATAAGTGGTTCGCGAATGGGAAATCGCTGCTGATTTTCGGTCGAGCCCTTCACGGTATTTTCGAAATCTCGAGGCAAGGTTGCGCGGAAGAGGGCCCCCCTCAATCATGCGTGCGATCGGACTGGCCATGGAAACGGATACCTGGTTCCTGGACTGCCTTGCACGGTCAACCATCTTGAAACTTCCCCGGAGAAGGAAATCAGACGTCAGACGGTTGAATATGCGAACGTCAAGATTTGACCAACCCATCATCCATTCCACCACCTTCTCCGCGGCATCATGGAAGACCTGCCTCTCATCCGCCACTCCTCGAGACCCAAACACACAATCGGCCGTGTTATCGTCGTGCCTCTTAAGGCGAATGTTCACGTCCTCTTTGTCATCATCCATTTCCGACAGCCGAATTACAGCCCTTTTGGCTCCGTCCACTCCATCCTCAAGAAGGACGTCCATCTGCGCCCCTCCCACACAATTGTTGTCAACGTATTGTTGCAAATGACGGGAAATCATGTCCTTTCCAAAAGCTACGATGTGTTCCCCACACAGACCCATGTCGGTAATTGACAGCTTTTTACATTTCCTATCCCGGCACTTCTTTTCGGGATCCTTCTCAAAAATCCGGAAAACAGCGTCCTGATATGGACGTCCCCTTATGTCGACCGTCAGACTGGACATCTGCGAAACCAGAACATACCGGCCGCGAGTAGTTTATATTATTAAAAAAAACTGGCATTTATTAAGTCATCTTCATCTATTTATGCGAGCTAAAATTTGAAGAAAATGCAACAAAGAAACGCCCTGGGGCGCAACTTCCTCAACAACCACTTTCTACGTACAAACGAATGGCAATCACATCGACTACGATTGTCACTACATACGAATGTCCAGACAATATAATGTGTATGTAGAGGGGGGGCATTCAAGACCAGAGAAACGCCGGCGGGCGCAACTCATATCAATATAGACTGTCCCGCGACTCGTTCCACTCTCTGCAGGTTTTGCAACAACCGATCGAGCGAACTCTCGGAACCTCTTTCGCCGCCATTTCATCGACACGAGCGAACATCTCTTCTTTGGCGGCCACCAACTTTGCCTCCTTGTTGCCGGTGTCAGGATAGATTTCGGACCTCCTCGTCTTCATCGGGGCCACTCTCTCCAAATACTCTGCACACAGAGAATCCTGCTCCTCCTCCACAATCGCCTTCACGCCGGATACAATCGCTTTGGCTTTTGTTTCCACGCGAAAATCGAACTCTCGTTGAGTTATCAGCGGAATGTCGGCGAGTGCAAAACACATACGCCGATAAAGTTCGCTTACATCCGTGTCACGCGAGTCGGCAAAAGGTGTCGTCATCAAAAAGCATCTCAAGCTACTCCAACCATTTTCTTGGGCGCCGGCAACGTAGCCTCCCTTTGCCAAGTCCGCACCTGTCGCGGAGTCTTTGACTATCCAATCTTCAAGGAAGTACTCGTCTCCCCTGGTGAAATCAAAATTTACACCCACGACCTCTCCGACAGTCATGTCCAGGCGAAGTCGCAGGGCCCCCCCCGCCAATCCAGGTCCGAGGGCGCCCGCCATTCCAAGTCCGCGACTGAGGGCATTTTCGATGTGACGAGAATGTTCTTCGTGCTTTCGGCAATACAAGTCAAATCCGAGAGCGGTTTTCTTGCAAGTGGACACATCACACTTGCGCGGCGCCCCTATTGAGCGAGCAACACTCTGAATGACAGTGGCAACCGTTGGTGTTGTTGAAGTCGTTGCCAATCCTCCATCAGGAGGTGACTAGACGAATCGGACGAATCTTCCGTCGAACCGGACATCTGCGACAAGTTACGATAAACATACCGGCCCCGGAAAATAAAATTCAAAAAAACGTTTTGAAATTTTTTTATTGTACTTGTTTATTAATACGAAGGTTTAAATTTGGCGCAAAGAAACGCCCCAAGGCGCAACTTGTCGAACAGCAATATGGCGATAAAACATTATCTATTCAATGTGCGATTGATGTGCTGAAACCTTCCAGACTTTGACACTGTCCGGTATCACCGGACTCGGACGAGGAGTCGAGTCGGAAGCGAGCCAGTAATCCTCGACTATTTTTTTTGATGTACAATGGAAGACTCCTTCCATTATGTCGAAGTGTGTCGGTCCTTTGCCTTTTGGCCAAACTCTCCTTAACCTCCACCATTTCCTGCGCGTAGGAGGAAAATGATACGTTATAAACATATAACATTAAACATTAAAATATAACATCATATAAACAAGTTATTACTCTACATTTCAAGTTTTTCTAAGAGGCAGAGCCGTCGTGGAAGTTGAAGGAGAAGTCGACATCAGACCCCATAGTTTTATCCAGTATCGTCGTCACGTTAACCCCCCACTTCACCCCTGCCAGCACCTCCCTCGCTTGCCTCAGACGTTCGCATCTATCCTTATGCCTACTCCAGTCCGCACGCGGCACTCCTGCCTGCCAATATCTGCATGCCCTACATCCTCTACCACCACTTGATATGAGTCTTGTTTCGCACCCACACCCCTCCTGGTAGCACTTGCCTCGCGTAAACTACACAGCATTCCCACACTCCCGTCCGACGATCGGGTCCAGAGAGCAAGAAAAAGTTCATGTTATGGGGTACTGCCTCCTACACTGCATCAGCCCTCACGCGCATGAGAATGGCTAGCATTCGGGTAAATGCGGCGCCCGTAGGGCACCAAGCTGTAGCCCTCCTCTTCCCCAACTCCTATCTTTGGCCCCTTTATATGAACGACACCAAAAGGCGGAACTCCGTCCTGGTCTTATGGGCACTCCTTAGATCCATCTGTGGTCTGAAAAAACCCTCTGAATACAGAAGTCATATCAGCTAGCTGGGCGTACATTAATTCTCTCCATTTTGGACCTGAACGGAATCAAACGCCATATAAAAACGGGTCCAAGTGCGGGCCCTTTTGGTTTTACCTCTTCGCTCGCTGACCGAACAATTCCTCGAATATGTACACGCGACAGAAAGCAACTATGTTTGAAAACGTTTTGAAGGACGTTCCGTATAGACTTCATTCACGATCTCGGACTCCATCTTTTCAGGGAAAACAACGAACAACAAATAAATCATAAACATAATTTTTTTAGTAATAAACAGTTCTATTTCCTCGATAGTTCTTTTTATCATTCCAACAAACGCGTTTGTCACAAGACCTTCCATGCTGTCTCAAGAATCTGCTCCCCCTGTGATGTTTTGAGTATTCAACTCATCTCACCGAAGAAACCACGTCACCAACATCCTCCAAGTTAGACGGTCTCTAAATTAGAGCATCGCTTTCCTTTTGGCGCTTGTGTTCCGAAGGCATTTTTTGTCTTCTTCTGACATTTGTTCTGCAACCGATGGAGCATTTCAGGAGGGTGTGTTTAACGCGGTGCATGATTTAAGATAATTTGTTTTAGGTGAACGAGGGTAAAAAACTTCATTAGAATTTTAACGAGACGAGAAGCAACAGAAACGACGCGGGCGTAACTATCATTGGAAACTTGATATCACAATGATCACAGATGGACACGAACGCGCTGCAACTTTCACGACATATTTCTTCCACATCAAAAATAAAAAAAGATTCAACGACGGCGGGCGAACTATCATGAAAACATTGATCTAAAAGCTGACGGGGGATTTGCAACTTTCACGACAAACACTTCACATCGAAGATGCAAAGAAACGACGGCAGGTCTAACTATCATGAAAGATTGAGCTTACAATTTGATGACTCAAGTTAACTGTACAGGGTGTAGGTGCATCTTTCCCTGAGATATATTTCGACATCGTAAAAGGACAAAAGAAACGACGGCTTGGCGTAACTAGCACAACCAATGTTGGTCATGTGCTCATTCAGTAAACAAGAAACGACGGCTCGGGCGTAAACTATCACACGGGTCCAGGAAGAGGACGTTGGCAGAATTATGGTGTTTGTAAAAGGGGGGGGGGGTAAGAGGGAGAGGGAAGAGAAGATGGGAGAGATGACGAGGGGAGGGAGAGAAGAAGAGAGAGGGGGAGAAGGAGGAGAGAGAGAGAGGAGAGAGAGAGAGAAGAGAGAGAGAGAGAGAGAGAAACTC